>JAPKLX010000195.1:464942-486207 GCA_026898415.1 Leonotis leonurus | reverse complement strand
AGTAATATCCCACATTAATTTTTAGTTTCATTTATATTATTTTGGCAAGTTTTATTAATTTTTTTTTAAATATAGTTTGATATTTTTTGAAAAATAAATTGATTTATTATATGTTTGAACTAATAGATTTGATTTCGAATGTTTACAGGTTGTCTGACTTAGAGCGGGGATGTGCCCTAGCAAAATATACATTATTTTTATAAAATATTAGAAGATATTTAATATAAATATCTATAATTTTATTAACAAATATCTAAGATTTTATTATGAGTAGTGATATATATGTGTGTGTGTGTGTGTGTGTGTGTTCTAGAAATCTCCAACTCTCTTTTCCTCTCCTACATAATCGACTTCTCCTCTCCCCTCACTCTCTTTCATTTTTTCTTCTCTTCAAGAACTTGGAGGTAAGCTCTTTGGATTATGTTCTTCTTCTTAATTTAATTGTCTTATTGTGTTCATATATGTGTATATGTATGTATATAGAAAGAGAGATATGGTTGAGTTAGGTTATGGTTTGTGTTATGGAGAAAGGGCCGCCGGTGGAGTAGAGGCGGAGGCGGCAGCGGGGCTGCTGCCATGGTTTATCGTTGATGCGTCAGCATCGACAAAAAAAATCAAAAATTAGAAATAATATGTGTGAGTTCCTTATTTTTGGCAGAAACAGGGAAGCATATTGCGAGCTGATTTATGTCCGTTTTATTTATCCAAAACCCATCGTATTAGATACCATTTTAAAGGTCTTTTCATCTTCTTTCCAACAAGATCTTCAGATTTTAATTCTGACATAGAACGAAGGAGTTATAAGCCTTTGAATTTAGAGTGTCGATGTGTGTATTCTCTGTTTCACCTGTGTCTGGCAGCAGGTTGTGGGCTCATTTACGTCCATTTTTGTATACTAAAACCTAACATATTAGATAGCATTTTAAAGATCATTTCGTCATCTTTCTAATGATACCTTCGGATTTTAAATCAGAGTCCGGACGAGGGAGTTATGACCTGACGAAGTCAGGGTGTTGATTCTACGCACTGCAGGTGCTGCGCGATTTGAGTTTGATTTTCCGGCTTCAAATCGATGCCAAATCCAAAACATTTACCTAGGAGTTTTATAGTCCAATCTTTAGAGAGTGCACCCATGATTACGTATTTGAAAAGCGATAAACCGAGTGTCCCTAATTGATGTCCCAAAACTTGTGGTTAAGTTAGGAATTTAGTAATTTACATTCTATGTTTTATATTTTTGATTTGAGAAATATTGCTTAACTTATTTATTAATATCCCCTAAACTTGTTTTATCTTGTTATATTAATTTCATAATCTTCAATTAGAATGTGTTGTAGTCTCAAGAACTACATATATGTATAAATCAAGTTTTATATATGAGTACTAATTGTATGAGTTTAAGCTATAATAAGTTTATACTTTCAATGTGTAATAAGTTAAGTTTTAAAGTGCTAGGCGACGCAACATCCAAGGCTCGAGGACGGACAACCGACTTAAGTTGAGGATTTCCAATTGAATTACATCTATCGAGGTGGGGTTTACTTTATCTGCAAGCGTAGTGGTTACATGGTTATAATCATTGTTGTGTTTTGGTTTCATTTGTATGAGCTATTTATGTGGCCCACAAGGGGTCGGGTCCATAAGGGACCGATGCTAGTCTCATTTAAACAGCTAAGCTAAAGAGGTTCATTACGTTATGTTGCATTACACAATTGGCTATAACTGTTTGCAGCGTATTCCCCACTGAGTGTGCTTGCATACTCACACCCTATTTAATGTTGTGTTTGTAGGTTAAGAGTCGATGATGGAGTCAGACAGGAATGTGTTCCATACTCTCCCAGTTCCAATATGTTGGATTACATAAAAATTATGTTATTATGATATATGTGTGTGATAATACAATATAACATAATTTTGCTCAAATGTTTTAGAATCGTATTTGTCATATGATAACTATGTTTGGTTGAAACACACTTAAGCGAATTTTAAACTGATGTTGTTATTTTGATGGGTATGTATATATTTGTTTTGATGAGGGTTGTGTCCCAATTTTGGTATCGTTGTCTGCTGCTGTTGGTTGATATTTCAGGTTGACATATACGTATTTATAGGGGATATGCCGTTCGTTTGTAAAATTTTATTATACTCTCTGCTTCTTATCTTAAAACATAATTCATAATATCATTTATAATATTAAATTATTAAAGAAAAGTAAAGTTTTTCGTAATGTCCTTATTTAAAGAATGGGTGCGTTACAGGGGGGAAGGGGAATATACCAAATACCAACTTTTAAGTTTACTTGGTAAGTTTTCTAGTGATATTAAGCTTTCTCGAAAGGAGATTTCTTGAGTTGATAGACCAGGTTCACTAACCAGGTTCACTCTCGATCTATCCAGACAGGTTCTCTCTCGTGAGTTATGCAGGTAAGAAAACAAGAGTAATCTTGTATCTTAAGCTGTGTTGTGTGCGGAATATGGCGGACTTAGTGTGTTGCTTTTATATGAAAACCTTTGTAAACACTTAGACGAATATATTAAGAGTTGATTAAAACAATACAAGTTTAAGTGCAAGTGAAGTGTTAGTGAATAAAACAACTCAAAGATAAATCCATAAATAAAGAACACAATTGTTTTTACATGGTTCGGGAAACCCCCTACATCCACGGTCCAATCAAACTAGATTGGATATCCATTACTAGGATAACTCTCTTCTTTAAACTCGCTGAGAACGAGGCACAAGTTCCAATCGAAACTAGATAGATACATGTGCACGAATATGGTCGTGTCCCTTAAAACTTGCAGATAAATCTGCTACAATACCTCCATGTTAATCCACCTAGAAAACTACTAAGCTAGCGAAGTTATCAACTCTCTTTCTCGATAAAACAGACTTTGTTGGTCCCGAAAGAGCAAGATTTTGTGTATGGGGGGGGGGGAGAATACACCAAATGCAAACTTTTCAGTTTACTTGACTAATTACTTAGAGAGATTTAAGCTTTCTGAAACCAGATCGCTAGTTGTGACAGATCAGATCGATAACCAGATCGATCTCATTCTGTCCAGGAGGAAAGTCTCACGTGAATAAAACTTAAGCATAAATCAAGAGTAATATTGTATTCTAGCAGAGTGTTGTGTGCGGAATATGGTGGACTTAATCAGTGCTCTTGTTTAGAAAACCTTTTGAAATCTTATTCAGAGATTTATCAGATCGATTAAAAATGCAGTTTGAATGAGTGTGCAGATTAGTGAATAAAACAACTGAATTTTAAAATGCAGAAAGTAAATAACACAACTATTTACGTGATTCGGGAAATCCCCTACATCCACGGTCCAATCCAAACTGGATTAGATATCCACTACAAGGATACTCTTCTTATTTGTACTCGCTGAGAACGAGCCACAAGTTTCAAACACAATCTGTTTTGAAACTTATGCACGAATCACGTAAATCCACTAGAAAACTACTAGCTAGCGAAGATCTCTTTCCTTCTTCTCAATAAGGCAGACTTGAATCGAGGTGTGATTTCGATCACGAACGGCTCAGAACACGATCTGGTGAGTAGAAATCTTCTCGAATGAATGTTTCACTGGATGTGATGATTTCTGGGCAGAGTAACAGCTTGTTGGTCGTAGATCGTAGACTTCTTATTATCTTCCAGTTTTTGTTCCAAGCATTTATAGGTGTAGAATTAGAAATTCTAACCGTTGGACCTGATTGGTTTGGAGTAAATGTGATTTACCAATCAAGGATATTGAATCCCTAAATTGTCTCCTCTTGCCTTTGTAAAGTTTGACTGACTCTTTCGTAAATATGGAAAGCAGATTGTTGACAGATACTGTTTTTCCTTCTTCGCGTATGGTTGATTTTCCTTCCATCTTAATAGCACGAATGATGCGGCAATGAGTTTGGGATTATTCATCAGTTAATCTGGTCAAAGCGTATGATTGCCAATTAACTGATAGTTGAACTGATATCATCTGGTTCAATCTTGAACATCGATCTGGTCACACCAGATTGATATCGATCTGGACAGTGGTCGATCTGGTCCTTCAGAAGGTATGCTCCAAAGCATGGTAGACTCTTCTGAGTATTCTGGTAATAGCTGATCGAGTGATCATTCTGATGGGTCTTCTGTTTACTTCAATCTGTTGTCGATCTGGTCCAGGAACTAAGGAAAAATAGAATGACTTCAATAGGATGAAATCCTTTACATGTTAAGTCATTTTTCTAACCTGGACTAAGATCTGTTCTCTATCAGATACACTTTATATTGTAGTGTTCTGGTACATGTAAGACAGATTGAGATCTAACAAGATAGAATAAAATCTAAGTGTGTTTTCGAAAGAACATCATCAAAACCAAATATTGTGGGGTTCCCAACAATTTCCCCCTTTTTGATGATGTCAAAACCACACTTCACAATATAACCCAAGATAAAAACATATAAGAATGATCTGGTTTCAAATAACCAGAAGGGTTAGCAGATTGTGATTTAGTTCATATAACAATCAAAAGCAAAATAAAGGTTTTTGGACAAAAAGACTTTGTCTTCAGAAAATCCACATGTATTAATATATCAATGAGTACAAATGGATAACATGAAGATAGTGAAGGTAGAAGAAACAAACAAAGATGAAATAGTAGATGGATTGCAAAATAAAATATTTATGAGAACCATCTGGCTGCTCCTCCCTTTTTATCTTCTCGCGTTGAGCATCAGAGACAAGTTGAATGCTCTCATAAATTCCATCTCTCACTCTGGCGTAGTTGGGGTCGTAGTTGACGATCTTGTATCCTTTTATCATAGCCATTTGATTGATGTAATTCAATATGTATGTCTTGTCAGGGATGTTGCTTCTTGGAATCATCGGACATACCATATACTCCTTTTCAGGTGCCTTAATTTGGAGTTTAGCACTCGAGGCAGCCGTTCTGATTCTCTGTATCAGGCTCTTGTCACTGAAATTCTCCATATAACGGTTGAAGTCTTCGTCTGGTGTAGACTCTGAGTATATGTGTTCCTTGAGAAAATACCTATTCATTATGAACCCTTGTTTGACCAGTTCCCAATCCTTTTGGTCTCCTTATGGAACCCACACATCTTTTGGAGTTTGTTGTTTCACGGACAGGTTCCATGCTGTGAAGGGCTTCTTCTTCTTCTTCTTCTAAGACTGCGTAGCAGATTGAGATGACTGTTGCTGAGAACGGTCTGATGATGGCGGTGAGGAGAAGGTTGTCTGGTAAGACTTCTCTTTAGCTTCTTGAGCAGCTATCTTCTTCTCACGCTCTGCTTGTTCTTTATAGAATTGTGCCCTGAAGATGGGGTCACAGGCCTGTTCTCTGCTGACTCCAAACAGTAACATCTCTGCTATCTGATCTCCTTCATCGATGGGCTTCTTGCCTTTATCACGAGTAGCAGCAGGTTGTTGAATCTGTTCTGGTTCAATAGTGGGATCTGCTCTCGGTGGAGTTGTGGGCTTCTCCCTCACTTGATGTATTGGAACAGATGGAATTTCAGCTTCTGCTCCTTCTGCTTCTGCTCTTTCTCCTTCTGGTTCTGTCACAGAGCCCTTTCCCTTGTCAGATCCCTTGCCAGCCTTCGATATTTCCCCCTTTTCGACATCATCAAATATGGAATTGATGAGTGTGCGAAGGAATCTATCTCGGCCTTCATGGCCTCCATCTTCTCTTCTGCATCTGCCTTGAAACCTAGCAGAAGGTTCATGTTCTGGTCTGTGGCATCCAGTTTGCGCTCCAGACGGCTGTTCATTGTTGCTAGGGTTTCCTGAAGTTCTTCAACTGCTGTGATGCGTGTGCTCTGGTGCTCAAACTCTTCTGGGTTTGGGTAGAGCAGATCATCTAGAACATCCATCTGATACTCTTTCATTATGTCCACGAACTTCTCCTTTTCGAAGACAGCAAGTTATGCGTGGATGTTGAGGTTAGTGGCTTCCTTGATTTCGGTAGTGATTGTGGCAGCTTGACTTGACATTGCAGCATCAATAGTCTCCTTTTGTTTGGCTAGAAGATCAGCAACCAGTGTTTAAACAACTTGGGCCTTCTGTTCAACTGTCTCTAGTCGAAGTGTTATCTTCTCCTGACTTCCTTCAGCAGCAGTGCAATCATCATCGATCTTCTTATTGAGCTCCTTAGAGAGATCTCTGATTTTTCTATGAAGGTCAAGATCCATGTCATTGACATAGTCCTTTTAGTGCTGGTTGAAATCATAAAGAATTTGGGTGGCCTTTTCTTGAATGGCATTGCAGGTACCAGTCATATGATCTTCCATTCTGAGCGTGATCAGATTGTCGATCTGGTAATTGTTGAAGGTCTTGGTCTCCCTTTCCAGAAGTTCTTCCATTTCATAAAAGGTGACATTCTTCTTCAACTTCTGAGCTACCCCTGGTGTATACAACTCGTTGGTAGGCTCGCCATCAATGTATTGGCCAGTGGGTTCCTCATCCACTGGATATAGGTTTATCACTGGTGTTTTCTTCTCCCTTTTCATTGACAGTTCTGTTGCTTGAGAGGGTTGCTGTGTAGCTGCTTCTTGGATAGGAGAAGAGTGTTCTGCCTGACTTGTGGGCTGCTCCGTCTGGTCCCTCGCTAGAACTTGCATGTCCACATCTTGATCAGTCTATTCATCCGATCCTGTTACACTAGAGTAGAAGTTCATTTTATCAGCATAAAATGACTGCAGATCAATCTTCAACAATCTGGCTTCATGCTTCATTAGCGCCAGGATGAGTTGGTGGTATTCTGCTCGCACTTCACTGACAGTGCCTGCTTGCAGTAGGCTTAGTAGTGTGGCCTCCTCCTTCTTCAGTTCCTCCATCGTTCTGATCTGGAGCAGAGCGACAAAAATGTAGTACTCGCTATCCTTGACTAGCAAGTAGAACTTGATTCTCTTCGTTGTTCCCAGACTTTCTGGTAGTAAATGAATTCCAGGAAAGTCTTGCAGCACTGAGTGATTTGCTTCACTCTCTAGCAAATTCATGACTCCTTCTGCTTGGCGTTTCATTTCCTCTTCTTCATCTGCAGACTCCACTTCCTCCTCCTCCTCCTCACTTATCCTTTACATTCTGTCGGGTGAGGGTGTGGCTGTTCTGGCCCGAGAAAAGTCCGTCTCCATAGTTGGATTATAACTGGTTTCTGGTTCCACAAATAGTGGCTCCTCAGCCTATGGAAGAATAGGGTGTTCTGGTTGTTGTACTTTCTCAGCTTGTTCTGAACTGACTCGTTCTGGTTGAGTCAATTCTGGTGCTGGTTGTGGTATGGCAGCTGTATCTTCTAGGATTTCTTCAGTGGGTGGTGGAGAGTCATGAGCCTTTCTCAATCTGCGCCTCTTATGTTGAGGCTGATGAGAGGTTGAGGTATCAGTATCAACAGAGCTTCTTATTTTGGTTGGTGGTTTGCGTGCTTCCTTCTCTTTCTGCACCTTTTCTTTGGGTGCCTTTGCCTTCTATTTTTCCATGGCTCTTGTTGGTGGAATGCAGATTGGGTTGGATCTTCCCATCTCCAATAATGCAGCATGGTGCACCTCATCTGTAACCTTGTTGAACAAGGCTGGGGCGAGTCCCAAAGACATCTTGATCTGGTGCTGATCTTTAGGGATGGTGAGACGAGTGTTGAATTTGGTGGCATCCTCCCAAACTTGCTGTTTGAAGAATTTCTCCACCATGAAGCTGATCTTGGTAGAGTGCCTCAGGTTCCTTCTAACCTCTATCGAGACATCGCGCCCTCTGTTGTCTTTTGTGTATTTAACCAATTTGGCCTCCTTTGCCAGCAAGTCAAACAGGATTCTGCTCCAGTTGACTTTGAGATTTAAGACTACAGCAGTGAGGATTCTGAATTTTTCTTGTGTGACTTGATCATAGGAGCCACTGTGAGTGAGAAAGATCATTTGAACAAGCTTGAACATCATCTTGTAGCCAGGTTGGAGTAAGGATCTGTGGAACATTCTTCCAGTGTATGCTATGTGTATCACCATCACCTTCTCTACCACTTCCTGGAGTTGGTATGCTTGATTAATCATTGCGATGACATTGTAAGTCGTTTTGCTTGTCCTATCGCCAATGGGCATCAACACATTGGCTTCGAGATTGTCCTTATCATCTTGCCAAGTCAAATAAAACGTGGCTGCCTGTTTTGCCAAGTACATGTTGGGATGGGAGGTAACGATGTTACAGAATCCTACAAAGGCATGAACATTCCAGAGGATATATATATATATATATATTCATCAGTTAAGTGATTACCAAGTATATTAGAAAAAATATGAGTGTCCCAAGAATGAACAATTAACAGTTTATCCAAAACTATACATAATACACAGATATCAAAAAGTATATTATATGGTATACATATATCCAGATACAAAACACATAGTAAGATTCCTGTTGGGAACCCTAAAGTATTTTAGTTTTGATGATGATCTCTCGAAACACACTTAGTTTCTTTTAGAGTTAAACTGTTCTATGTGTTAACAGATCACTACATATAAAGTGAATTCTGATAAAGAACAGATTAGGAGATGACTTGACATGTAAAGGAATTATTTCTATAGAAGTCATTTCTATAATAGTATAGGATGAAGGCCAAGAATTCTCGCCAAGAAGAAATCGATCTGCTGTAACAGACATCAACCAGATCACCGACCAGATCGATGATCACAGTGCATTACCAGATCGATAGAGTCATCAAACCACCAGATGACATCATTCTACACATCATATCCTCTTGTCACATCAAATTGAAGTCCATCCAACAGGGTTTGGAAAGAGAATCCACGATTGACACAAGGAAGGAAAGTAACCGTTAGCAATCTGCTTTCCATACTTAGAGGATTGAGTCAACACCTCTACAAGGCAAGAACAGATATGATGGATATCATTGATTGGCAATCTACAATCAATCTCACGCCAATCAACAACGGCTAAATTTTTTAATTCAATGCCTATATAAATGAAGTTCAAAATCTGGAAGAGATAGACACGCGAGCTACATTGACAACATACTCTCAAGCAATCTCTGAACCAGACTAAGAGCTTCAAACAATCTGTGATTCTACATCACACCAACCCAACCTCGATTCAAGTCTGTCTTATCGAGAGAAAGGAGATCACCCTGCTAGCTAGTAGTTTTCTAGTGGTAACGTAGAGGTAATCTGTTGTAAAGGGACACGACCCTTACTTCGTGCATAAGTATCTCTCTAGCTTTGATTGATACTTGTGACTCATTCTCCACGAGTATAAAGAAGCAGAGTATCCTAGTAGTGGATAATTTGGTCTAGTTTTGACCAGATCGTGGACGTAGGGATTTCCCGAACCACGTTAAACAACTGTGTTCTTTATATTTCTGCATCTTTACTTTCAGTTGTTTATTATTCTAACAATCTGCACTATCATATAATTTGCATCTCAATCAATCTGTTTAACGATCTGATTATTCCTTAAAGTTTTCTAAACAAGAGCATTAACTAAATCCACCATATTTCCACACACACAATACTTAGAAAATAATAAGATCACTCTTATTATTGTCTGAGTATCTACACTAGAGAGCCATCTGTTTGGACTAATCTGCTATCGATCTGCTGATCAATCTGGTTAGTCATCTGCCGAGCAATTTTTTACTTAAGAATAGCTTAAACTCTCTATTAATTAAATAAGTAAACTGAAAAGTTTGTGTTTGGTGTATTTCCCCCCGCCCCCATACACCAAACCTTGCTCTTTCGGGACCAACAAGTGGTATCAGAGCGGTGGTTCAAACGACCATTGTTTCTGTTTCACATGTATAAAACCTGCGTGGTCAACTTGATTAGATCTTAGAAAACCTATCTTCCATGGAATCACCTGTTGTTAGGGCTTGTGAAGAATTCTCCATCCAAGGATATAGAGAATGGAGTTTCAGAATCAAGAAAGCACTCAAAGCCCATCACTATGTGATGTGGAAAGTTATAGAAGAAGGCCCACTACAGATCACTGAAGAAGTGACAATAACTAATGCAACTAGTGTAACTACACAGATAGTTCCCAAAGATCTAAGAAAATATATTGCAGAGGAACGTCGTGAAGCTAATCTGGATGACTTTGCTAAAGGGATCATTTCTAGCACAGTCAAAGTCGTACATCTGGCCAAAATCCAAGATCTGGATACTGCCAAAGAGATGTGGGAAGCCTTAAGAGACTTGTGTCTAGGATCAGAGGTCATGATCGAGAACAAACTGTCACTTGCTTGCAATAAATACGATGAGTTCAAAATGAAACCAGGCGAGACCATTGAGCAAATGAAAATGAGATTCACTGGAATCCTCCTTGAGATATCAGCGTTCAATAAGAACAAATATACTCAAAGAGAAAAGAACATGAAAGTACTCAGAGCACTACCATCTAGCTGGGAGATTTATGCTGCAATGCAACCACTTCGTGCAGACTTCAATGAACTCTCTACAGAAGCTTTATTTGATCACCTTGAAGGTCATGAATGTGACATTCAAAGAATTCGAGGACCAGATCATCTGTCCAAAAAGGTAGAAGGCAACTCGAAAAAGGACAAAGAAGTAGCCTTCAAAGCGAAGAGCAAACCAAATGAACCCTCTGAACCTTCAATACCAGATGAAGAGAAAGGTTATGGCAAACTCCTAAAAGAGTTTGCAATGATTGCCAAACGCATGGACAAGATGGAGGTCAGATCGAAAAAATATAGACGTTTCTACAAAGATAACAAGAACAAATTCTACAAGAAACGTGACAATGATCGATCTGATAATAAGGATGAATCAAAACAGCAGACATGTAAAATCTCAAAAACATCTAACGCAATAGATTATACCTGCTTTGGCTGTGGCAGAATAGGTCACTTCAAAACAGATTGCCCTGATTTGTCCAAAAGCCAAAGAGAAGAGCTGAGAGCAAAAAGAGATCGAAAACTCAAATATGAACGCAAGGCCATGCTAGCTGAACGAGATTCAAGCAGCTCGAGTCATTTTTCAGATAGCTCATCAGAGAATAATGAAGCATTCTTGGCTAATGACGAAGAAGGTTGGGATGAATGCTATATAGGATTAGACAACGGTCTGGATGAAGTTGAGGTAAATTCTTGCAATTCAAACTCCTCAAATGATAATGATCTGGAACAGAAAGTTGAAGATCAATCTGATTACTCATGGGAAGAAGTAAATGAGATGTTCAAAAGCTATTCGAGCATCAAAAGACTGTTTAGAAAAGTTGTAGAAGAGAATGAGAGGCTGAAGAAATCTGAACAGATACTGAGTACATCCAACACCCAATTCGTTGCCCAAATAACTGATCTGGAAGAACAGATCAAAGGAAAAGATAGTGAGATCCATTCACTAAATTCAAAAGTGAAGGATCTTATTATAAGAAATAACGTTGCAGAAGAGAAGATAAAGAAAGGAAAAGAAATGATTTACAAAAGTGACGAACGTGCTAAGTCAACAACAGGGCACATCTGGGTTAGGATATCCAGGTCACTCAGAAAAATCTTCTGAAACCAAAAACTTTGTACCAGAAAGGAAGCAAATACCAGATCAAATGATAGATCTAAAGAACAAGAGAGATCATCCCCAGAAGATGATGTTAAAAGAGACCAGATACAGACAATACCACCAAACAAAGGGACAACCAGCTCACTACACAAAAACAGATCATGCTCATAAAAATAATGTCAACAGGACATTACCCAATAAGAATGTCAACATGACATTACCTATTAAAAAGAGTCAGAAGAACGATGGAGTAGAGAGATTCCATCCATCTGAAATTCACTCCCTATCTAAAGTTGATAATGATGGGAATATCATTACCTGTTATATTTCTGTTCCTAATCCAAAAATGTTCTGGATTCGAAAGGAAACATTTGCTAATAACCAAGCACCCAAACGTTGAAGGGTAGCTAAGTTTAACTAATTGCAGGATCAGAAGATTGCAAGAAGAAACAAGATAGCTAGAGGAACGATCTGGATAATAGATAGTGGTTGTTCGAAGCACATGACATGTGACAAGAATCTACTATTAGATTACATTGAAAAACCAGGACCACAGGTCACCTTTGGATGTAACTCCAAAGGATACACCAGAGGATATGGAAATATAAAAGTTGGCAAGACCACCATCTCAAATGTTTCGTATGTTGAGGGTCTTAGTCACAATCTGTTTTCTGTAAGTCAGTTTTGTGCTAACGGTAATCAGATCGTTTTTGATATTAACAACTACTTTGTGAAGAACAAGGAAGGAGATGAGATACTCCTTACCGGAAAATTGCAGGATAGGCTATATATTGTCCAATGGTCAAACCAGATCGAGACCTGTTTAGTCACCAAAACTGTATCAGAAACAAGCTGGTTATGGCACAAGAGATTAAGTCACCTAAATTTTAAGTCAATCAACAGGATTGCCAAAGATAAATTAGTGGAAGGGCTACCAGACCAAGTGTATGATAAAGATCATATATGTGAGGCTTGTCAAGCTGGAAAACAGACCAGATCATCCTTTTCAAGCAAAACAGCTCACTCAACATCAAGAATACTGGAGCTCTTACATATGGATCTGTTTGGACCAGTTAAACCACTAAGCATAAATGGAAGAAAATATACCTTAGTAATCATAGATGACTACTCAAGGTTCACCTGGGTCATCTTTCTGTTAAAGAAGAAGGAGACATTACTCAAACTACCTGATTTTTTACACAAGATCACCAAACAGAAAGAAGTGAGTGTAGCTACTATCAGAACAGATCGAGGAACATAATTTCTCAACCATAAGATTGAAGCATACTGCAACAAGATGGGAATTACTCATCAAACTTCAGCTGCTAGAACTCCTCAACAAAATGGAGTTGTTGAAAGGAGAAACAGATCACTTAAAGAAGCAGCTCGTACTATGCTAAATGCTATCAATCTACCTAAGAAATTCTGGGCAGAAGCCATCTACACAGCCTGCTATACTCAGAACAGATCATCAATTACACTCAGACATGGAAAGACACCATATGAGATCTGGAACAACAGAAAGCCTAAGATTTCTTACTTTCGCACTTTTGGTTTTCTGTGTTACATACACAATAATGGGAAATCTCAATTGAAGACCTTTGATAGCAAAACTGACCCTGGACTATTTTTAGGATATTCTGATATCAGCAAAGCGTATCGAGTCTACAATAAGAACTCTCATATTGTGGAGGTAACACCTCATGTTGTTTTTGATGAGTCTATTGTTGAGTACAGGTCACCAGATGACAAACAGACAGGAAACCAGATGATTACAAGAAAGATGAACGAATTACTATTAGAAGATATTTTAATCTGGAATTCAAAAAGAGATGATGAAGAGATCATCACTCCACCCATTGCTGATGAAGTCTGTTGGTCCCGAAAGAGCAATGTTTGGTGTATGGGGCGGGGGGGGGGGGAATACACCAAATACAAACTTTTCAGTTTACTTGACAAGTTATGAGAGAATTCAAGCAATTATGTATAAGAAATTGCTCAAAGATGACTAGACAGATCGATATGCAGATCAATATCAGTTTAGTCCAAACAGATTACTCTCTTAGTGAAAACACTTAACTAATAATAAGAGTGATCTTATTACTTTCTGAGTGTTAAGTGAGTGCGGAATAATGGTGGAATAGCGATTGCTCTTGTTTAGAAAACCTTAAGTATTATCCAGATTGTTTAAGAGATTGATTGATATGTAGATAGAATGATAGTAGTAGGCTCAGAAGGATCATCTGGTTTGCTCTTCGCTTTGAAGGCTACCTCTTTGTCCTTCTTTGAGCTGCTTTCTGCCTTTTTGGACATATGATCTGGTCCTCGAATTCTTTGAATGTCTCATTCATGACCTTCGAGATGATCAAATAGGGCTTCAGTGGACAATTCATTGAAATCTGCTCTCAGAGGTTGCATTGCAGCATAGATCTCCCAGCTTGGTGGAAGAGCTCTAAGAACTTTCATGTTCTTCTCCCTTTGAGTATATTTGTTCTTTTTGAACGCAGATATCTCAAGGAGGATTCCAGTGAATCTCATCTTCATCTGTTCTATTGTCTCGCCTGGCTTCATTTTGAATTCATCATATTTGTTGCAGGCAAGAGACAGTTTGTTCTCAATCATTACTTCAGATCCTAGGGCTAGGTCTCTTAAGGCTTCCCACATCTCCTTAGCAGTATCCAGATCTTGGATTTTAGCCAGATGTATGCCTTTGACCGTGCTGGAGATGATTCCTTTAGCAAAATCATCAAGATTTGCTTCTCTCCTTTCTTCAGAAGTATATTTTCTGGGATCCTTTAGCACAGATTCTTTGACCACTCCTGTATCGGTGATATGAGTAGTTTCTTCTGTAATTACCAATGGCCCTTCTTCGATTACTTTCCACATCAGGCAGTGATGGGCTTTAAGACACATTTTGATTCTGAAGCTCCACTCTCTGTAACCTTGGATGGAGAATTCTTCGCATGCCCTGATAACAGATAATTCCATAGCAGATAGTATGCATGTGAATGAAAAAGGTTTTCCTAGATCTATTCAAGTTGACCACGCAGGTTTTATCCCTGTGAAACAAAACAATGGTCGTTTGAACCACTGCTCTGATACCACTTGTTGGTCCCGAAAGAGCAAGGTTTGGTGTATGGCGGGGGGGGGGGGGGGGAATACACCAAATACAAACTTTTCAGTTTACTTGACAAGTTATGAGAGAATTCAAGCAATTCTGTATAAGAAATTGCTCAAAGATGACTAGACATATCGATATGCAGATCAATATCAGTTTAGTCCAAACAGATTACTCTCTTAGTGAAAACACTTAGCTAATAATAAGAGTGATCTTATTACTTTCTGAGTGTTAAGTGAGTGCGGAATAATGGTGGATTAATGATTGCTCTTATTTTAGAAAACCTTAGTAATAATCCAGAATGTTAAGGAGATTGATTGACATGCAGATGGATGACAGTGCAGAGAGTTAGAATAATAAATAACTGAAAATAAAGAATGTAGGAATGAAAAGCACACAGTTGTTTAACGTGGTTCGGGAAATCCCTACGTCCACGATCTGGTAAAAAACTAGACCAGATTATCCACTACTAGGATACTCTGCTTCTTTATACTCGTGGAGAATGAGTCACAAGTATCAATCACAACTAGAAAGATACTTATGCATGATATAAAGGTCGTGTCCCTTTACAACAGATTACCTCTACGTTACCAGTAGAAAACTACTAGCTAGCAGGGTGATCTCCTTTCTCTCGATAAGACAGACTTGAATCGAGGTGGTTGGTGTGATGTAGAATCACAAGGTGTTGAAGCTCAAAGTCTGGATGGCAGATTACTTGAAAGTATGACAGCAGTTTAGCTTGCGCGTATGTTCTCTCTTTTTCCAGATTTCTAACTTCAACTATATAGGCATTGAATTTGAAATTCTAGCCGTTTGTTGATTGACGTGAGATAGATGGTATATTACCAATCAATGGTTTCCATCATATCTGTTCTTGCCATATAGGAAAGGTTGACTCAATCTTTGAGTTATGGAAAGCAGTTTGCTAACGGTGTCTTTCCTTCTATGTGTTAACCGAAGATCTTCTTTCCAATCCCAGTTGGATGGACTTGATCTTGACGTGGCAAGAGCATATGATGTGTAGGATGATGTTAGCTGGTGGATTGATGACTCAATCGTTTTGGTTCCTCGCTGTAGGCATCGATCTGGTTATCGATCTGGTCACTATCTGTTACAGCAGATCGATTCCTTTTGGCGTGAAATCTTGACTTTCATCCTATTCTAAGTTGAGATTGACTTCTATAGGAATATTTCCTTTACACATTAAGTCATCTCCTAATCTGTTCCATAACAGGATTCACTTTATTTCTAGTGATCTGTTTTTACACGTAGAACAGTTTAAGCTCTAAAATAGCTAAGTGTGTTTCGAAAGACCATCATAAAAACTAAAAACCTTAGGGTTCCCAACAAAGTCATACAGCAAGGGGGAATAACTTTACATGAACTGGATGAAAACATATCACCAATTGAACGCAATGAAACAGTCATTGCAGATGATGATCAATATGAAAACTTAAATCCAGAGGAAAGTCCAGATGAGAATCCATATAAAACATCTTCTACAGCACACCCTGAATTTGAGGAACCAACAGATCAACCTGATTCTGAGATATCAGATGAAGAGATGACAAGGAGAAGGAGATGGATACAAGATCAACCACCAGAACAGATCGTTGGGAACCCATCAGATCGTGTGAAAACCAGAAGAATGCATGGAGAAAGTGCCTTGTTAAGTTGCTACCTATCTCGCATTGAACCATCTGATACTCATGAAGCACTACAAGATGCAGATTGGATAACAGCAATGCAAGAAGAACTTAATGAGTTCAAAAGGAATGAGGTCTGGTATCTCGTGGACAGACCCAAACACCAAGGAGTTATTAGTGTAAAATGGGTGTTCAAAAATAAACGGGATGAGAATGGTGAAGTAGTCAGAAACAAAGCCAGATTAGTAGCTAAAGGCTATAATCAACAAGAAGGCATTGATTTTGATGAAACATTTGCACCCGTAGCCAGACAAGAAGCAATTAGACTGTTCTTAGCATATGCTGCACACAAAAGATTCAAGGTATACCAGATGGATGTCAAAAGTGCCTTCCTCAATGGTATCCTTGAAGAAGAAGTCTATGTGGAACAGCCACCTGGATTTGAAGAAGCAGATCCAAATCAGAAAGTATACAGAGTGACAAAAGTAGTCTATGGCCTAAAACAAGCCCCTAGAACTTGGTATGAAACACTGTCTACATTTCTACTAGAATCTGGATTCAGAAGAGGATCAGTTGACAAGACTTTGTTCATCATCAAAGTCAAAGAGAATATCCTTTTAGTACAAATATATGTAGATGATATCATATTTGGATCCCAATCTACTTATCTGTGTGATAAATTTGTTGATCTTATGAAGAATAAGTACCAAATGTCCATGATGAGCGAAATGAGTTTCTTTCTAGGTTTGCAGGTCAAGCAGTTACCAGATGGGATCTTCATTAATCAAACAAAGTACATTCATGATCTGCTGACTAAATTTGGGATCAAAGACAGTAAACCTGTTAAAATCCCAATGCAGACCAACGGGAAAATTGATCCTGATCCAGAGGGAAAACCAGCTAATATCACTCAATACAGAGGGATCATAGGATCACTACTCTACCTAACTGCCAGTCGACCTGACATCACATTTGCAGTAGGTGTATGTGCAAGATATCAAGCAAATCCCAAAGAGTCTCACATGGAAGCAGCTAAGAAGATATTAAGATATCTTAAGGGAACAGCTCACATTGGATTATGGTATCCATGTGAAGACAACTTTGAGCTAACTGGATACACAGATTCAGATTATGCTGGATGTAAACTGGACAGAAAGTCAACATCCGGTACATGTCAGTTCTTTGGGAACAAACTGATCTCTTGGTTCTCAAAGAAGCAGACATCTGTTGCCACATCAACTACAGAAGCTGAATATATGGCGGCAGGGAGTTGTTGTGCACAAATACTTTGGTTAAAACAACAACTCAAAGACTATGAGATCGATGTCAAGGAGATACCCATTTTCTGTGATAGCTCTAGTGCTATAGCAATCACACAGAATCCTGTTTTGCATACCAGATGCAAACATGTAGATGTGAGACATCACTTTATAAGGGATCATGTTGAAAGAAAACATGTACAGATCGAGAAGATACACACTAAGATACAGAGAGCAGATATTCTCACCAAGGCATTACCAGAAGAAAGGTTTAAGATGCTTTGTGGGAAATTGGGATTATTAAATCTGGAAGAAAGGATCAGATAGCCTTAGAACAGATCATGTAAAATTCCAACTGGGAATTGACACCAGATCACTAAATACATATTAATGGTCAAACAGATTAATCAAATTCCAACTGGGAATCAATAAAAGGTCATCACATTAAATTGATATCCAAATTGGAAAGTGGCATGAACAGATCGATAATGTTGACAACAGTTCGTTAATAAGAAGATCGATCTGGACCAGATAACTAGCAGCCACGTGGATATTAACATTTTTATTAATTTTCCCATTACTTGGTTAAGGGGGAAAAGTCAACAATATACGGCGACTATATCAATTTAATTATAACATATATCTAATTTCTGACACAATATATCTAATCTTTTATTTTTGTGATGATTGATACTATGTTTGAGAACAGTGATCAAGGAGATATTTACCAAATCAAGAAAAATGAAGCACTTTTAACAGTGTAAACCAACACGCGCCACACTACAACCCTAGGATCCAAAGCGCGTGTATCATACGCAGAATAGAGGCGGTAATAGACTGCAAGTCTATACCTTGGAAAGGCGGGAAAAGCTGAAAAAGGGAAGAATATTAATTATATTATTACCTTACTTATCTCTTTTTCTTTTATATATATTTGATAAGGCGGTTCGACTATCACCACACACACTTTTTCTTCTTTGACACTTAGCAAATTTTTTCTCCCTTCCAAACCCTCTCAAATCTTCAAAAACCTATCTGTTTTCGCAAATATGGCTCCAAAATCCTCTTTGTTTCTTGAGCAAGTGAAGTTTCTTAACCCATATATTCATCAAGATCTCTTCGCAGTATTAGACACCTTTGGTTTTCATAAACTGGACAAGGCCTTCGACCTTGTTAGACGCTGCAAAGGTTTCAAATTTATGAGCGTTTCTTTTTAACTGTTCGATATCTTGAATGCTCTGAAACTTTTCAAACTTGTATTAAAAATCATTTTTACCCATTTGCATGTATATGTTCACTTATACTGGGGTATAGAACTCTATATTATGTAAATTGCTACTGGGCACTCATACTTCATTGATGGAAAGATAGTGCTCACATATATATTATTTTGACTTTGCTGTAGGCTTTCACAATATAATCACCACACATCCTATCCACTTCTTGCCCAAAGAAGTTGCTGCATTTTATCTCTCGTGGCAAGAGGAGAAGGGTGGAAATGAAGCCACTATCAGAGTGAGCAAGGGTAGCACCATCAGCAACACTACTTACAACGTTCTGAACATCATTGATGAAGTTTACAAGTTGAAAGATGAAGGCCTTAGCCTTGGGGATCTGACTGAAGAGCAACTCCAGGAGGTCATTGAGATGGTGATGGTAGTTCCCATTCATTACACGAACAAGATGTTCAACAGGGCACTACTCGCTCCTGAATTCAAAATCATCTTTGAATTCGTCCAGCGCATTTTCATGAACCACAATGGTTCCTACGATCAGGTCACCCCAGAGAAGTTCAAGATTCTGGCTGCCGTCGTGCTTAACCTACCTGTGAACTGGAGTAGAATACTCTTCGATCTCTTGGCAAAGGAGGCCAAGATGATCACATTCGTGAAAGGGGCAAGCCCTGGAATAGAAGTACGAAGGAGCAGCTTGAGACACTCCACCAAAGTCAGTTATATGCTGGAGTCATTCTTCAAGCAACACAAATGGGATAACACAGTCGAGTTCAACACCAGATTACACTTCCCAAAAGACCAACATCAAATTGAGATGTCTATGGGCATATCTGCTAATCTGATTGCGAGGGTGACAGACCCTGTTTTTGCAAATGCGTTGATAGAGATGGGAAGCTCTAACCCAATCTGGGTTCCACCATCTGCTCCTACTGAGAAATCCACCAAGTCATAGGTCACAAAAGAAAAACCAGTTGAAAGGACACCATCTAAGAGAGTTACAAGAAGAGCAAGCTCAGTTGATACAGACACCTCCACCGCAGCTCAGCAACCCAAACCTAAGAGAAGAAGGCTACAGAAACTTGCTGAATCTGTGGAAGAAGTCCAGATTCTAGAACCTGTCATTGTTGACCCTGCTATCCCTCAACAGGAGGTTGAGGAGGAAGAAATTCTGGTAGCAGGACCACCAGAGGATGTTGTTCCCATCTCCTCCTTGGACCCAAGTCAGGTCAAGGATTTTTCCCCTGCTCACACTGCAAGTCCCTCATCTGCAGAACAGCTAGAGCAGATCGATGAGGAAATAGAAGGAGAATATGAATCCACGAATGAGGATGAGGAGAAAAAGAAAGCAGAAACAGTAGTTAAACTGCTCGAAACTGAAGCAGATCACTCCATCCTTAAGACTTTTCCTGGCATCCAGCTCACTCCTGAAAGTTATGAAGCAGCCAGACGCCTAAAATCCCTTCTGCTTGTCAAGGACAAAGAATTCTATGTCCTTAATGCCCTTCTCAGAACTAGATCAATTGATGCACTCAAGGCAGAAGAAGCCACGTTGCTCAACATCTTTACTGCCTCCTCCATTGCTGAGTTGAGGAACACTTACCGCCCAAACAACCTGGCCATGGCGAAGTTTGAGGCAAAAGAGCTCCAGATCGATCTCAAATCGATATATGAAAAGGCAGAGATGCTGGAGTTCTATGAAAGTATTGATGAGGAAGAATTTGATGTTGAAGCAGAACCTACTGACGCTCACCAACCGGGTGCAGCAACACAAGTCTTAGAACCAGATCAGCAGATGGCTGAAGCCACAGAATAGATCGTGGAATCCACTGCATAGGCTGAGGGGGAACCAGCCAAGAAAAGCAAAATTTAAATTGCAATGGTTGATTATCCACAAGAGAAATCTGAGCCAGCTGGACAGAGGGTGGGAGGTATACAAACAGATGACATTTACACCCCTGCTGTCGCAACAACAATGGAAGAGTTCGTGGAGTCAACCAGCTTAGAGGATATATTGATGACCCAACATCAATCACTATCCAACGAACAAGTAAAGGACTTGATCTCCAAAATGGTGGATAAATACATGTACGGGACTCTATCCACAGTCCAAGACCAGGCCACTCAAATTCTTACAGACTTCAACAATCATCTGAAGTCACATGTGGACAAAGTGGACTCAGAATTGAGGAGAGTGTGCAGTTTGAAGCTTGAGGAGCTGAGTAAGAAGATGGACGATGATCGATCTGCTGCGGAGCAGAAAAAGGAACAGATTGATCAGACTCTGGTGACTATGGAGCTTAAAGTCCAGGAAATGTACAGAATAGTCACAGAGTTCGCAAAGAAAGAAAAAGACATGGTTCACACTATTGTCAAACAACAGACTGATGGCATCACTGAAGTGGTGCTTAAAGCAGCAAACGCAGAAACCAGATCGCTCTTCAGAAAGTTTGAAAATTGTTGGGAACCCCATAAAATACTCTAAGTTTTGATGATGCTCT
>JAPKLX010000195.1:431938-454756 GCA_026898415.1 Leonotis leonurus | reverse complement strand
GTCTCAAGACAGAATGCTAAACCAGAGAGTCTCAAAACCAGCAAGTCACAGACAGAATGCTCAATCAGAAAGTCTCAAACAGAAGATGAAGCTAATCAACTTTAACAGAAAGTTGAACCAGAAAAGCTTCAGGCAGAAAGATAGAAAATGCTTCAACCAGAAAGTACTTCTACCAGAAAGTACTCAACCAGAAAATGTCTAAGTCTATACTCAACCAGAAAGTCACTAGACCAGAGAGAACACAACCAGAAGGTCAGAAGCAAACCAGAAAGAGCAAAACCAAATCTGTCAAAGAAGCATTAAAGACTTTCCATCGAAGAAATAGAAACTGAATCACTGATTGACATGAAGAAGGAAAGCAATCACAGATGATCTGCTTTCCATACATAGAAGATTCAGTCAACAACTCTACAAGGAAAGAAGAGTTATGACTGATTGGCAATCTACAAATCAAATCACGCCAATCAACAAACGGCTAGAATTTCAAATTCAAGCCTATATATGTTTGAAGTTTAAAAGTCTGAATATATGGAAGCGCGATACTGCAGAAATATTCTCAAGCACTCCATCTTCAAATCAGACAAAAGCTTCAAACCGTTCGTGATCGCAATCACACCTCGATTCAAGTCTGTCTTATCGAGAGAAGGAGATCTTTACTAGCTAGTAGTTTTCTAGTGGATTAACGTGAAGATAGCCTCTGATTACAGTAGTTTTCTGTAAGTTGTAAAGGGACACGACCCTTATTCGTGCATAAGTTTCAAACCAGTTTGTACTTGGAACTTGTGGCTCGTTCTCAGCGAGGTTAAATAAGAAGAGTATCCTAGTAGTGGATATCTAATCCAGTTTGGATTAGACCGTGGACGTAGGGGGTTTCCCGAACCACGTAAAAATAACTGTGTTATTTAAATTCTGCATTTTATATTCAGTTGTTTTTATTCTGCATCTATCATACTCATTCAAATCTGCATTCTTAATCAACTCCTTAAATACTCGATTAAGTCTTCAAAAGATTTTCATAACAAGAGCACTGACTAAGTCCACCATTATTCCGCACACAATACATAGTTTGGAAACAAGTTCACACTTGCTTTTTGCTTTGTATATCTCACTTGAGAGAATTTATCTGGATAGAATCTAATTGATTGAAAATCAATCTGTTCTATCACTTTGAGCAATCTGTAAACCAGAAAGCTTACATCTCTCTGATTAAATTAGTCAAGTAAACTGAAAAGTTTGCATTTGGTGTATTCCCCCCCCATACACCAAACCTTGCTCTTTCGGGACCAACAAAAATGAAGGTAAAGAGTTTGTGGAAAGGAAACTGAGTGAACTCCGCTACCCCCCGAAAACATTAATTGATGCATTCTTTGATGAGATTGGGACCATCAAAGAAGACCAAGACAATTACAAGGCTGATCTGGCTAAAGCTAAACTCACTGGAAAAGAATATCGATGATTCTAACTTGAACATCAATTCATTGCTCACACACAAGATAGAATCAGAGAAAGAGATCAACGACATGAAGGAAGAGATCATCTCCCTTAAGGCACTCATCAAGATGTATATTGATGATGTCGAAAAGGGGGAAGGATCTAAGAAAGAGAAGAAAATGGTGAAGGAGAAGGGTGCTGCAAAAGGCAAGGATCAATCTGTTGCCACGGATGAAAGGACAGAGGCTCAACAGGAGCAACAGATTGCACCAGATCGACCAACTCCACCATCTGCTCAAATTCAAAAGACATCATCATCAAGCAGATCGAGCCACTCTCAACCAATAAAGAGAAAGAAAAGATCTGGATCTGGCTGGTTCTCATCTGCTCCTATCAAGACAAACAAGACAAAAGAAGGAGAGACCAGCTGGGTCCCAGACAACTTAAAAAATGGTTGGGAAGGTTTGAAATATGGCTTCATAATGTGCCGGTACTTCATCAGAGAACCTGCATACTGCGAGGGCACACCCAATGAGGCATTCAATTTATATTTAAACATGAATGATGCCAAGGGTTTGGTGGAAGCTATAAGAGAAGCAGCAGCAAGAGCTCAAGTCACCATCACTGCACCAGAAAGAGAATTTAGAGAATGTCCAGAGATTCCTGGCACCAAGCTACCGGATAAGACCTATCTGCTCACCTTCATAAACCAGCTCGCAGAAAACAGAGGCTACAAAATTGATGCTGAGAATCCAGACTACATAAGGGTGAGAGAAGGAGTGTATGAGAGCGTGCAGCTAATCTTAGATGAAACAAGAGCTAAGATGAAGAAGCAACAGGAAGAGAGGAGGAAAAGCAGATAGCTATTTACTTTCAAAAATCTTACTATCTGTAATTTTTGTTTTTGACAATCTGTAAACTTATTTTGCTTCTTATCTATTGAAATCATCTGAGTTTATGATGACAACTTCCTATTGTCTAGAACATATACAAACTATTTTTTTTTTTTCGTTATAACCTAATAACGAATACTTAATCATCTGGCCATCAAACCAGATCACTCTTAATAAGTTATTAGGATATATTTGTAAAGTGTGGTTTCGACATCATCAAAAAGGGAGAAATTGTTGGGAACCCTAAAGTATTTTAGTTTTGATGATGATCTCTCGAAACACACTTAGTTTCTTTTAGAGTTAAACTGTTCTACGTGTTAACAGATCACTACATATAAAGTGAATTCTGATAAAGAACAGATTAGGAGATGACTTGACATGTAAAGAAATTATTTCTATAGAAGTCATTTCTATAATAGTATAGGATGAAGGCCAAGAATTCTCGCCAAGAAGAAATCGATCTGCTGTAACAGACAGCAACCAGATCACCGACCAGATCGATGATCACAGTGCATTACCAGATCGATAGAGTCATCAAACCACCAGATGACATCATCCTACACATCATATCCTCTTGCCACATCAAATTGAAGTCCATCCAACAGGGTTTGGAAAGAGAATCCACGATTGACACAAGGAAGGAAAGTAACCGTTAGCAATCTGCTTTCCATACTTAGAGGATTGAGTCAACACCTCTACAAGGCAAGAACAGATATGATGGATATCATTGATTGGCAATCTACAATCAATCTCACGCCAATCAACAACGGCTAGAATTTTTAATTCAATGCCTATATAAATGAAGTTCAAAATCTGGAAGAGATAGACATGCGAGCTACATTGACAACATACTCTCAAGCAATCTCTGAACCAGACTAAGAGCTTCAAACAATCTGTGATTCTACATCACACCAACCCAACCTCGATTCAAGTCTGTCTTATCGAGAGAAAGAAGATCACCCTGCTAGCTAGTAGTTTTCTAGTGGTAACGTAGAGGTAATCTGTTGTAAAGGGACACGACCCTTACTTCATGCATAAGTATCTCTCTAGCTTTGATTGATACTTGTGACTCGTTCTCCACGAGTATAAAGAAGCAGAGTATCCTAGTAATGGATAATCTGGTCTAGTTTTGACCAGATCGTGGATGTAGGGATTTCCCGAACCACGTTAAACAACTGTGTTCTTTATATTTCTGCATCTTTACTTTCAGTTGTTTATTATTCTAACAATCTGCACTATCATATAATCTGCATCTCAATCAATCTGTTTAACGATCTGATTATTCCTTAAGGTTTTCTAAACAAGAGTATTAACTAAATCCACCATATTTCTGCACACACAATACTTAGAAAATAATAAGATCACTCTTATTATTGTCTGAGTATCTACACTAGAGAGCCATCTGTTTGGACTAATCTGATATCGATCTGTTGATCAATCTGGTTAGTCATCTGCCGAGCAATTTCTTACTTAATAATAGCTTAAACTCTCTATTAATTTCAACAAGTAAACTGAAAAGTTTGTGTTTGGTGTATCCCCCCCCCCCATACACCAAACCTTGCTCTTTCGGGACCAACAATTTCAATAGATGCAATAAATAAGATGAGGAACTTAAAAACCTTTGTAGCGTTTAACTATGGCGAAAATCTCTTCTAGTTTGCGAAAACCGTGGGTTTCAAAAACGGTGAAAGGTTTAGGGGAAAGAAACTTCTGAACCTCAGCAACATGTTGCAGAAACAGAGAAGTTTGAGGTGCCATGATTAATGGAGTTTTGAGATTTGAGAAAAGCTTGCGAAAGAGAAAGAAATCTGGGATTTAGCTTAAGTGCTTAAGAAGAGTAGTGCTCAGTGCAATGAAAGTATAATGTGAACAGTCTAATGCACGTACGACACACATATATATAAGAAAATAACCAACGGCTCAGACTAAAGCGATAAGATTTTTAAGGTTGGATGAGAATCTCCCTTTTTAGTTTTTCCCGCTTCAGCTTTCCATTTTGCCGCCCTGCGTCGCGTTTGATGTACGCGCTAGATCCCAAGGTTGTAGGATGAAGCGTGTAAATCTTCTTATCCACTGCAATTTTCCTTATTCCTTTTCTTGCAGAGATTTTCTCGATCCGAGTTTCCAAAGGTGTGCTAATCATCATGATTATGGAAGATTTAGCAAATCTATGTCAGAAAATAGCTTTATAGACTGTAGTTAGGGCTGTAATTGGTGTCAGAGACGTTTCTAATTTCCAAGTTCCCCTTTGACTAAGAAATCGTTTGTTGGATATTTAATTTCCACATGACATGGTCGTATCTCATCATATTCTGTCATCTCCTGTGCATCATTCTGCTTTTACATTTTGCTTCTTGTCAATCTGGTTGACAATCTGGTTTTTCATTTTGCATCATACTCTCATCTGTGATACAATGATCTGGTTATCAAAGCTAGTGCTTCTGTTTTTCATTGTTCTGCTCCATGATCTAATTATGTCAATCTGGTATTGACTTGGTTCTTTCATCTAGGTTTAGCAGCCCTAGCTTTCCACATAGCATCTTGAATCTCTCTTCTGGTGGAGCTTTTGTCAAGATATCAGCACATTGTACATCTGTGTGTATCTTCTCGATCTAGACGTGTTTCCTCTCCACATGATATCGAATAAAATGATGTCTCACATCAACATGCTTGCATCTTATATGGAGTACTGGATTCTGTGTTATAGCGATGGCACTTGAGTTATCACAGAATATAGGTATCTCCTTCACATCGATCTCGTAGTCTTTTAGTCGCTGCTTCAACCACAATATTTGTGCACAACAGCTTCCAGCAGCCATGTACTCTGCCTCAGTTGTTGATGTAGCAACAGATGTTTGTTTCTTTGAAAACCAAGATATCAACTTGTTTCTAAGAAACTGACACGTTCCAGAAGTAGACTTTCTGTCCAGTTTGCATCCAGCATAATCTGAATCAGAATAGCCGGTTAAGTCAAAGTTGTCCTCACATGGATACCATAATCCAATGTGTGCTATTCCTTTAAGATATCTAAGTATCTTCTTGGCAGCTTCCATATGAGACTCCTTAGGGTTGGCCTGGTATCTAGCACATACTCCAACTGCAAAAGTAATGTCAGGTCGACTAGCAGTTAAGTATAGCAGAGAGCCAATAATACCTCTATATTGAGTTATATTTGCTGGTTTTCGTTCTGGATTGGGATCTATCTTCCCATTGGTCTGCATTGGGATCTTGACAGGTTTACTATTTTTGACTCCAAATTTTTTGATCAGATCGTTGATATACTTTGTTTGATTAACAAAGATACCATCTGGTAGCTGCTTCACCTGCAAACCTAGAAAGAAATTCATTTCGCCCATCATGGACATTTGATATTTATTCTTCATTAGTTCAGCAAATTTATCACATAGATAAGCAAATTGTGATCCAAATATGATATCATCAACGTATATCTGGACTAAAAGGATATATTCTTTGACTTTGATTATGAACAGTGTCTTGTCAACAGAGCCTCTTCTGAATCCTAATTCCAGCAAGAATGTTGATAGTGTTTCATACTACGCTCTGGGTGCTTGTTTCAAACCGTATACAGCTTTAGCTAGTCTGTATACCTTA
Organism: Leonotis leonurus; assembly: GCA_026898415.1. Taxonomy (NCBI): domain Eukaryota; kingdom Viridiplantae; phylum Streptophyta; class Magnoliopsida; order Lamiales; family Lamiaceae; genus Leonotis; species Leonotis leonurus. The sequence goes on along the minus strand of JAPKLX010000195.1, from coordinate 448,820 downwards.
TGGTCTGGATTTCCTTCTTCAAAACTGGGTGGTTGTTCAACATACACTTCTTCTTCAAGTATTTCATTTAGGAATGCATTCTTGACATCCATCTGATACACCTTGAATCTCTTGTATGCTGCATATGCTAGAAACAGTCTGATTGCTTCCAATCGGGCAACTAGTGCGAATGTCTCATCAAAATCAATGCCTTCTTGTTGACTGTATCCTTTAGCAACTAGTCTGGCTTTGTTTCTGACAACTTCACCATTTTCATCTCATTTATTCTTGAACACCCATTTGACACCTATTACTCCCTGGTGTCTTGGTCTATCTACAAGATACCAGACTTGATTTCTTTTAAACTCATTGAGTTCTTCTTGCATAGCAATAACCCAGTCTGCATCTTGTAGTACTTCATAAGCATCAGATGGTTCAACATGAGGTAGATAATAGCTTAGAAGTTCAATTTCCGCATGCATTCTTCTGGTCCTCACACGATCTGATGGGTTCCCAACAATCTGTTCTCGAGGGTGATGTTCTTGTATCTATCTCCTTCTGCTTGACATCTCTTCTTCTGATATCTCAGGCTCAGGTTCTTCTGCTGGATCCTCAAATTCAGGGTGTACTGTTGAAGATGTTTGAAAAGGGTTTTCAACTTTTGCTTCTTCAACCTCAACATCTTGATTATTGTTCCAGCTGTTGATATCTCTAGATTTTTCAAGTTGATCTTGAGATTGTTCATTATTACTTTTTTCCACTGGTTCATTACCTTCTTGTGAGATTAATCTGGTTTGATCCAGATCGATATGTTCTGTTCCCCCTTGCTGTGAACTGGTTGTCTCAGCATTGGGTGGAACGTCAAACTCATTCTCTTCTGTTGTATTTCATATTAGAATGTTCTCCAATAGTATTCCTTCTATTTTCTTGTTGTTAATCTGGTTGTGAACCTGTTTATCACCTGCTTCTCTATGTTCAAAAATACTTTCATCAAAAATAATATGAGGTGTTATTTCCACAATATGAGTCCTCTTGTTGTAAACCCTATAAGCTTTACTGATATCAGGATATCCTAAAAATATTCCAGGATCAGTTTTACTATCAAAGGTTTTCAACTGAGATTTCCCATTATTATGAATGTAACATATACAACCAAAAGTACGAAAATATTATATCCTGGGCTTTCTGTTATTCTAGACTTCATATGATGTCTTCCCGTGTCTGAGGGTAATCATCGATCTATTCTGTGTATAACAAGCCGTATAGATGGCTTCAACCCAAAATTTCTTGGGTAATCTGGTTGCATTAAGCATTGTGCGAGCTGCTTCCTTCAACGATCTGTTCCTTCTCTCAACCACTCCATTCTATTGAGGTGTTCTCACTGTAGATGTTTGATTTGTGATTCCCATCTGGTTGCAGTAATCCTCAATCTTTTGGTTTAGAAATTCTGTTCCACGATCTGTTCTGATGGTTGCAACAGAAGTTTCCTTTTTCTTGGTGATTTTGTTGAGAAAGTTTGGTAGCTTTTCCAATGTTTCTTTCTTTTTGTATAAAAAGATAACCCATGTGAATCTTGAGTAATCATCAATGATGACTAAGGTGTACTTCCTTCCATTTATACTTAATGGTTTTACTGGACCAAATAAGTCTAAATGAAGTAACTCCAAGATCCTTGTAGATGACTGAGCTGTTTTGCTTGAAATGATGATTTGGTTTGTTTCCCAGCATGACACGCTTCACAGATATGATCTTTATCATATACTTGTTCTGGCAGTCCTTCGACTAGCTTTTCTCTTGCAATCTTATTGATTGACTTGAAATTGAGATGGCTTAGTCGTTTGTGCCATAACCAGCTTGTTTCTGATATTGTCTTGGTGACCAGATATGTTTCGATCTGATTATCCCATTGTACAATATACAATCTATCCTGCAATTTTCCGGTAAGAAGAGTTTCATCTCCTTCCTTATTTTACACAAAACAATTGTTAGCATAAAAAATGATTTGGTTTCCATTAGCACAAAACTGGCTAACTGAAAATAGATTATGACTAAGACCCTCAACATATGATACGTTTGTAATGGTGGTCTTGCCAATTTTTATGTTACCATAGCCTCTGGTGTAACCTTTTGAGTTACAACCAAAGGTTACCTGTGGTTCTTCTCTTTCTACATAGTCTGATAGAGTGTTCTTGTCACATGTCATATGTTTTGTACATCCACTATCAATAATTCAGATTGTTCCCTTTGCTACTCTACTTCTTCTTGCAGTTCTTCCATCCCGCAATAAATAAGTTTTAGCTGCCCTTTCAACAAGTGGGTGCTTGGTTAGTAGCAAATGTTCCCTTGGGGATCCAAATAAACTTGGTGTTAGGAACACATATATAGCATGTAATCCTTCTTCCAACATCATCTATTCTGTATATAGCTTTGTAAACAGAAGGATGATTTCTCTCAATGTTATCCCAATCGATCTTCTTCTTATTGGTTGAAGATATTTTGGTAGATGTCTTCTGCTTTTGATTTTTATCTGTTTTCTCATAGTGAGCAGATTGATCCTTCTTCTGATAGTATCTGTTATCTCCTGTTTCCTTCATCATCAATTTCTGGGGTTGACTTTTCTTATTCTTGAGATCCTTGACTTGATCTGATATATTCTTTCTTTCAGCAACAAACTGAGTCTCACTGTGTTGGTCCCGAAAGAGCGAGGTTTGGTGTATGGGGGGGTGGGAATACACCAAATACAAACTTTTCAGTTTACTTGACTAATTAAATCATAGAGATGTAGGCTTTCTGAAACACAGATTGCTCAAGATGATAGACCAGATTGATTTTCTAATCGATCTTGTTCTATCCAGGTAAAAACTCTCAAGTGAGTTATACAAGGCAGAGAGTAAGATTAGGCTTAAACTCTAACAATGTATGGTGTGCGGAATAATGGTGGACTTAGTCGGTGCTCTTATTAAGAAAATCTTTAGAAAACTTAATCGAGTATTTAGAAGTTGATTAAGAATGCAGATTGAATGAGTATGACAGATAGAGAATAAAAACAACTGAATATAAATGCAGAATTTAAATGACGCATTATTTTTACGTGGTTCGGGAAACCCCCTACGTCCACGGTCTAATCCAAACTGGATTAGATATCCACTACTAGGATACTCTTCTTATTTATACTCGCTGAGAACGAGCCACAAGTTTCAATTACAAACCTTATTGAAACTTATGCACGAATAAGGGTCGTGTCCCTTTACAACTTACAGAAAACTACTGTAAAACAGGATTTCTTCACGTTAATCCACTAGAAAACTACTAGCTAGCAAAGATCTCCTTCCTCTCTCGATAAGACAGACTTGAATCGAGGTGTGATTGCGATCACGAACGGTTTGAAGCTTTTTGTCTAATTGTGAGGTAGAATCCTTGAGAATATTTCTGCAGTATATCCTTGGCGTTGTAATCAGACTTTGAAACTTCAAACATATATAGGCTCTGAATTTGAAATTCTAGCCGTTTGTTGATTGGCGTGATTTGATTTGTGAATTGCCAATCAATCATATCTCTTCTTTCCTTGTAGAGTCGTTGATTGAATCTTCTATGAATGGTAAGCAGATCATCTGTGATTACTTTCCTTCTGGGTGTCAGTCAGTGATTCTCTTTCCAAATCTTGATGAACTGATATCTTAGATATATTTGGTTCAGCTCATTCTGTTCTGTTTTGAACCTTCTGGCTTAATGCCTTTCTGGTTGAGCGCTAGTTAGATACTTAGTATCTTTCTGGTCCTAGTGCCTTTCTGGTTGCATACTGATTGGACATTCTCTGGTTGTAATATCTTTCTGGTCGAGCGCTAGTTAGACACTTTTTGGTTTAGTGTCTTTCTGGTAGAACACTGGTTAGACATCTTCTGGTTGAAGTGCTTTTCTGGTTGGACACTTGCTGGTTCAAATTTTCTGTTCGAGACGTCTTCCATCTTTCTGGTTGAAGCCTTTCTGGTTCAACTTTCTGTTAAAGTTGACTTGCTCCATTTTGTGACTTGCTGGTTTGAGATTCTCTGGTTTAGCATTCTGTCTGTGTCTTGCTGGTTTGAGATTCTCTGGTTTAGCATTCTGTCTGTGACGATTTGCTAGTTTCAACTTTCTGTTGAAGTTGTCTTGCTCCAGCTTTGAGACTTGCTGGTTTCACTTTCTGATAAAGTTTGACTTGCTTTAGCTTTCTGTTTGTGACTTGCTGGTTTTAGATTCTCTGTACAACACATCTTTCATCTTTCTGGTTTGAATTGGTTTCGACTATCTGGTTTATAGAAACCAAAAGAAATGATACAGAACATGAATAATGCCAAGTGTGTGTTTGAGAGAACATCATCAAAACTTAGAATATTTGTGGGGTTCCCAACACACTGAAATTTCCATTGTATCCTAGGCCAGCTCTTCCTTTTTGTTGCATATCGATGATCATTTCAGCTCGTTCTTGACTTTTGTTGATTTTGCTCATATTTTCCATGGTTTTCTTCAATTTCTCTTCTACTATATCCTTTTTGTTGATCACATCTTTCACCTTGGAATTGAGTGAATATATTTCTGCATCTTTTGTCTTAATCTGTTCTCCAAGACCATTTTTTGTGTAGAGAACTTGGTGTTTGCTTCACTCAAGAACTTCACAGTTTCATTCAGCTTGTCATTCTCCTTTATAACTTCAGAGAATAGCTTCTTTACGCTGGTGTAGCTTTTGAACATCTCATTAATTTCATCCCATGAAACTTCTGGTTCATCTTCATTTCCTGAATCATAGACAAGTTTATTTGAAGACAGAAGCATGAGAATTTACCTCGTTCTATTCAAGTCCGTTGTCCAATCTCATGTAGCATTCATCCCAATCTTCATCTGTTTCTTTTGCATAGAATGCTTCATCATTATCTGATGAAGTATCAGACAGATGACTTAAACTGCTTGAGTCTTCTTCAGCTATCATGGCCTTGCGTTGAGCTTTAAGTTTCCTATCTCTTTTAGCTCTTAGCTCTTCTCTTTGACTTTTTGACAAATCAGGACAAACTGTCTTGAAATGACCTGTTCTGCCACATCCATAACATGTATAGTCAATAGAGTTAAAATTTTTACCATTACTTTTAGTTGTCCCTTTACAACTTACAGAAAACTACTGTAACTGGTTCTCTTCACGTAAATCCACTAGAAAACTACTAGCTAGCAAAGATCTCCTTCCTTCTTCTCGATAAGACAGACTTGAATCGAGGTGTGATTTCGATCACGAACGGCTCAGAACACGATCTGGTGAGTAGAAATCTTCTCGAATGAATGTTTCACTGGATGTGATGATTTTTGGGCAGAGTAACAGCTTGTTGGTCGTAGATCGTAGACTTCTTATTATCTTCCAGTTTTTGTTCCAAGCATTTATAGGTGTAGAATTTAAAATTCTAACCGTTGGAACTGATTGGTTTGGAGTAAATGTGATTTACCAATCAAGGATATTGAATCCCTAAATTGTCTCCTCTTGCCTTTGGAAAGTTTGACTGACTCTTTCGTAAATATGGAAAGCAGATTATTGACATATACTGTTTTTCCTTCTTCGCGTATGGTTGATTTTCCTTCCATCTTAATAGCACGAATGATGTGGCAATGAGTTTGGGATTATTCATTAGTTAATCTGGTCAAAGCGTATGATTGCAAATTAACTGATAGTTGAACTGACATCATCTGGTTCAATCTTGAACATCGATCTGGTCACACCAGATTGATATCGATCTGGACAGTGGTCGATCTGGTCCTTCAGAAGGTATGCTCCAAAGCATGGTAGACTCTTCTGAGTGTTCTGGTAATAGCTGATCGAGTGATCATTCTGATGGGTCTTCTGTTTGCTTCAATCTGCTGTCGATCTGGTCTAGGAACTAAGGAAAAATAGAATGACTTCTATAGGATGAAATCCTTTACATGTTAAGTCATTTTTCTAACCTGGACTAAGATCTGTTCTCTATCAGATACACTTTATATTGTAGTGTTCTGGTACATGTAGAATAGATTGAGATCTAACAAGACAGAATAAAATCTAAGTGTGTTTTCGAAAGAACATCATCAAAACCAAATATTGTGGGGTTTCCAACAGACTTGAATCGAGGGTGGTTTGATTGCGTTCACGAACAACTTTGAATAAATCTGGAATGAGAAATCTTTTGTGGTTGAGTAGATTTCTTGGCAGAGTTTCAGCTTCCAATGATCATGCGTATCTTCGTGTTGTATCTCTCCAGATGTTTGTTTGCAGCATTTATAGGCTCAGAATTTGAATTCTGATCGTTGGGTTGTTTGGCGTTATTTAAATGTTGATTGCCAATCACAAATCTTGAATCCCTAATTGATCCTCTGGCCATTTAGAGAAATATTGATGAGATCTCCTTGATTATGGTAACATATAGTTGATTGATCTCTTTCATTCTTTAAGCTAAGATTGATTATCCTTCCTTCTTTGAGAAATCTAGTGACGTCGCATAAGGTGGGATTCTCTTTAAGTTCATTGGGTGACGCATTGTATACCCAGATGACTTAGAGAATATCAGATGAATATGCAAAACTTCAGATGACTCATTGTATATCTGAAGATTACATAATCTCTAATTAAGTGATCTATAAGGGACAGGTTCACTCTCCACGATGGTCTGGTCAGGTCAAGTCAGGTTCACTCCAGCGAGGTGGTCTGGTCCAGGTTTGCTCCTTTAGATGGTAAGAACAGCTGGGTGTGGAACAAGTTTGGTCCAGGTTGAGTGACCTTCAACATGTTGTCTGCTTGCATCAGGTTCGCTGGTCTGCTTCTTAATATCAGAAGACTATCTAAACCAGATGACTTCCTATAGAACTGAATACTTAACGTATTTGAGTCCTTTACATTTTAGTCATCAGCTAACCTGGTCTAAGAGGTTAGTTTTTCTACAGATAAGACTTTATAACATTGTCTTTTCTTTACAGTATACTAACTCTAAAAATAAAAGACACGCTTGTTCCTTATCAGGTTCATTTATGAAGAAAGTGATCCCCCTGTTACAATCTTAGCAGGCTTGGTCTAACAAGCATGACTATAAAATAAATCTAAGTGTGTTTCGAAAGACCATCATCAAAACAAAAATTATTGTGAGGGTTCCCAACAATTTCCCCCTTTTTGATGATGTCGAAACCACACTTGACAATATAACCCTAAGTAAAGCGATAAAGGTGATCTGGTTTAAATACCAGAAGGGTTAAATCTCGTTATAATTTATAAAGAATAAAAACATTAAAATGAGTTCTGGACAAAGTGATATTGTCATCAGATAACCCGTTAGAATTATATATATCAGATCAGTTCATTACAGGTTACATGATGTGGTCCAGAGCATCAAACAAAATAACAAAAAGATAACAGGTTTACAAGATATTCAATCAAACCATTTACCTCCTGGTCTCTTCTTCTGCTTGGCTTCCTCCTTCATCTTCTTCTTCCTCTCATCTGATGTCAGTTGAATACTCTCATAAATGCCATCCCTTACTCTGGCGTAATCTGGGTCATGATTATCAATCTTGTAGCCTAGGGCGTTGGCAATCAGATTGATGATCTTCAGTAACTTAGTCTTATAAGGCATCATGCTCACTGGTATGAGTGGGCATTGCATATATTCCCTGGTTGGGGCCTTGATTTCCACATTTGCTGCTTGAGCTGTAGACTTCACTCTCTGGAAAAGCTCATTTTCTTTATAATCATCCACATATTTCTTGAAGTCATGATCAATTGGCTGTTGAGAGTAGGCTGGATCTATGAAGAAATATCTGTTCAAAATGAAACCAGTTTTGATAAGCTCCCATTCATCTTGGTCTCCATCTGCTACCCAGGGCTCTTTAGGTGTTCTCTTCTGCAAAAATAACACATTGGCTAACGTTTTGAAGGTTCCCTTCTTCTTAGCTGGATGTGCTGTTGGTCTGGTTGGTGTTGATTGTTGAGGTGCTCTAGGTGGTGATGGTGGTGGATCAAATGCTCTTTCCCTTTCTGCTATCTCAGTTGCCCTCTGAAGTTGTATTGCTCTGTCTTTGTAAAATTGAGCACGGAAAATGGGATCACAAGTTTCCTCTTGAGTAACTCCTAGCATAATCAATTCAACGATCTGTTCCGCTTCATCCTTCTCTTCAACCATTGGCTTCTTCCCTTTGTCTGGCCTTGGCTGATCTGGTTGAGCTGATTGTTGAGCTGGCCTGGTAGGTGGAGTGGTCTGTTTCTTCATAGGCTGCTTGTTCCTTGCTGATTCTTTCTCTTTTCCTCCTCGTTTTCCTTCCCCCTTTTTGACATCATCAAGAACCGAGTTGTTAAGTGTGTGAAGGGAGTCAATCTCGCTCTCCAGTGCAACTTGCTTCTCTTCTGCATTCATCTTAAAGTTGAGTAAGACTGTGATATTTTGATTCGCCTCTTTTGTCTTGTTGGTGAGTCTGTTGTTACCAGTAGTCAGCATCTTGTCATAATCGTTCTGTGTCTGCTCCAGGTCATCAATATTTTTGAAGTGATGACTTAACTCATCTTGTGTTGGATAATTGATTTTAGTGAGTGCATCAGGCAAGTTCTTCTTCAAAATTTCCATAAATCTCTCCTTTTCAAATGTGTCCAGCTGCTTATGTAGATCGCGAGAGGTAACCTCTGTAAACTCAGCTGATATTGAAACTGTTCTCTGCTTAACATCTTCCTCGATACTTGTCTTCTACTTATCTGCAATTTCAGCAATAGACTTGGTGATCTCTTCAAACTTCTTTTCGTAGTTCTCCAGTCTCAAATTCAGCTTCTCTTCAGCAAGATCAGCTGCATCTCTGTCATCATCCAACCTCTTGTTCATGTCTTTAACGGCATCTCTGATTTTCTTCCTCAAAACTTTCTCCACATCATCAACATAGTCCTTTTGATGATTGTTGAAGACAGTAAGTACTTTGGTCGCCCTCTCCTGAATTTCATTACACGTGACGGCTAGATGGTCTTAAACCCTCAGATTGATTAAATCATCAACCTGATCATTGGTATACGGTCTATTTTCATTTTGCAGTAATTCCTCCAGGTCGATAAAGTTGACATGAACCTTGAGCTTTGCATCTGCGCCTAGTGTGTACAGGTCGTTTATACGTTCACCTCCGATGATCTGTCCAACCAGTTCCTCTTCAATATTCTCAATAGTAGGTTCATGAATATTTCCTTGATCAGGCTCCTTCTCCGTTTCTCTCTCTTTTTCTTTTTCCATCTCCTTCTCCTTCTCCATCTCTGGTTGAGCAGTGGGCTGTTCTAGTTCGGCAGATTAGGATGTAGAAGGTTGTTGATCTTGTTGCTATGCTGGTGCTAAAGTTGATGGTGATTGTTGTTGCTGTGCTGTTTCTGTGGTACTCGACAGATCTGGTATTAGCTGTTCTGGTATTGCTTCTCCTTGTTCTTGCATAGTCTCATCAACATCATCTAGTCGAACAGATGGCTCTTCCCTTGCTTCTTCTTCATCATCTTCTGAGTCAGGTACTGATTTAAAGAACTCCATCTTATCTTTGTAGTGTGACTTCAGATCAACTTTCAATTTTCTTGCTTCGTGCTGGAGATTGCCAAAATCATCGTGTGATATGTCTCCCTGATCTCTATGATCGAAGACACATCGAATATGTTTTGAAGAGTGGCCTCTTCTATCTTCAATTGACTTGATAGTGAGCAAGATAAGTCTTGACTCGTCGAGCTGCTGCGTAGCTCTCTGGTGTCAAAGCAATTCCAGGGAAGTCCTGAAGCACATAATGATATGCTTCATTCTCAATCAGTTGGATAACCTCTTCTGCCTGCCTCCTCCTCGTCATTATCAATCATCTCCAATCGATCTGGTGAGGGAGATGATGAAGCTATTCTGGCTGGTGAAAAGTCTTTCTCCTACCTTGGGTCGTATGATGATTCAGGCATGACATCCTCCAAGATATCTCGATCTGATGACACCTGTGGTGAAGCTGGTTGTTGTTTCCTTAACCTCATTTTCTTCTGCTTTGGTTGTGATGGTGGAGATGATGTCTGAGTTTCAGAAGAACTACCCCTCTTGGCTTGTTTTCTCTTCTCCTTCTTGGTCTCCTTCTTGCTATCCTTCTTACTCTCCTTCTTGGATTCGCACTTGGAAGGTGCAACCTAGGTTGGGTTTGAGTTTCCCATCTCTAACAAGTGTTTCAAGTGAACCTCATCTTTCACTTTATAGAATAAAGCTGGAGATAGACCGAGTGCCATCTCTAGCTGGTATTTCTCCTTAGGCAATGAGTGCTGCTGGTTGAAAGGTACTGCCTCCTTCAAGGTTTGGTTCTTGAAAAATGCTTCAATCATGAAGCTGATCTTGGTTGCATGCATCAGCTGTCACTTCACAGATACCTCAACGATATGTCCCTAGTCATTCCTGCTCTCTACTACCAGTCTGGCCTCCAACGACAATAGATTAAATAAAATCCTACTCTAGTTAATAGGTAAGTTCAAAACCACAGCGGTGAGAATCCTTATCTTGGCTGGGGTGACCTGGTCATAAGACTCACTGTGCATCATGAAAATTATCTGCACAAAGTCGAACAATAGTTTATATCCGGGAGTTAGCAACGTTCTGGAGATCATCTTCCATGTGAATGTCATTGGAATAACCATAATCTCCTTCACTGCGTCTTGTAGTTGTGCTGTGGTGATATCTGATACATCCATTCCCTTATCTTTCAACCGATATGTGTGTAAGATCATCTGCATAACATTGTATGTAGTTTTACTGGTCTTTTCTTCTATGGGCATCAGTAAACTCGCTTCATCTCCTCTATTTTCATCTTCCCATGTCAAATAGAAGATGACAACCTGTTTGATTAGATACATCTCTGGATGAGATGTCACGATATTTTTGAATCCGAAACAAGGATTTATAGATTAATAACATATAATTATCAATGTTTAAAGGAAAATATATCAATAGAGGAAGGACCATTAGCTATCTATGAAGAGAAGACTCGTGTCACAGAAACTGGCGTAGTCAAAGAGAATGTACTTAAAGATCCCAGAACGTACACATCTGAAGAATTACGTGAAGCAAATCTGGATGACTTTGTTGAAGGAGTTATCTCCAGCACAGTCAAAGGAGTCCATCTGGCCAAGATTCAAGATCTAGATACAGCCAAAGAGATGTGGGAAGCACTGCGTGAACTCAGGTTAGGTTCGGAGGCCATGATTGAGAACAAACTATCATTAGCCTGCAACAAGTTCGATGAATTCAAGATGTTTTGGGAACCCCACAAAAATTTAGTTTTGATAATGTTCTCTTGAAAACACACTTAGATTTAATTATGTTTACTAGGGCTTAATCTATTTTACCTGTACGAGATCACTAGCATATAAAGTGAATCTGATAGATAACAAGTCTTTAGACCAAATTAGTGGATGACTTAAAATGTAAAGTCTTATATCCTATAGAAGTCATCTTGTTAGCATATGTTATGTTCGAAGAACCAGATAAGTAGGAGCCTACAAAGCAAGAAGATGATCTGATCGATGGCCACTCGGTCTGGTTGCCTAGAAATCATTCATTGAGATTGCAACCATGCTTTGGAGCATTTTTGAGACAGATTAACTTTGACCAGATCGAGATTAATCTGCCAACTAGATCATGCCCTATGGAGTGAGCCAGCCAGAACCAGATCAACCTAGTCATCTGACATATGATTAATTCTCGAGATGTACTTAGAAGAATCCCAATCAGCTTGCCACATTAGCAGATCTCTCGTAGATAGAAAGTATATCAATAGGAGATCTAGTTTGGAAGGAGGATCAATCACAGTGTGAAGAAGAAAAGAGAATCTATCTTGATCTGTTTTCCATATTTCAAAGATTTGGTCAACCTTTCTCACACGGCAAGAGGAGATAATCTGAGATTCATATCTCCCGATTGGCAATCACATTTATTACAAGCCAATCCAGACCAACGGTTAGAACTTCAAAGCTTAGAATGAAGTCTGGAAGAGTACTAGAATTATTAACGATCAAGCAAACTGTTACTCTGCTCTGAAATCAACTCCTTCAATGATGTACTCATTCGAGAAGATTTCTACATACCAGATCGTATTCTAAGCCGTTCGTGATCGAAATCACACCACTCGATTCAAGTCTGTCTTATCGAGAAGAAGAAGGAAGATAGCTTCGCTAGCTAGCAGTTTTCTAGTGGATTAACATGAAGATATCTTGTTGCAGTAGTATACTGTAAGTTGTAAAGGGACATGACCCTTATTCGTGCATAAGTTTCAACCAGATTGTATTTAAAACTTGTGGCTCGTTCTCAGCGAGTATAAAGAAGAGAGTATACTAGTAGTGGATATCTAATCCGGTTTGGATTAGACCGTGGACGTAGGGGTTTTCCTGAATCACGTAAAAACAATTGTGTTATTTATTTTACGCATCCTTATTTTTATTTGTTTTATTCACTAACTAGCACGATCATTATATCTGCATTCTCAATCAATCTGTTATATACTTGGTTAAGTTTTATAAAGGTTTTTCTAATAAAGAGCACTGACTAAGTCCACCATATTCCGCACACATTGTTCTATTAGATAACAAGATCACTCTTGCTATCTACTAAGTGTTTATCATAAGAGAGAGTTAATCTGGACAGACTGATTATCGATCTGGTCAGTCATACTTATGCAATCTCTATACGGGAAAGCTTGATCTCTCTAAGAAATTAGTCAAGTAAACTAAAAAGTTTGTATTTGTTGTATTCCCCCCCCCCCCCCATACACCAAACCTTGCTCTTTCAGGACCAACAAGTGGTATTAAAGCAGTGGTTCAAAAGACCATTATTTTTGTTTCACATGGTTGAAACCTGCATGGTCAATTTGAATAGATCTTGGAAAACCTTTTTTCATTCACGTGCATACTATTTGCTGTTATGGAATCTTCTATTATTAGGGCTTGTGAAGAATTCTCTATCCAATGATAGAGAGAATGGAGCTTCTAATGTGGAAAGTAATAGAAGAAGGACCATTAGCTATCTATAAAGAGAAGACTCGTGTCATAGAAATTGACGTAGTTAAAGAGAACGTACTTAAAGATTCCAGACAATACACCTCAGAAGAACGACGTGAAGCAAATCTGGATGACTTTTCCAAGGGAGTTATTTCCAGCACAGTCAAAGGAGTTCATCTAATCAAAATCTAAGATTTGGATATAGCTAAAGAGATGTGGGAGGCACTGCGAGAACTCAGCTTAGGTTCGGAAGCCATGATTGAGAACAAGCTGTCACTAGCATGCAATAAGTTCAATGAGTTCAATATGAAGCCTAGAGAATCCATTGAACAGATGAAGAACAGATTCATTGAAGTGTTACTTGAACAAGTACACTCAAAGAGAGAAAAATCTCAAGATTCTTAGAGCATTACCACCAAGCTGAGAGATATATTCTGCAATGCAACCATTATGTGCTGACTTCAATGATCTGTCAGTTAAAGCACTCTTTGATCACTGGCTGTTCATGAGTGTGACATTAGAAGAATTCATGGACCAGATCATGCATCTAACAAGAAGAACGAGAGCAGCTCCAAGGAGAAGCGAAGTGTGTAGCAGATGAACCAATAGCACTTGCTGCATCAGAAGATGGAGGTTATGACAAACTAATCAAGGAGTTTGCAATGATTACCAAGAGAATGGAAAAAATGGAAGTCAGATCGAGAAAATATCGCAGATTCTACAAAGACAACAAGAGTAGATATCAGAAGAATAGAGAACAAGATCGATATGATAACAAAGGCGAAGCAAAAAGTAATGGTAAAACATCTAACTCTATTGAATATACTTGTTATGGCTATGGCAGAACAAGTCACTTCTAGACAGACTGTCCTGGCCTATCTAAAAGTCGAAGAGAATATTTGAGAGCTAAAAGAGATCGAAAGCTTAAAGTACGACGCAAAGCCATGCTGGATGAAGAAGACTCAAGCAGCTCGAGTCACCTATCTGATAGTTCATAAGAGAATGATGAGGCATTCTATGTGCAAGACACAAAAGAAGATTAGGATGAATGTTACATGGGATTAGACAACGGTCTTGACCAGATCGAGGTAAACTCTCATATCTCTATATCATCAAATAATCCTATGTATGACTATGGTAATGAAGATGAAGCTGAGGTCTCATTGGAAGAGATCAATGAGATGTTCAAGAGCTACACAAGTATAAAGAAATTATTCTCTAAAGTCATTAAAGAGAATGAGAAGTTGAACAAGATAGTAAAAATATTGAGGGAAGCAAACACCAAGTTTTCTGCTCAACTAAATGATCTGGGAGAACAGATTAAGACGAAGGATGCAGAAATTTTGTCACGCCCCAAATCCCGAGGGACGGCGCACGTGCCAAGGGCATGACTGGGCGGGGATAAAAGAAGCGGGGAAGAAAGGGGGCATTGTGTTCGTGTGCATTATATAAGTGAGAGTTGTCCTTGAAAATCGGACAGCATCTCCTCTATAACTTTGACTATGCCATTTTACAACCCAAACAGCTAACCAATGCAAAGACAATGTCTATAATAATGAATCTAAAATGAATCATATGCAATATGGAGATAATACAGCTCGAGTCATGGGAGCGGTAATCCAGAATCCCAAGCGGCCGAATCATCCAAGATGAAATGAATTGGAGATAATACAGCTCGATACATGGGAACGGTAATCCTGAATCCCAAGCGGCCGAATCATCCAATATGAAATGAATTGGAGATAATACAGCTCGATACATGGGAACGGTAATCCTGAATCCCAAGCGGCCGAATCATCCAATATGAATGACGGGGTTGGAGATAATACAGCTCATCTCGTAGGAACGGTAATCCAGAATCCCCGAGAGGCCGAATCGTCCAATAAGAACCGTCGATCAAAGGCGGAGGTTAGTGAGCCTAGCTCGCCAAAAGGAGTCACTCACCCAGCTCACCAAGTGTGGTCGGCATTCGCTCGAACGCTACACAAGGGGCCGAGGAGTTGAGCGTCCAAGAGGGGCCGACTACTTCTAAGCTCTCCTATGCACGTGTATGCATGTAATGGACAGTGATAATATGACAACATGAACTTTTATTAATAATGGCCGATGAGGCCTTCGTGGAATGAGAAAATGATCTTAGACTTTAAACATATATATTATCACACACATATACGTGAATGATAATTATTTCATAAATATTATAACATACGTGAGCATGGCAGTGGAAATTCTTAGGTATAGAACGGTAAACCGTTCTCGTGATGAAGCAATCGTCATCCCAATAACACCATTCCTCAGCCACACACATCATGCTGCTTCCTTAGCTTGTGAAAAATTTTGTAAAACGTGGGGTGAGTACTAGTGCACTCAGTTGGGTTTTTCATAAAACGAAAACATAGTCTCTGTTTAGTATACTTACCTTAGAAGGTTTTAAAACAAAAATAACTTCTAAGTAAGCAAAACATTTGTGCATAAATTAAACATGACCCGGCATGACGTTACTCTTATATAGTTTATGTCCCGGGCCTTTTACCACCGACGGATCATAAACATTCAGTCAAATAGGGCTCGGCGGACCGTACACCCCAACATAGCATGAGTCAAAACCCGATGGTGATCAACCCACCGCAGTAGAGACTAAGTGATCACAGTCCTTAAATCGACGTGTTAGGCCAAATAAGAACCCCCGGCGGTCGATAAGAGCATTAAACAGTCCATACCTTCGTGAAAACATTTTAACAGAGATCCATGCATTTTTCATTTTAAAGAAAAGAGCTTAATAACTCAAAATACGTATATATCCCCAACCTTTCACCGATGATATTCCTCGATTACGGGAAAACCGTAAATCCATATGAGCTCAAATTTCAGTGCTAGGTACCTGTTAGTCATAGGGAATATATTTTGGCTTTAATTTCCAAAAAGGAACTATAGATAAGTAGTACTAAATTTTTAGGCTCAATATTATTCTTTTTATCACGTAATAAATTAATTTGGCAGCAACCGGAATTTCAAATGACTTTGGCCAAGAAGGCAAAAATAATCCGGACATTATTCCCTATAGGAATATGTATAAACATTTTTAAAATATGCAACTTTACCTCGAAGCTTAATCGAGAAGATTCATAGTCTTTTGTAAATCTATGAAAATTGGACCGATGAAAATTAATGAAACCTCTTTCAGAAAATCCTATATTTTTTTCTCTACATGCACTATAAATTTTATTGAAAAATGATAGACCGTGAATATTTTTCCTTTAGAAAAACATGAAATAATGCAATAAATCATGACATGTCGATCCTAACCGGGTTCAAATCTAAAATTCAATCAGGCAGAGTAACAGATCTTATGGTCAGAAACTCAAAACCTTAAGGGACCTTAGCCGTCTGATAGACCAATAGTCATGAATGGGACAATGAATGAAGAAGAGAACGGAGGAGAAAGAATGAAGATAATGATATCGAAACGATGGCGACGGAGACTCAACGGCGGCTAAGCCACCTTCGTCAAGCTCCATGCCTACCTTCGACCTTACCCTGACGTACCTTAATTTTAATCGATCCTCAATTTTTTAACCGGCAGAACCTCGATACTCGAAAATGGCAGAAAGAAGAAGAAAAGAAGAGGATGAGAAGCAGAAGAGGAAGAGGGGAGGGCGATGCTGCTTCTGAATTTGTGGGGAGGAAGTCACGACTCCTCCCCCCCTTTTATAGGTAAAATTTTAGATTTTTTTATTATTTTTTTTATTATATCATATTATTATTATATTATTATTAATGCTTTAACTTTAAAACGTCGTAACTTCTGCACACGACTTCCTTTTCGGGCAAACCTAACGTCAACATTTCCCTTTCGTCATACTCTACACAATGACTATAATATTGATATAGTTTCGGTCATGC
>JAPKLX010000195.1:304112-431928 GCA_026898415.1 Leonotis leonurus | reverse complement strand
ATTTTTAAAATATGCAACTTTACCTCGAAGCTTAATCGAGAAGATTCGTAGTCTTTTGTAAATCTATGAAAATTGGACCGATGAAAATTAATGAAACCTCTTTCAGAAAATCCTATATTTTTTTTCTCTACATGCACTATAAATTTTATTGAAAAATGATAGACCGTGAATATTTTTCCTTTAGAAAAACATGAAATAATGCAATAAATCATGACATGTCGATCCTAACCGGGTTCAAATCTAAAATTCAATCCGGCAGAGTAACAGATCTTATGGTCAGAAACTCAAAACCTTAAGGGACCTTAGCCGTCTGATAGACCAATAGTCATGAATGGGACAATGAATGAAGAAGAGAACGGAGGAGAAAGAATGAAGATAATGATATCGAAACGATAGCGACGGAGACTCAACGGCGGCTAAGCCACCTTCGTCAAGCTCCATGCCTACCTTCGACCTTACCCTGACGTACCTTAATTTTAATCGATCCTCAATTTTTTAACCGGCAGAACCTCGATACTCGAAAATGGCAGAAAGAAGAAGAAAAGAAGAGGATGAGAAGCAGAAGAGGAAGAGGGGAGGGCGATGCTGCTTCTGAATTTGTGGGGAGGAAGTCACGACTCCTCCCCCCCTTTTATAGGTAAAATTTTAGATTTTTTTATTATTTTTTTTATTATATTATATTATTATTATATTATTATTAATGCTTTAACCTTAAAACGTCGTAACTTCTGCACACGACTTCCTTTTCGGGCAAACCTAACGTCAACATTTCCCTTTCGTCATACTCTACACAATGACTATAATATTGATATCGTTTCGGTCATGCATGGAAAAACTATTTTTTTTAACGACGTGCTTAAACTTTAAAAATTCGTAGCGGTTGCATACGAACTCCTTTTTGGGTAAACCTAGTGCTAATATTTTTCTTTTGAAAAACTCTACGCAAGGACTGTAATATGTATATACTTTCGACTTATGCATGAAAAGTTCATTTTTCAAATAAACCTTTTAAAAAGATTTGTCGGTCTGCCAAATTAACATGGTAGGTCCTAACAGGCTCTAGGTTTTTCCTAAAATTCTTATTTCTTCATACCTAGGCCCCTTAATAGTTAGAACACTTAAAAGTATAATTTAGAAATTAGCGGGATATTACAAATTTACTCACTCAACTCTAAGATCAAAGATATGATCAACAGAAAAGAAGTAGTAGAAGAAAAATTGAAGAAGACCATGGAGAACATGAGCAAGATCAACAAAACTAAGTTCGTAGATGAAAGAAAGAAAGTACCAGATCAAGTCAAAGATTTGAAGAACAAGAAGAATCAACCCCAAAAGATGATGTTGGTCCCAAAAGAGCAAGATTTGGTGTATACACCAAATCTCTTATGAAAACACTTAGCAGATAGCAAGACTAATCTTGTTATCCAACAGAGCATTATGTGCGGAAAATGGTGGACTTAGTCTGTGCTCTTTATTACAAAACCTTTGCAAATCTTAACCGAATAGGTTAGCAGATTGATTAAGTATGCAGATACGAATAAGGGTCGTGTCTCTTTACAACTTTGTTGGATCGGGAGAGCCCATCAGAATTGACGTACTGGCCCCACACACCAACACTTTCTTTCCTAGCCTGTTGTGTCCTCACTCACTGGCTAACCCCGGACACTTCTTAGTAGGTCTCCCATCATAGTATTTCTCCAAGCCAAGCACGTTTAACCTTGGAGTTTCTACTAAGGGGTCACCTGAAAAGATGATGCACCATGTTGGTATGAGTAGTACTAATCAATTCATTTAACCTCTCGTCAACAATGGTAGCGCAGGCCCTTTTCGACTAAGGTAGGCCGCACTCCCATAAGGTCTCTCGGGTACGATACACGGAGGACCCACCCTCCGGGAGGTGCTGGAGTCCACTTCCCAACAAACTTTTAGTATACAACTGCAATAAGATATCTTCACGTTAATCCACTAGAAAACTACTAGTTAGGAAAGCTATCTTCCTTCTCCTTCTCGATAGGACAAACTTGAATCGAGTGGTGTGATTTCGATCACGAACGTCTTAGAACAACATCTAGTACGTTGAAATCTTCTCAAAGAATTCTTCATTGAGTGAGTTGATTTCTGACCAGAGTAACAGCTTGATAATAATCTTGAAGTATCTGTACTTTTCCAGTCTTGGTTCCAAGCTTTTATAGGTGTAGAATTTGAAATTCTAACAGTTGGTCTTGATAGACTTGAAGTAAATGTTGATTGCCAATCAGGAAATTGAATCCCATAATATCTCATCTTGCCTTGGATGGTTTGACCAGATATTCAAATGTTGGGAACCCTAAAGATATTTAGTTTTGATGATGGTCTTTCGAAACACACTTAGGTGTTTTATAGCTTAAACTGTTCTACGTGTAAAACAGATCACTAGAGATAAAGTGAATCCTGTTATGGAATAGATTAGGATATGACTTGAAATGTAAAGGAAAATTCCTATAGAAGTCAATCTCAACTTAGAATAGGATGAAAGTCAAGATTTTACGCCAAAGAGGAATCGATCTGCTGTAACAGACAGTGACCAGATCGATGCCTACAGCGAGGAACCAGAACGATTGAGTCATCAACTCACTTGCTGACATCATCCTACACATCATATGCTCTTGCCACGTCAAGATCAAAGTCCATCCAACTGGGATTGGAAAGAAGATCTTCGATTAACACATAGAAGGAAAGAGACCGTTAGCAATCTACTTCCCATAACTCAAAGATTGAGTCAACCTTTCTTGTATGGCAAGAACAGATATGATGGAATCCTTTGATTGGCAATATACCATCTATCTCACGCCAATCAACAATGGCTAGAATTTTTAAATTCAATGCCTATATAGTTGAAGTAAAAGATCTGGAGAATAGAGAGAACACACACGCGAGCTATACTGTTGTTATACCTTCAAGCAATCTGCTATCCAGACTAAAAGCTTCAACACTCTGTGATTTTACATCACATCAATCATCTCGATTCAAGTCTGTCTTATCGAGAGAAAAGGAGATCACCCTGCTAGCTAGTAGTTTTCTAGTGGTAACGTAGAGGTAATCTGTTGTAAAGGGACACGACCCCTTAATTCATGCATAAGTATCTGTCTAGTTTTGATTGGTACTTGTGACTCGTTCTCCACGAGTATAAAGAAGCAGAGTATCCTAGTAGTGGATAATCTAGTCTAGTTTTGACCAGATCGTGGACGTAGGGATTTCCCGAACCACGTTAAACAACTGTGTGCTTTACATTCCTGCAGTCTTTATTTTCTCAGTTGTTTATTATTCTAACTCTCTGCACTATCATCCATCTGCATCTCAATCAATCTTCTTAACATTCTGGATTATTACTAAGGTTTTCTAAACAAGAGCAATCACTAATCCACCATTATTCCGCACTCACTCAACACTCAGAAAGTAATAAGATCACTCTTATTATTAGCTAAGTGTTTACACTAAGAGAGTAATCTGGTTGGACTAAACTGCTATCGATCTGCATATCGATCTGTCTAGTCATCTTCGAGCAATTTCTTATACAGAATAGCTTGAACTCTCTCACAACTTGTCAAGTAAACTGAAAAGTTTGTATTTGGTGTATTCCCCCCCCCCCCCCATACACCAAACCTTGCTCTTTCGGGACCAACATCAAATATATGGAAAGAAGATCGTTGATAGATGCTTCTTTCCTTCTTCATGCGTTGATTGATTCTCCTTCCAAACTTGATCTCCAATATATCAAATTTCCATCTTCGAAGAGATCTGCTGATGTGGCAAGTTGACGTGGATTCATTGAAGTACATCTAGACACATAATTAAATGTCAGATGACTTGGATTGATCTGGTCCAGGCTGGCTCACTTTATAGGAACGATCTGGTCAAAGCAGGTTGATGTCGATCTGGTCAAATATCAATCTGTTTCAAAAATGCTCCAAAGCATGGTTGCACTCTTTGTGAATAATTTCATGGCAACCAGATCGAGTGGCCCTCAGACAGATCATCTGCTTGCTTGTAGTCTGTTGTTGATTTGGTCCTCGAACAAGACAAAGACAGAATGAATTCTATAGAATGTACTCCTTTACATTTCAAGTCATTCCCAAATCTGATCTAAAGTCATGTTCTCTATCAGACATGTGGAAAGACAAGGTCCACAGGTTTTGGTCCCGAAAGAGTAAGGTTTGGTGTATGGGAGGAGGGGGGAATACACCAAATGCAAACCTTTCTAGTTACTTGACTAATTTCGTAGAGAGATTTATGCTTTCTGTAAAGCAGATCGCTATAAGTGATAGACCAGATTGATTATCAGATCGATCTCATTCTGTCCAGGCAGAATCTCTCGAGTGAATAACACTAAGCAGAGATCAAGAGTGATCTTTTTCTCTAGCAGAGCGTTGTGTGCGGAATAATGGTGGACTTAGTCGGTGCTCTTTATTTAGAAAACATTTTCGAAAACTTAACCAAATATTTAGCAGATTGATTAAGAACGCAGTTTTGAATGAGTGTGACAGTTAGTGAATAAAACAACTGGAATATAAAATAAAGAAAGTAAATGGAACAGTTATTTTTACGTGGTTCGGGAAACCCCCTACGTCCACGGTCTAATCTAAATTGGATTAGATATCCACTACTAGGATAATCTTCTTGTTTATACTCTCTGAGAACGAGCCACAAGTTACAAACCCAACCTGGTCAAAACTTATGCACGAATAAGGGTCGTGTCCCTTTACAACTTACAGAAAACTACTGTAAATGGATCTCTTCACGTTAATCCACTAGAAAACTACTAGCTAAGAAAGATCTCCTTCTTTTTTTCTTGATAAGACGGACTTGAATCGAGGTGTGATTACGATCACGAACGGTTCGGAACACGATCTGATGATTAGAAATTTTCTTTCAGTAAAATGCTTCGATGGTTGAGATGATTTCTGGACAGAGTTACAACTTGTAGATGGTAGATAGTCTTCTTATACGTATATTGCACTCTGCCAGTCTTTATTATGAGCTTGATTGGTTTGAAGTTAATGTGATTTCACCAATCAAGGATAGTGAATCCCTAATTTGTCTCCTCTTGCCTTCTAAAAAGGTTGACAGAATCTTCTTAAATATGGCAAGCAGATCGTTTGACAAATACTGCTTTCCTTTTTCTTGTCTTGATTGATTTTCTTTCTTCTATGGTACGAAAGACGTAGCTCAGGTTTTGAGATTCTCCAACAATTAGTCGATATCATCTGGTTCCATCTTTTGAATGTCGATCTGATTGTAGTCGTTCTGGTCGAAGTCGATCTGGTCGAGCACAAATTGACATCGATCTGGTCATAGTTGATCTGGTTGAACATAGGTTGACATCGATCTGGTCATAGTTGATCTGGTCCAACACGATCTGGTTGAAGATGATCTGGTCCAACACGATCTGGTTGAAGATGATCTGGTCCAACACTATCTGGTTGAAGATGATCTGGTCCAACACGATCTGGTTGAATATGATCTGGTCCAACACTATCTGGTTGAAGATGATCTGGTCCAACACGATCTGGTTGAAGATGATCTGGTCAAACACGATCTGGTCAAACAGAAGTTTACTTCGAGGTGGGTTTGATTCTGCTGAGTGTTCTGGTGAGAACAAATAATCTTTCTGCTTGTTTCTTGTCGATTTTAACGTTGTGGTCCTATTGACTAAGAGAGGACAGAATGTCTTTTATAGGATAAAGTCCTTTACAAGATGAGACATTTCGAAGACAAAACAGGGATCAGTTCTCCTATCAGATACACTTTATATATTAGTGTTCTGTTACATATAGAACAGATCGAGGTAAGAACATGAATAAATCTAAGTGTGTTTTCGAGAGAACATCATCAAAACTAATTTTATTTGTGGGGTTCCCAACAACAGGTAACCTTTGGTTGTAACTCAAAAGGTTATACCAGAGGATATGGTAATATCAAGATTGGCAAGACCACCATCCCTAATGTATCTTATGTGGAAAGTCTTAGTCATAATCTGTTTTCTATTAGCCAATTTTGTGCTAATTGTAATCAAATTTTTTTTTATGCTAACAATAGTTTTGTGAAGAACAAGGAAGGAGATGAAATTCTTCTTACCGGGAAGTTGCAGGACAGATTGTACATCGTGCAGTGGACAAACCAGAACAACACATGTCTAGTTCCTAAGACAATCTCTGAGACAAGCTGGTTATGGCACAAGCGACTTAGCCATCTGAATTTCAAGTCAATCAACAAGATTGTAAGGGAAAGGCTAGTCGAAGGGCTACCAGATCAAGTATATGACAAAGATCATCTTTGTGAAGCATGCTAAGCTAGGAAGCAGATCAAGTCATCATTTACCAGCAAAGCAGCTCACTCATCTTCCAAGATTGTGGAGTTACTTCACATAGACTTATCTGGCTCAATTAAGCCATTAAGCATCAATGGAAGGAAGTACACTTTGGTTATAATTGATGATTACTCAAGATTCACTTGGGTCATCTTTCTGTTTAAGAAGAAAGAAACATTGGAGAAGCTGCCAAACTTTCTCAACAAGATCACTAAGCAAAAAGAGACTTTTGTTGTAACAATCAGAATAGATCGAGGCACAGAGTTTCTTAACCAGAATATTGAGGGATACTGCAACCAGATAGGTATCACTCACCAAACATCTGCAGCAAGAACATCTCAACAAAATGGAGTTGTTGAGAGGAGAAACTGATCGTTAAAAGAAGCAGTTCGCACCATGCTTAATCCAACATGATTACCAAAGAATTTTTGGGTAGAAGCCATCTTCACGGCATGTTATACACAAAACAGATCGGTGATAACTCTCAGACATGGGAAAACACCATACGAGATCTGGAACAACAGAAAGCCAAGGATACAATATTTCCGTACTTTTGGATGTATGTGTTACATTCATAACAATGGGAAATCTCAATTGAAAATCTTTGATAGCAAAGCTGAGCCTGAAATATTTTTAGGATATTCTGATGTTAGCAAGACTTCTAGGGTTTTCAATAGGAAAACTCATGTTGTGGAGGTAATACCTCATAGGATATCAGGAGGAATAATGCTTGAAGATATCCTGATCTGGAACTCAACAGAAGAGGACAAGATTGATGTTCAACAAGCAGCTGAGACCAGCACCAATTTTGGAGTCAACGATAGTAAACTCGTTAAGATTCCAATGCAGACCAATGGGAAGATAGATCCAGATCCAGAAGGAAAACCAGTGAACATAACTCAATATAGTTGTATTATTGGTTCTTTACTATACTTAACTACTAGTCTACCTGACATTACTTTTGCAGTTGGACTATGTGCTAGATACCAGGCCAACCCCAAAGAGTCACACATGGAAGCAGCCAATAAGATACTAAGAAAAGCGAGTGCACCGGAAAAGAACGGGAACTGGGTATCTCAAATGAACAGCACACATTGGACTATGGTATCCATGTGAGGATTACCTTGAGCTTAAAGGTTATTCAGATTCTGATTATACTGGATGGAAGCTGGACAGAAAGTCACCATTAGGAGCGTGTAAGTTTCTTGGAAACAAGTTGATCTCATGGTTTTCAAAGGAACAAACATCTGCTGCTACATTAATGACTAAAGCAGAATATATGATCGCTAGAAGCTGTTGTGCACAAATACTCTAGTTAAAGCAGCTGCTCAAGGATTACGAGATCGATGTAAAGGAGATACCTATATTCTGTGACAGCTCGAGTGCTAATGCTATAACGCAAAATCCAGTTCTACACACGAGATGCAAACATGTTGATGTGAGACATCATTTTATAAGAGATCATGTAGAAAGGAACCATGTACAGATCGAGAAGATACACAAAGATGTTCAACGAACAAATATATTGACAAAAGCATTTCCAGAGGAAACGATTCAAGATGCTTTGTGGAAAGCTAGGATTGCTAAACCTAGATGAAAGAATTAGATCGCCACCAGATCGTTAAAACAGATCATATAGCAGATTGAAGAAGTGCAAATCATAGACTGTGGAAAGTCATGAAGAACAAAATGTTTGATAACAGATCATCATAAAGTTCGTGAGAATCAGATTGCTAACCAGATTGACAATCAAACAGAGTATGATGTTTATGAGAAACAGATCATACCTCAAAAGGAAGTGAAGACTAGACTGTTTGTGGTTAACACTGGAGATTCATGCTCAACTGGCCATCTTTGAAGAAGAAAAGTTTTTGGGGCTTATGAAGAAAAATCAAGTAAAGGTTCTGGATGATCTACTCTACCCTACTCCCGCAGAGCTTAATCATCATAACACCATAATCAACATAATGGAAGAGTTGCAAGATACTTATGATGGGACCCTCTCAACGATGAACAAAAACTTTGAAATGAAGCTCGATGCTACTAACCAGAACGTTACATTCCAACTAAACATCAAGGCCGATGCAGAACAGGAGCCAGAGGACATGAAAGCAGAGATCGATTCCCTCCGTACGCTCATCAAGACAACATTTGATGATGTCGAAAAGGGGGAAAGATTTGATAATGGGGGAAAAGGAGGCAAAGGAAAATGTGGAGCTAACAAAGAGGGAAGTCCAGATGGAGATACTGGAGGTCAAGTAGGTGAAGGAGCTGAAGTAGTTCAACCAGATCAACCATTTATGGAGAGATCATATATTCCACCAAGGGCTGATCCAACAATTGTTAAGCCTACAGATCAACTACAGCAAGCAACACTTGATAAGTAAGAAGCCAATGGTAGATGAAGGCGACTAGATCGCTGAATTGCTACTGTTTGGGATTAGCAGAAAACAAGCATGTGACCCCGCTTTTAGGGCACAATTTTATAAGGAGCAGGCTGAACAGGAGAAGAGGCTGGTAGAGAAGGAGACCAAAGAGAAGTCTTATCAAACACCATTCTCTCCGCCTACTTCAGAACAATCACAGCAATCATCTCAGGCCACCCCTCAGTCCAAGAAGAAAAAGAAGAAGTCCTTCACAACATGGAATCTTACAATGCAGAAGAAGACACTCAAGGATATTTGGGTACCAGATGATGACCAGAAGGAGTGCGAGTCTCTTAAGCAAGGATTTATAATGAATAGATATTTTCTGAAAGAGCCCACCTATTCTGAGTCAACACCAGATGAAGATTTCCATCGCTACATGGAGAATTTTGTTGATAAAGATCTTGTCCAAAGGATCAGAATGGCTGCCAAGAAGGCTATTTTCTAGATAAGGGCACCCACGAGGGAGTACATTGTATGCCCTATGATTCCTGGAAGAAGAATTCAAGATATGACATACATTCTCAATTACATCAATCAAGTGGCCAAGATCAAAGGTTACAAGATCGATAATCATGATCCAAACTACGCAAGAGTGAGGGATGAGATCTATGAGAGTGTTCAACTGACCTCGGATGCACAGCGTGAGAAGATGAAGAAAGGAGGGGCTGGTAGATGGTTCACTTAGATATTTCTTTATCATTTACCATCTGTTATTTTTATTTTGTTGGTTTTGAACATTACATGTAATCCATCTTGATCATCCTTTGATATATGTATTTGTGGGTTATCTGATGACAACATCTTATTATCCAGAACCAGACTAATGATTATATTCGTTATAATTAATAACGACTCTTTAACCCTTTCTGGCTATTTAAAACCATATCATGCTTTAATGCTTTATTAGGGTTATTTGTGAAGTGTGGTTTTGACATCATCAAAAAAGGGAAAAGTGTTCCGAACCCCACACAAATTTAGTTTTGATGATGTTCTCTCGAAACACATTTAGATTTAATTCTATTTGCTAGGGCTTAATTTATTCTACCTGAACCAGATCGCTAGCATATAAAGTGAATCTGATAGAGAACAAGTCTTTAGACCAGATTAGTGGATGACTTAAAATGTAAAGGATTATATCCTATAGAAGTCATCTTGTTAGCATACGTTCTGTTCGAAGAACCAGATCAGCAGGAGCCTACAAAGCAAGCAGATGATTTGATCGATGGCCACTCAATCTAGTTGCCTCGAAATCATTCATTGAGATTGCAACCATGCTTTGGAGCATTTTTGAGACAGATTGACTATGACCAGATCGATATTAATCTGCCAACCAGATCATGCCCTATGGAGTGAGCCAGCCAGAACCAGATCAACATAGTCATCTGACATATGATTAATTGTAGAGATTTATTTAGAAGAATCCCAATCAGCTTACCACATTAGCAGATCTCTCGTAGATAGAAAGTATATCAATTGGAGATCAAGTTTGGAAGGAGGATCAATCACAGCGCAAAGAAGGAAAGAGAATCTATCTCGATCTGTTTTTCGTATTTCAAAGACTTGGTCAACCTTTCTCACAAGGCAAGATGAGATAATTTGGGATTCATATCTCTTGATTGACAATCACATTTATTACAAGCCAAGCAAGCCCAACGGTTAGGATTTCAAAATTCTACACCTATAAAAGCTTATAATGAAATCTGGAAGAGTACGAGAATTATTAACGATCAAGCAAACTGTTACTCTGCTCTGAAATCAACTCCTTCAACGAAGTACTCATTCGAGAAGATTTCTACATACCAGATCATGTTCTAAACCGTTCGTGATCGAAATCACACCACTCTATTCAAGTCTTTCTTATCGAGAAGAAGAAGGAAGATAGCTTCGCTAGCTAGTAGTTTTCTAGTGGATTAATGTGAATATATCTGGAAGCAATAGTATACTGTAAGTTGTAAAGAGACACAACCCTTATTCGTGCATAAGTTTCAACCAGATTGTGTTTGAAACTTGTGGCTCGTTCTCAGAGAGTATAAAGAAGAGAGTATCCTAATAGTGGATATCTAATTCGGTTTAGATTGGACCGTGGATGTAGGGGGTTTCCCGAACCACGTAAAAACAATTGTGTTATTTATTTTACGCATCCTTACTTTCAGTTGTTTTATTCACTAACCAACACGATCATTATATCTGCATTCTTAATCAATCTGTTAATATACTTGGTTAAGTTTTCTAAAGGTTTTTATAATAAAGAGCACTGACTAAGTCCATCATATTCCGCACACAACGCTCTGTTAGATAGCAAGATCACGCTTGCTAACTACTAAGTGTTTATCATGAGAGAGAGTTAATTTGGACAAACTGGTTATCGATCTGGTCAGTCATAGCAATCTCTTTACAGGAAAGCTTGATCTCTCTAAGAAATTACTCAAGTAAACTGAAAAGTCAAACATTGCTCTTTCAAGTCCAACAAGATGAGACCTGGAGAAACCATTGAACAGATGAAGAACAGGTTCATTGAAGTATTGCTTGAAGTATCTGCAATCAACAAGAACAAGTACACTCAGGTGAGAGATATTCTGCAATGCAACCACTACGTGCTGATTTCAACGATCTCTCAGTTGAAGAATTATTTGATAATCTAGTTGTACATGAATGTGACATCAAAAGAATTCATGGACCAGATCATGCATCTAGCAAGAAGAACGAGAGCAGTTCTAAGAAGAAAAAAGAAATAGCCTTCAAAGCAAAATGTGAGCAGATGAACCAATAACACCTGCTATACCAGAAGAAGGAGGTTATGACAAGCTGCTCAAGGAGTTTGCAATGATTACTATGAAAATGGACAAGATGGAAGTCAGATCGAAAAATATCATAGATTCTACAAAGACAACAAAAGTAGATATCAGAAAAATAGAGATCAAGATCGATCTGATAACAAAGGCGAGGTAAAAAGTAATGGTAAGACATCTAACTCTATTGATTATTCTTTTTATGGCTGTGGCAGAACAGGTCATTTCAAGACAGATTGTCCTGACATATCTAAAAGTCAGAGAGAAGAGTTAAAAGTCAAAAGAGATCAATAGCTTAAAGCTAAATGCAAAGCTATGCTAGCTGAAGAAGACTCAAGCAATTCGAGCCATTTATCAGATAGTTCATCAGAGAACGATGAAGCATTCTATGTGCATGACACAGAAGAAGACTGAGATGAAATTTACATGGGAATTGACAACGGTCTTGACCAGATCGAGGTAAATTCTCATATTTCTATGTCATCAAATAATCCTATCTATGACTATGGTAATGACGATGAAGTTGAGGTCTCATGGGAAGAGATCAACGAGATGTTCAAAAGCTATACGAGCATAAAGAAATTATTGTTTGAAGTCATTAAGGAGAATGACAAGCTGAATGAAACATTAAAAATATTGAGTGTGGAAAACACAAAGTTTTCTGCTCGAGTAAATGATCTAGAAGGACAGATCAAGACCAAAGATGCAGAGATCTACTCACTCAACTCAAAGGTGAAGGATATGATCAACATGAAAGAAGTAGTTGAAGAAAAGTTGAAGAAAACCATGGAGAACATGAGTAAGATCAACAAAAGTCAAGAACTAGCTGGTATAATAATTGATATGCAGAGAAGAGGAACAACTGGATTAGGTTATACTAGACAAGCAAGTGTAACCAAATTCTTGACTGAAAGGAAGAACATTCCAGATCAAGTTACAGAAGAATAAGAAGAATCAATCCCAGAAGATGATGATGAAAGAAGCAGGAGACAAGAAGTACTATCAGATGAAAGGTTAACCTGCTCATTATGTCAAAACTGATGGAAATCAGAAACAGAAGAAGACCAACAGATCATCAACTAAGAAGAAGATCAACTGGGATAATGTTGAAAGGAACCATCCATCTGTTTACAAAGGAATCTAAAGAACATATGATGTAGGGAGACAAATTACCTGTTATATTTGTGTTCCTAACACTAAGTTAATATGGGTTCCTAAGGGAAAATTTGCTATTAACCAAGCTCCCACTCGTTGAAAGGGTAACTAAGTCTATATAATTGCATAATCAAAGAGCTGCAAAAAGAGGACAAGTAGCAAAGGGAACCATCTGGATTATTGATAGTGGATGTTCGAAGCATATGACATGTGACAAGAACTCTCTATCAGATTATGTGGAAAAACAAGGTCCACAGGTAACCTTTGGTTGTAACTCATAATTTTATACCAGAGGATATGGTAATATCAAGATTGACAAAACCACCATCACTAATATATCTTATGTGGAGGGTCTTAGTCTTAATCTATTTTCTGTTAGCCAATTTTGTGCTAGTTGTAATCAGATTATTTTTTATACTAATAATTGTTTTGTGAAGAACAATGAAGGACATGAAATTCTTCTTACCGGGCAACTGCAAGACAGATTGTACATTGTGCAGTAGTCAGACCAGATCGAGACATGTCTACTTACTAAGACAATCTCTAAGACAAGCTGGTTATGGCACAAACGACTTAGCCATCTTAATTTCAAGTCCATCTACAAGATTGCAAGAGAAAAGCTTGTTGGTCCCGAAAGAGTAAGGTTTGGTGTATGGGGGGGGGGGGGGGGGTTGACTAAATTTAGAGAGATTTAAGCTTTCTAAAGAACAGATTGCTATTTGCAACAGAACAGATTGATAACCAGATCGACCTCGTTCTGTCCAAGCAGAATCTCTCGAGTGAGTAACACTAGGCAGAGAACAAGAGCGATCTTATTCTCTATCAGAGTGTTGTGTGCGGAATAATGGTGGACTTTGTCGGTGCTCTTTGTTTAGAAAACCTTTACACAAAAACTTAACCGAGTATTTAGAAGATTAATTAAGGTTGTAGTTTTGAATGAGAGTGAATGTTAGTGAATAAAATAACTGTAATAAAAGATGCAGAAAGTAAATAACACAGTTGTTTTTACGTGGTTCGGGAAACCCCTTACATCCACGGTCTAATCCAAACTAGATTAGATATCCACTACTAGGATACTCCTTATTTATACTCGTTGAGTATGAGCCACAAGTTTCAAACACAGCCTGGTTGAAACTTATGCATGAATAAGGGTCGTGTCCCTTTACAACTTACAGAAAACTACTGTAACTGGATCTCTTCACGTTAATCCACTAGAAAACTACTAGCTAGCGAAGATCTCCTTCCTTCTTTCTCGATAAGACAGACTTGAATCTAGTTGATGTGATTTTGATCATGAAAAGATTAGAACAGGATCTGGTGGTTTGAAATTTCCTCGAATAAATGCTTCGTAAGATGAGTTGATTTCTGAGTAGAGTAACAGCTTGTTGATCATAGATTTTTCACTCGTATTTTCTTCCAGTCTTTGTTCCAAGCATTTATAGGTGTAGAATTTGAAATTCTAACCGTTGAACTTGATTGGTTCGAAGTAAATATGATTTACCAATCAAGTATATTGAATCCCTGAGTTATCTCCTCTTACCTTTTGGAAGAGTTTGATAGAATCTTCAAAGTATGGTAAGCAGATCGTTTTTAATAGATACTACTTTCCTTTTTCTTGCCTTGATTGATTCTCTTCCTTTCGATGGTATGAATGACGTAGCACATGTTTTGGGATTCACCAATCTAAAGTCGAATACAATCTGGTCGAAGACGATCTGTTCGAAGATGTTCTGTTCGAAGACAATCTGGTAGAACACGATCTAGTCGAATATAATCTGTTCGAAGATGTTCTGTTCGAACATGATCTGGTCGAAGATGATCTGGTTGAACACGATCTGGTTGAATATGATCTGGTTGAATATGATATGGTCGAATACGATCTGGTCCAACACGATCTGGTCAAAGACGATTTGGTCGAATACGGTCTGATCGAACATGATCTGGTCGAAGACGATCTGGTTGAATACGATCTGGTCCAACACGATCTGGTCGAATACGGTCTGATCGAACATGATCTGGTCGAAGACGATCTGGTCGAACAGAAACTATGTGTTAAAGCATGGTTGATTCTTCTGAGCATTCTAGTAAGAATTGATGATGATTCTGATGAATCTTTCTGCTTGCCTCTGTCTGCTTTAACGTTCTGGTCTTATTGACTAGGAGAAGACAGAATGACTCTTATAGGATGAAATCCTTTACAAGTTGAGTCATTTCGTAGATAGGACTAGGATCAGTTCTCTCGTCCAAAACACTTTATGTTTTAATGTTCTGGTACACATAGAACAGATTGAGGTCAAACAGAACATGATTAAATCTAAGTGTGTTTCCGAGAGAACATCATCAAAACTAATTGTTGTGGGGTTCCCAACACTTTCCCCTTTTTGATGATGTCGAAACCACACTTTACAAAATAACCTTAAGTAAGGCATTAACAAGATCTGGTTTTTAGACAACCAGAAGGGTTAGTAGATTGTTATTTAGTTCATATGACAATCAAGTGTAAAATAAAAGTTTATGGACAATGAGACTTTGTCTTCAGAAAAAAAATCCACATGTATAAAATAAGTTTCGATGATTACAAGTGGAAAACAAAAGAATGATAAAAGTCGAAACAGAAGAAGCAGGAGATTAAAGATAAAATCATTTAAGAGAACCATCTGGCTGCTCCTCCTTTCTTCATCTTCTCTCGTTGAGCGTCAGAAACTAGTTGAATGCTTTCATATATTCCATCTCTCACTTTGGCATAATTGGGATCGTGATTGTTGATCTTGTATCCTTTAATTTTGGCCAGCTGATTGATGTAATTCAAAATATATGTCTTGTCTGGAATGTTGTTTCCTGGAATCGTCGGGCACACCATGTACTCCTTTTCAGGAGCTTTAATTCGTTGTATCAGATGTTTGTCGCTGAAGTTCTCCAGATATCTATTGAAATCATCATCTTAGGTGGATTTAGAATAGGTAGGTTCTTTTAAAAAGTACCTATTCAGGATAAATCCTTGTTTAACTTTCTCCCAGTCGTTCTGGTCATCACCTGGGACCCACGTATCAGTTCTTCAGAGACAGATTCCATGCGAAAGACTTTTTCTTCTTTTTCTTGGACTGTTTCATGGATTGGGAAGGTGGCTGTTGAGAGCGTTCTGATGAGGGTGGCGACGAGAAGGTTGTCTGATAAGATTTTTCCTTTGCTTCTTGAGCAGCTATTTTCTACTCCCTCTCTGATTGTTCCTTGTAGAATTGAGCTCTAAATAAAGGATCACAGGCCTGCTCCATGTTTACTCCAAATAATAGCAGTTCTGCGATTTGATCTCCTTCATCTATGGGCTTTTTGCCTTTGTCAGGAGATTGAGTCTGTGTACCAGATTGAGTCTGTTCTGGTTCAATGGTGAGATCTGGCCTTGGTGGTGTAGTGGGCCTCTCCTTCACTGATTGAACCGGAACAGCAGATGGTGTTTCCGCTTCTGCTCCTACTTCATCTGGTTCTGTCATCAAGTTCTTTTCTTTACTCACGCCCTTGCCACCTGTGGAGATTTCCCCCTTTTCGATATCATCAAATAAGGACTTGATGAGTGTGCGAAGAGAGTCAATCTCCTCCTTCATCTGCTCCATCTTTTCTTCAGCATCAGACTTGAAACCGAGTAGCAGATTTACCGTATGGTCAGATGCATTCAATTTCTACTCAAGTCTACTATTCATAGTTGCAAGAGTCCTGTCATAAGTTTCCTGGAGCTCTTCCACTGCAGTTATGTGAGTGCTCTGATGCTCAAATTCTTCAGGAGTTGGATAAAGCAGGTCATCCAGGACATCCATCTGATGTTGTTTCATTAACTCCATGAATTTCTCGTTTTCAAAGACAGCTAGTTGTGAGTGAATAGATAGAGTGGCTGCTTCCTTTACCTCAGCAGAGATCAGATCAGCTTTATGTGTGACGGCAGCCTCGATGGTCTCCTTCTGTGTGGCTAGAAGGTCAGCTACCAGTATGGTTGCTTTCTGAGCTTGTTGTTCCACTACTTCTAATCTGATTGTGAGCTTTTCTTGTTCTCCTTCGGTGGCAGTTCGATCATCATCGATCTTTTTGTCAAGCTCCTTCTGAATAGTTCGGAGCTTTCTCCTGATGTCTAGATCCATGTCATTGACATAATCTTTTTGATGTTGATTAAAGTCAATGAGAATTTGAGTTGCTTTGTCTTGAAGCATGTTGCAAGTGTCGTTCAGCTGGTCTTCAATCGAAGAGTGATCAGATTGTCGTGATAATTATTGAAGGATTTTGTCTCCCTTTCCAATAGTTCCTCCATCTCATAGAAATGGATGTTTTTCTTCAGTTTCTGGGCTACCCTAGAGTGTACAGCTCGTTGGTGGGTTCGCCGTCAATGTTCTGCCCCACGGGGGTGTCGTCAACTGGATCAAGATTAATGACAGGGATCTTCTTAGTCT
The DNA here is from genome assembly GCA_026898415.1 of Leonotis leonurus. Classification (NCBI taxonomy): domain Eukaryota; kingdom Viridiplantae; phylum Streptophyta; class Magnoliopsida; order Lamiales; family Lamiaceae; genus Leonotis; species Leonotis leonurus. Next base: position 414,776 of record JAPKLX010000195.1, on the reverse strand, counting down.
TCTTCGTTGGTATTTCTGCCTCTTGTACTGGTGGTGGAGTTTGTTTATCTGGTTGACTGGTAAACTGAGGCTGTGCAGATTCCTCCATCTGGACATCTGGATTGGTTGCTTCATCTGGTACGCTTGAAAAGAAATCCATCTTATCCGTATAAAATGATTTCAAGTTAATCTTCAGAAGACTTGCCTCATGCTTCATGAGAGCAAGAATAAGTTGTGGGTATTCTGTGCGCAATTCGCTGACAGTGCTGGCTTGAAGTAAGCTAAGTAAAGTAACTTCCTCCTTCTTGAGTTCTTCGATCGTTCTGGTCTGGAGCAACGCATCAAAGATGTAGTACTCGTTGTCCTTAACCAGAAGGTAAAATTTAACACGCTTAGCTGCTCCCAAACTCTCTGGTAGAAGATGAATACCTGGAAAATCATGTAAGACAAAATGATCTGCTTCACTCTCCAGCAAATTAATGACGCCCTCTGCTTGGCGTTTCTTCCCTTCTTCTTCATCAGCAGATTCTGCCTCCTCTTCATCCTCCTCACTAATTCTTTGCATTCTGTTCGGTGAGGGTGTGGCTGTTCTGGCCGGAGAAAAGTCTTTCTCCTGAAGTGGGTTGTAACTGGATTCTGGTTCAATAAAGAGTGGTTCTGTTTGTTGAGCTTCTGGAGGTGTTGTCTCAGCCTGCTTTGAGCTAGCTTGTTCTGGTTCTGGTTGTAGTATATCATCAATTTCGTGTGGAATTTTTACCGCTGGCGGTGGAGAATCGTGAAACTTTCTCAGTCTGCGCCTCTTCTGCTTAGGCTGAGATGCGGAGGTTTCTGTGTCAATAGAAATTTTGCGTTTGGCAGTTGGTTTGCGGGCTGCCTTCTCTTTCTACACCTTTTCTTTGGGTGTCTTTCCATTCTGCTTTTCAACACCTTTCGTTGGTGGAATCCACATTGTTTTTCGTTTTATGAAAAACCCAACTGAGTGCACTAGTACTCACCCCACGTTTTACAAAATTTTTCACAGGCTAAGGAAGCAGCATGATGTGTGTGGCTGAAGAATGGTGTTATTGGGATGACGATTTCTTCATCACGAGAACGGTTTACCGTTCTATACATAAGAATTTCCTCTGTCATGCTCACGTATGTTATAATATTTATGAAATAATTATCATCCGCGTATATGTGTGTGATAATATATATGTTTAAACTCTAAGATCATTTCCTCATTCCACGAAGGCCTCATCGGCCATTATTAATACAGGTTCATGTTATCATATTATCATTTCCCATTACATGCATACACATACATAGGAGAGCTTAGAAGTAGTCGGCCCCTCTTGGACGCTCAACTCCTCGGCCCCTTGTGTAGTGTTCGAGCGAATACCGACCACACTTGGTGAGCTAGGTGAGTGACTCCTTTTGGCGAGCTAGGCTCACTAACCTCCGTCTTTGATCGACGGTTCTTATTGGACAATTCGGCCTCTCGAGGATTCTGAATTACCATTCCTACAAGACGAGCTGTATTATCTCCAACCCCGTCTTTCATATTGGATGATTCGGCCGCTTGGGATTCAGGATTACCGTTCCCATGTACCGAGCTGTATTATCTCCAATTCATTTCATTTTGGACGATTCGGCCGCTTGGGATTCTAGATTATCGGTCTCATGTATCGAGCTGTATTATCCCCATATTGCATATGATTCATTTTAGATTCATTATTATAGACATTGTCTTTGCATTGGTTAGCTGTTTGAGTTGTAAAATGACATAGTCAAAGTTATAGAGGAAATGCTGTCCGATTTTCAAGGACAACTCTCTCTTATATAATGCACACGAACACAATGCCCCTTTCTTCCCTACTTCTTTTATCCCCGCCCAGTCATGCCCTTGGCGCGTGCGCCGTCCCTCGAAATTTGGGGCGTGACAAGTGTAGATGACTAGAATTCCACTGTCTAAACTACGAGTGGTAGTTCTCCATCTGAATCTTCACTCTACAAACGCCCATGAGTCACAAACTAGAGTTATACCTTCGAAACGTCCAACTTATGACCCACCATAATCTATCGAACTTTATCTATAGAAGAGGTGATCGAAAATACCGAGTATGAGAGAATTACAATTTTCAAAATCACAATGTTGAATGGCACTAATGGACGATTATTATGAGTATGTGATGATCTTAAAATGTCTAAACCTACGATATGAGACTCAGTCATTAATATATCTTGAAAAATCTCTAATTGTGGTTTAATCCAATAAGATTATCAATAACTAATGCGACTTATTATATTAATTGAATCTTATATTAGTATATCTACTCCACTATAGGATAAATACTGAACTATTCAGCACCGACTCATATTACGAAATGTATCTGGTTTTAATAAATTATTTCCCATTTTAAGATTCCATACATATAAATTAATTAAAGTCTGTTGACAACATATATTGACATAGATTAAGATATAAAGTCTCTCCGAGACCTCGTTTTTCACAAAGAATAACTTATCTAACAGTGGAACCACACAATGCAGATTTGCAATTACATGTACACCAACATAATTGTACAGATATCATTCTGTCGGCTAAGGTCAGTACTAGACATTGAAATGATATCGCATCCTTTAACAACTATATTTTCAAAATCTGTTTGGACCGTGAAATTTATTTTACAAGGAGCCGAATAAATTACCTTATGTTTATGAGTATAATCCTCTAAATAGAAAATTATATTTCTCATGTCTATCACTTAACCATTCACTTAATGAAAATAATGCAGACACATTTTTGTTACCATATTATTATTTTGTTCTATGTAAATTTTTTCATATTTAAATTTAATCTATGAATATGTGTTAATAAAATATAGATATATATTTACCATTTTAAAAATATTCTAGTGTGATTGACTAGTTTGAAAATTGAAGATCTAGGATTAAGATTGCAAATTTCTACTAAAAATTAACTCAATTTAACACGAATCGAATATAGTGACAATACGAGCAAGTTATGGCGATTGACACCCCTTTTTGAGAGAATATCAAATTACAATCTAAGCAGCCTTAAATTTACCATATTTATTTTACGAGAAAAGAGTACGAATGAGAATATGATTCAAATAATGTTAAATTAGCCAAGGAGGAAACTCGAGAACGCGTATGCTCTTTAGCAACTTAATAAAGTACAACACGGGAAAGCAAAGGAGAAATTGTAAAAGCAACTCCGAGCCGACCCTCGCTAAAGGTACAACATCTAGTAGCGGCGATACTACATTTAGCCGTGATTGCAACGCTAATCGAGAGTTTCCAAACCCTTCTCCCCAATTCCAAATCTCTTCTCCCTTCAACCTTCTTCTTCAGTTGATTAATAAGTTTACTATCTGTTGATTTTATCGCATCGCCGGACTTCTTTTATGCTTGTCTTTTCTTTTTCTTTCTTTTATCATTTTTACGATTCGATTTGTAGAGATTAATTCATTCCATATCGGAGAAGGGGGAGAAGGGTTTTATTTTATTTATTTCTATAAATATCTAGGTATAATACAAATCCATTCATTTCCATATTCTTGGAGAGCGAAAGTGAGGGGAAAATGTCGAAGAAGAAGGCAACGATGACGCTCAAGGATTTTCATGGCGGCTCCATTCCTTCCGATCTTCCTCTTCCCTCTGCACCCGGCGTGTGAGTTTTTATATTTTTTTTGTGTAAATATATTTTAACTTTGTCGTTTTCGGATTTTGTTTTGGAATGTCTGAAAATTTTCGTCTTCTGAATCTGTTTAGATTTTTTGATTCCCATTTCAAGCTTATGATTACTTCCCATTGATCATTCTGCAATAGATCTTATGGTGTGTGTGTTTGTATTTCCTTTTTGATGAAGAAATATTTAATCTTCCGTAATTGAAGATTGGTATTAATCTCACTATCTGCTATTTTGGTTTATATTTTGTGAATCTCTGGAATCCTAAAACCCTGATAATACTTTAAGTCGAGTGAATCATGTGAATGGTGACAATATGTATGGTTGTGATGCCTTTTGGAATTTATAAAAGTTACATATGAACATCAACTCCTTTATCTCTTAACGTATACAGAACTGTGAGGCCAGTTGATCGAGGTGGATTTGATCGTCAGATGTCATGGGGTAACTCAGCAGGAAGGCCTGAACATCGTTTGCGCCCAGCATCAGCTGGCTCCACTAGAAACCTTGATGAAAAATCTCCATTTTTAAGTCACAGTTCCCATATAGGTCGGAATTTTGATGAGGACGAGCGCAAGCCTTTAGATGGGGTCTCAGGCCCTAGACGCACAGTTGCAGACGAAAGCTTTCATCCTCAACCAAGTCGTGTGATAGAGCATAAGACAGATAATCCCACTTCTGGTGCTAGAGTTGGTAGTAGTCCTTCAATTCCCGCGTCTCAGTTATCAACCGGTTCTGCTGGTAGTACTTATGCTGGGAGAGTTGTTGAAGTGCATAATTCAAAGTTCAATAGTCAACCTTCAAGTGGTAGTCGCAGTTACAGCTCTAGTTATTCAGTAGTTGGTGGCAATGCTGGTCAGGCAGTGGCTGGATCCCATCCAAATGCCTGGGGGATAAGGAAGGAGGTTTCTAGCATCAAAGAGCCTGCATCTGCTGCGTGGTCAGCTCCAGATGCTGAGACAAAGTTAGCCCATGCCAGTGCTCTCGAGAAGGTTTCATCTGGTCGGTGGAACTCAAAACAGCAACCTCTTCCTCAAAAAGACGCTGCAGTCATTGGACTTCCGGAAACCGAGGGGAAGTTTGAATACAATTCTAGCAATGCATACTATAGGAAAACCTACAATAGGGTTGATGTTGCTGCTGACTCTGACTATCAAGACATTGGTCGAGTTATGCATGCTGAAAGAAGCCTAACTTTTGGAGATGGGATGCATGGTGGTGGAAAGGAAGTGCCGCAAGCTTATGAGAGGGCTAAACGTGTGGATTCATATGAGAGAAGCATTTCTGTCACCGGTAATAGTTTCCAGTCCATTCAGGCCTCTGTAAAACCTGTGGGGACGGAGTTTCAGTCAACATTGACTGCAGAAGCATCAGAAAGACCAAAGCTGAAATTACTTCCAAGATCAAAACCATTGGAAAACATAGAATCACCAACTGATCATAAGCAGGTAAATTTGTGAGATAGCTGTAAATTATCATATACTGTATATTTTATAATTTAGCTTCAGCAACTCAACTTATTTAGTTTTTCATTTTTGAGTCCAGAGATATGACCAAACTAGTGATAATATCCATATGGAGGATAACCATGAAGTTAAAAATCCTATCATTGGTGATCGTGGTCCAGAACGCCCAAAACTCAATTTGAAGCCACGATCACAATCCCATGAGCAACATGGAGGAAAAATCGAAGTAAAAAGGTTCAGACTTCGGCATTTTTGTTCTTTTTGAACTGTATTAATTATAGGGTTATCTATTTGTGTTCCATGCCAAATAATCTATTTAGCTATACACGTGATTACCACTCTCTCCTCGAGATAATTTACACAAGTCACAAAATCAATTTTATTCTAATCATCCCTCTATAGAAAATAGATAGATCAATGGTATTCATGGAGGATGGGCAGAAATATAGCTTGATAAAAAAAAATTATTTTTCTTGCTAGGGCTGTTTCCCTTGTGGTGGTGTCATAATATCTTTCTAGTCATTCTTTGGTATAAAATAGATAGAGGCCATTTTAGGTTGTGGATTTGGACATTATATCCAGGATTAAGCCCTGCAAAAAATTAAATATTACATGAAGTGAAGTAGGTAATTTTTTTGCAATAGATTAATTTATCTCGCAATTTTGCCCTTGTTAACATTAGTAGCCTGATTGGTGGCTTGATGCTAGGTATACTTCTCTATTTTTTATCAATGTTGTAAAAAGCAAATGCATACTTGAGGAGTTTTGTTTCGGTGAGGCGATGCGAGAAGTAGGCCTCATACTTTAGAAAATATAAGACTCAAAATTATAGAATTATATACTCCCTCCATCCCATTTAATTAGACCCACTTTGACCAAAACTATGAGAGTTTTTTGGTCAAAATGGGTCTAATTAAATGGGACAGAGGGACTAATAATTAATAACAAACCATTCATTCAATGAAAGTCATCAAAGGTTTAAAATCAAGCACCATGGTCCGACTCAAATACTTAAGTAAGTCATAAATCATAATCTCATCTAATTTAAGTGTAACTCACCATCATCAACTCATTAGAATCTCCATCATCAACCTCCTCAGCTGAACGGCAGCAGGTGGCGATGATGATGGCAGGGAGTGGTGGAGGACATAGGGTATGAATAAAGGGAGAGGATGAGAGTAGCACAATGTGTGTGTGATTCTTTTATCATCAACATATGTTGTGTTTAATTAATTAATTATTTTTTTTAGTTTTTGACATTTAGGTTGAGTTTTTATTGTTTTATGTTTAATTATTAATACGTTGCAATTTAGCTCAATTGCATATGTGGACATGGCTTAAGCCTCATGCACAAAAGGTATTAGCCTCATCAGAGGCAATCTATGCGTAGGACTTGAGGCTATTTCTTCACGAGGCCCTCCGAGACGGGCCTTGAGGCGAGCCAAAAAAGGGTTTTTTACAACAATGATTTTTATTGCACCTATCTGTTGTAACCTGTTAAAGAAGTTAGATAAGAACACTGATGACGGGTTAAAAAGCTATAACGATGTGTAATAATTCATTTAAATTACAGTGTTTTGTTGTATTAAGTCTGGCCTTTATTGATTGATTCTACAAGAGAATAATGTGCTTGAACAGAATTACATGATGACATTCAGAGTTGCATCATGAACTTGAAGATTTGAGCATCTTTCTCTAATACTAGTAAAATTCTATGATATTATCATCATTTTGTAATGCCCAAACAATTTGAAACTTCTTTTGTTTTTTATTGCGTAAATAATCTGGATTGAACTCACTGAAAAGTATTGTTTCCTTGAAGCCTTTTATTTCACATCACTCATTGTTCAGACGAACTACAAATACAACGCTAGTTTGTTAGGTCCAACTAAATTCAGTTTTCATCTTATCTTGCACTGAAATAAAGTGGTTTTAACTTGCAGCGCATATTTTCTTCTACTAGAACATTTATCTCCTTATGTATTTCTCTTTGAACCATCCTTCTCTTCCGTAAGGTATAGCTTCTGATGTATATTCTGCAATGTCTTGTTAGGACTGTTTTTGGGGAAGCTCGTCCTCGGGAATTGGTAAGTTTACTTTTTGTTTTATCTTATTTTAGAGAAGTCTATTTATTTCTTGTAGCAGAAACTAGAAAGTGCTTTAATTTTTTACTTAACAATGTTGTTTGCACATTTGAATAGTAAATACTAAGGTGTTAATAATTTTCTACTGGTATATGGATCAAATTCATCCTTCATGTTCTGTGACCCAAGTATAAAGAGCTTGTCATCTAATGATGCAATTACTTAGCCTAGTCCCTCCATAAATTTATTGCCTTAACGAGTTTTGTCTGATCAAATCAGTTCATATTTCTTTGAGGCTACTATTGTTTTTTATTTGTTAAAATTGTTGGCATAATATGCTGATAATGATGCCAGGTTCTTAAGGCGCGGGGAACTGAAGATGACTCAAACAACTATGAGGCTACATCTTTGTTGAGGTATTTAGTTTTTCTAATTGTACGCAGCTTTAGATGTTATTAAACATTTGAACACATTTTATCTTTCGGCAATCATGAGAATGGCATGTATTTATTACACTTATAGGGTGAAGGAAGTTACTCCCAAGGCTGATGCATTCGCACATAGCTCACCTGCACGCTACACTGAAAAATCTGAAGTTGTTCCGACTGACTCAAGGGTGGCTAAATACTCTAACAGGCGAGAAAATCAGCTGGATGTGGAGAGAAACGATCCACATAGGAGAAAAAGGCAAAATGAAATTTGGAGAAAAAATAAGGATGCCGAGAAGAACCGCAATCAGCAACCAACACCGGTACAAGACAGGCCTCCGTCTCCAGAGACTTGGCGAAAACCTATCGAGCATACGAAACCAGCACTGACTGATTCCCCCATACGATACGGCAAAGCAGCATCCGCAGTTGAACTTGCCCAGGCCTTCTCAAAATCAGTATCAGATCCAACTGCTGCTGATCGACTTTCTGGCCCTAGAGGCATCCCTGCTCGTAACCAGATGCCTTTTTCAAGACTCACGGGCTCAACCCCGAGGCCTCAGATCAATGGTTACTGAACTCGACATGAAGAGGTGATATGCTTATGTTGGGCATGGCGCTTTTCTGTCAGCATAATTTGGGGGGAACTCTTCATATCTGGAGCCATATATGCTTGCTCGCGCTCAAAAGAAGATGAAGGATGTGAAACGAATTGTTTTTTGTTTTTTTATGTTGTGCCCATCATAAGTTACTGTGCTTAGGGGATTTAACTAAGCTGTGCAAGGAATAATTAATTAACTGAGCAACACATGGCGAACAGACTTGTGCTGATTTTCATTCAGCTGTTTTCCAACTATGTCAATTACTATCATCAAATCGAACGTCTCATATTTGTGAAAATGTGTCTGGTTTGAAGAAAAAACTATTGCCCTCAAATCACATTTCTATATTTCTCTCAATTTGAATAAGGGGCATTATGTTTGACTGATTCTATTTTTATGTTGATCAGGAATGGCAATTGGGATAGTAAGATATTACTTTTTCATACCCATGTCCACAAACTAAATTGATATTGAATTTTAATCACAAAAATACACGTGGATATTAAAATCATTCAGACTCATCAATCACGGATATCCACCATTCGTCGGATACTTACCAACCCGCCACTCGTCGGGTACACACAAACCACCACCTGTTGGATACCAATCAACCCAGCACTTGTGGGTATTTATCAACCGAAAAATATATAATTTCAATATTTAATATTATATTAGTTATAATTTTTGGTGAGAATCATGTATAATTTTATATAAAAATAGATACATATGATTAATATTAGGTGGATGTGCGAGTTTTTTTTACGCATATTTTACGTGTATTTTATGGGTAAATTTTCACGGGTTTATGAGTTTCACGGATTTTGATAGTTCATATTCATATTCATATTTACAAACCAAATGAGTACTAAATTCTACTCACAAACCTATCCGTCCCTATTAAGGTCGGGTACCCACGAGTATCTTGTATAAATTGTCATCCCTAATGTTGATTGTGGGGAACACATGTCACTTCAAATGAGTAGATCAAATAGTATAAGAAAGAAAATTGATTGGTGACAGGATTCGACAAGAGAGAAATTTTGACAGATTGGCTTAGGTATTGAAGTACAAATTAAGGAACATAAGATGACTTGAACATGTGGAAAGTACAGAGTCTCTTTATTCATCCTAGGCACTGTCCTTATTTATTGACTATATTCAAATCTGATGATACACAAGAGAAAGTGAAGTCATAGGAATGGGTTTAGCGATGAGGGAGACCAAATTTTTCTTGGTGTGGGAATTAGGAATGCCAAAACCATCTCCATGTTGATACATGCAGAGAGAGATCCGTCCAAGATTCATGGCAGTGTGTCCAAAGCTCTTTAAGGGCTTCTCCATCATTACCTCTTTATTCATTCGCTTCAATGCAGTCCCGATTAAATGCTTTACGTGCGTGCGAGCATCCTCCTCGGACCATCCCATTTCGTTCATCAAGCACTGGATCGACTTCGGAACATCCCCTCTTTTGATTTCTTCCTGCAGTTGAATCACGAATCACTAGATTGATTTCCTTGTCTAATCAATTAATCAATATTACTTTTCTTACCGAAGAAGTTCCCAAGTCATCAGTGAGGCGAAGAACCATGGACGGCCAACGAAGAATACCAGGATGTTGCTCTAAGCTCTTCACTTCCTCGTTGTTTATAGGATTTGTGGTGAAGTAAGCGTAGAAAAGAAGTACAGGACCAGAGATGGAAATCCAAGCTGTGTTGAGGTACTCATTCGTTGTTGGGACGTATCCGCTGTGAAACCACGTCGCTTCTAAGTAATAAGCTCTGCTCAGCTCTCCCCACTGACACTCACAAAACGTTATGAGCTTTGAATAGTTCTCAGTAATAAAATAGAATAGACATGCTTTAGTTTATACCAATCTCCTGATATTTGAGATGATGTTGAAGCCTTGATCCCTGAGAATACGGTAAGCCAATTCGTTGGCGGAGTTGAAGAGAGCTAGGAAACAAATCCGCATGTATTCCGGAAGGCAATCTAGAGAATTAATATCCCACCTGATCATTCAACATATTAAGGACATTGTAACAATTACATGCTGTGAATCAGTTTGAAGCTGTAAACTGTAATAGCACAAACTTCACCTCTGGATTGTGTTGGTGAAGACTTGAAGTTCTTCCAACGTTCCATAAATGTCGTAGATGTCATCGATTATAGTTATGAGCACCGCAATCTTTGTCAAAATCTCCCTGGCATAACCATGTTTAGGATCAGGAACAAATCCTACAGCCCACAAGAAACACTCTGCCAATCTGTGCCTTGCAAATCTCAACTTTTCAACAAGACCAGTTTCTATATACCACCTGCATCAGTCCATGTTCTGATCAATTTCACTGTACGGTAAAGAAAGAACAAGTGATTATATTATATTATATATTATATATATATATACCTTGACAAGTGCTTAAGTTCTTCCTGGTATGTGGCCTGTACCATGTTGAAATCCAGCTTAGCTAGCTGCAGCAAAGTAAGGTTTGCATTGGATCTACTCTCGTACTCCTTGATGAACCATAGAGCTTCGAGGATCTGCAATCTCCAGTGTCGTGGAACCTCCAAAGCATGCCTCACTTCCTCGGCTACACACGCATCTCCGATTTGGTCAAGTCTTTGCCTGAGATGATTGGACGAGAAATCTTTGGCAAAATCCAATATGCTTTCCTCCTCCATGGATAAAAAAGATGCTTCATATAGAGATACCAGTCCTCTAACATCTCCACCTATGGTGGCCTTGAAATTTCCTTCCTCCATGAAACAGCAGAACACCTCTGTGAATAACGATAGAGGCTTAATTAGTTCAATAGTTGTAAAGTAAAGACTGTTTAATTAATTGAGAAGGACCTTGAGGAACATGATATCCATGTTGGCGGAGAAGTCTGAATTTGAGAGCTGTGAAGTATAAGTCTTTTTCCATGTGATCTTCTTCCTTTTCATCATCATCGTCTCCATATTTTGCAGCCTCGTGAATGTTTGTTAGTATTTTTGCAATTCGATCTTCGAAGTGGTTGCATATATTGAGCCTTTGAAGAGTGTCGATGAGCTCAAACTGCTCCACCTCATCTACAGTTTCATCTATCAATAATTTCACCTTATTCTTTAGCTTCTCGGCTTCAGCAATGTAATTCTTCCCCTGCAAAGGCAACTCCATTATAGGAATACACAGAATAGCTACTCTCAGCCACATCAATAGTGATGATGGTGTGTGATGTTACCGAGTATGGAGTTGTGAGGGACTGGATGTAATCATCATCCCAGATACTGGCTTCGTAGTTTGCAGATCTCCTCACCTCCATCATCAATCTCTATATGTCCTAATTAAGAAGCTCATAATATTAAATACAAACCTTAAACTGAGCCAAATTGAGTAATCGAATCAAATTGTGTTTCATTTTATCGAAAACAACGAGTTAATGAGAGTGGAAACTGTAATCATTCCATGCATACCTGTGATTAATTGCTACCGCAAATGTCCAGTCCTATATATGCTATGCTATGATATGATAATGGTTGGAAATGCGCACGCGAGTGAGACGTAGAATTTGAGAGCAAGTTCCCGTATTTAAACGCAGAGGGAAATTGGGCTCAGGGCCAAACAATGAAAATGAACCATTTATTTATTAATTTTTTTTGTCAAAGAATATATTTTATTATTAAAAGGTCAAATAAAGTAAAATATAAAAGATAATAGATCATTTTAGGTAAAATATATTTCTTTTTAGGCGCGGCGTGCCTCAATGATTTTCCATAGAAAATTAAATAGTTTTATAATTTAAACAAAATTAATGAAACAATAATTGTTGGGTCTAAGCTTAATATTTTAACAAATTTAAAACTATATTGATTGCTCGGCCTGAGCTTAAAAATTTAAACTTACAAATATGGAATGGATATATATATAATACTCCCTCCGTCCACGAATGTGGTTAACATTTTGACCCGGCACGAGTTTTAATATATTATTTTGACTTTGTGGAAAAATGTAGAAGTGGAGATAGTGGAAAGTAAAAAGTAAAAAGTTAGTGGAGTTAGTAGACAAGTTATTCGACAAAAGACAAGAAACTTTTCTGCTCTTGGAGTTAGTAGACAAGTTAAAAGTTGAATTTAAATGTTGTTTAAGTTTTGCAGATATAATATACAAATTGTTAATCAAAATACCAGAACAGATAAACAAGTCTCTCTTCTTGATAATAATGGAATCATCAAAAGAAACAAAATATTTATCCAACACAAGGTTCTTTCTAAAACTAGGTACTAATAAAACATTATATAAAACTAAAATAGTAGAGACAAACTGCAACTCTACGTCTCCCACTGCAACTGCCGCCACTCTTATGGCATCGCCCAACGAAATGGAAATCTCTCCGTCTCTAAGTGGTCTGGATCGTAGTGCCTGCGAGTCACAACAAACATGGTCATTGGCTCCCGTATCTACTACCCATGAATGGGCATAACTAACCATAAAACATGATGTAATCACTAAAGTTGTACACATACTTTGATCGCTCACCGACTTCTTGCAAAGCGGATAGTCCGATTTTCAATGTCCTTTCTCACCGCACTTGAAATATTTTCCACTCCCTTCCTTTTTCTTCGAGATCCCACCTGTCGCCTTCCTCTTCTTAGTATTTTTCAGTGCTCCCTTCTTATTGTCCTTACCCTTTCTAGGGTTGCTAGAAGAAGCTGGAGCAGCCGATGCTACTAGCATCCTTCACGTTTTCCTCATAACTAATTTCATGCTCGATGAAGACATCATCCATCAAAGATAATATTGGGTTAACCGAAACCCTGAATCGCGATGTATGACCTCCAGGGTTTTGGGACGTTTCCAATTCGAGATGGATGAGTAGATCTGCATTGTCCCTCTCCATCTTTGCTCCAATTTCATGCTCCCGGTTCATTTCTTCAGTAAGGTCGGCGATTTGGGCAGCCATGTCCATCTGGGCTGATCCGTCGGACCTATCGTATATGTTATTCATTATTGGTAATCTAAGAACTCTATAGTGATTACATAGATTGTCTTGATTTCTAGGGCCCCACCATGGGCACCAAACAACAGGTAGCAGAACCTGCAATCCTGCATTACAGGATCGACGATTATGTCGGATGTGTAGGCACTAGCAACCCGTGTCAACGACAAACACGTAAGAGCCCTTCGTATTGAGCACCGGTGGGGGTGTCAGCGAAAGGGACTCTGACGCTGAAGTTAGTGCGGTTGTCACTGGAAGCAGATATTCAAAATAAATAAAAATAAAGCTATAATAGATAATATTCTGGAGCGCGGGTCAGGCAAGTGCTGATTGCAGGAGATCATCAAAGTGAGAGGGTTCCGGTCGTGCAGGTTAGGAAGACTAGGCATAACGACTGTAACCCTAGTAACTGAAAAAGGAAGTAGAGAGTGCAAGAGAGGGAGTGGAGAGCGTGGAGTAAGAGTTTAGTCCTCTTGTGATACCTAACACGTCTTATTTATAGGAGGATAATAGACCCTGCTTTAAGGTTTGCCTTCTCACTTTCCCGCAACCTGCCATAATTGTCCCATCCTATTCTCACGGAGAAGTACTATTTGACGAGTTTAATTAGGCATTTTGTTTTGACTAGGTTCAGTGAGGTGGTTGACACTACCTGTAGAGCCCATGGTAAGGTTTGCTTAACCCGTTATTAGGCTTTTAATTACTTTCAAGTTGGGCTTCGCTTTAATAACTAGTTTTACGGGTCGTTATATTGACAAGATCGTTTGATACGGCCTCTTGGGCTTGTAACGGGTTGGTGCATTGCGGTCCATACCGTAGTTGGGATGATTTCATTCGTATTGGGCTTACTAGTCCGACTCGTCAAGAATGTTGGGCCAGTTATACGATTTTTGCCCACTATAGTAAAGTTGAGCGTCTTTTGTCTTATGACATTTTAAATTCTCTTGATTTCACAAACTTTGATGTTTGTGTTAAATGCATCAAGAGAAAACAAATCAAAACTAAGAGATAAAGTGCCAATAGGTCTTCAGCCGAAATTGAATTGATTCATACATATATTTGTGGCTAATTTCCTACAACATTTGTGAATGATCAACAATATTTTATTACATTCATAGATGACTATTCAAGTTACGGATACCTATTTCTCATTCATGATAATTGAATTAGGAGATTACGATTTAATATATCTGTATCCGAGGTTTTTAAAGAAAATTTTGGATTTCCTGAGAGAAGGAACATGTCGATATTTTCTGCAAGTGCTACTTGAGTCTTATTCTGGTACCCAATGCCTTTGGCCATTGTAAAATTTGGTATTGATCTAATCTTCATTATTTTATAAGTATTGTTTGACCAATATTGTTTGGGTTGTATTGTTAGATTCATTTCTTACTATCTTGTTTGGAAGGTATTTGTGATTGTTTAGAAATTTGCCCTTTCCTTGAGCTTTGACAAATTGTCTGTCCAGATTTGAGGTGTTTCCAACATATCCGATGTTGGGAACCCTAAGATATTTAGTTTTGATGATGGTCTTTCGAAACACACTTAGCTGTTTTTAGAGTTTTAAACTGTTCTACGTGTAAAACAGATCACTAGATATAAAGTGTATCATGTTATAGAACAGATTAGGAGATGACTTGATATGTAAAGGATATAGTCCTATAAAAGTCAATCTCAACTTAGTATAGGATGAAGGTCAAGATTTCACGCCAAAAGTAATCGATCTGCTGTAACAGACAGTGACCAGATCGACATTTACAACAAGGCACCAGAACGATTGAGTCATCAATCCACCTGCTGACATCATCCTACACATCATATGCTCTTGCCACATCAAGATTGAAGCCTATCCAACAGGGATTGGAAAGAGAATCTTCGGCTAACACATAGAAGGAAAGAGACCGTTAGAAATCTGCTTTCCATAAACTCAAAGATTGAGTCAACTTCCCTATATGGCAAGCAGAAATATGATGGACATAATTGATTGGCAATATACCATCAAACTCACGCTAATCAGAAAACGGCTAGAATTTAATATTCAATGCCTATATAATCGAAGTTCAAAAAATCTGGAGATAGAGAGAATACACACGTGAGCTATACTGTTGTCATACTTTCAAGCAATCAATCTGCAATCCAGACTTAGATCTTCTATACTTTGTGATTCTACATCACACCAACCACCTCGATTCAAGTCTGTCTTATCGAGAGAAAGGAGATCACCCTGCTAGCTAGTAGTTTTCTAGTGGTAACGTAGATGTAATCTGTTGTAAAGGGACACGACCCTTAATTCGTGCATAAGTATCTCTCTAGTTTTGTTTGATACTTGTGACTCGTTCTCCACGAGTATAAAGAAGCAGAGTATCCTAGTAGTGGATAATCTGGTCTAGATTTGACCAGATCGTGGACGTAGGGATTTCCCGAACCACGTTAAACGACTGTGTGCTTTACTTTTCTGCATATTTATTTTCAGTTGTTTATTATTTTAACCCTCTGCACTATCACATACATATCTGCATCTCAACCAATCTGTATAACTATCTGGTTAATCCCTAAGGTTTTCTAAACAAGAGCAATCATTATCCACCATTATTCCGCACTCACTCAACACTCAGAAAGTAATAAGATCACTCTTATTATTAGCTAAGTGTTTTCACTAAGAGAGTAATCTGTTTGGACTAAAACTGCTATCGATCTGCACATCGACCTGTCTAGTCATCTACCGAGCAATTTCTTATATAGAATAGCTTGAACTCTCTATTAACTTGTCAAGTAAACTGAAAAGTCTGTATTTGGTGTATTCCCCCCCCCCCCTCCCCCCCCCCCCTACACCAAACCTTGCTCTTTCGGGACCAACATCCGATCTCACTTTGATCTGTATGGCTTTGCTGCAATGCTATCAAATTTTCAAGTATTTCACCATTCTTGATAAATCTCTCAATAATGTCCATTTCTTCAATGGTTCTCTCCACCAGTATATCGTTTCTTGTCATGAGGTCATTGATTTTTGTAGTCATTACAGAAATTTATTTATCTTTATACATGATCTGTCTATGCAAATCATCTCACGCACTTGGAAATTTCTTCCAACTACTTTATTCTCATTGATGATATTCGTTAATATGTCATTCTCCTTCACTGTCATCAGGAACATGGATTCCAAAGTCATACATAGGTGAATTAGAAATAAATGATTGGAAATAGTTTACCTTGGATTGATCAAGTCTGTTTTTCATTTCCATGAAGCATTCATCTCAATATTCTAAATAATTTTTATGTGCGAACAATGCTTCATCATTGTCAAATAAACAGTCAGAGAAATTCTCACCATAAGTTTTTTCTTCAGCGGTCATGATTTTTCATTATTTTTTTTTTGTCGCTTTTGACCCGAAGCTTTTCACTATCACTTCTGCTTAGGTCAATACAATATTTTTGAAGTTTCCTACCACTACCAAAATTAGAGAAATCATCAAGATTAGCCTTGTTAGCATGTGAGGGTTTCACCTCGTTTTTCTATTATGGCTTTTCTATTGTCAGTTGCCTTTTGAAATTGTATTTGTTGTCTCTATAAAAACTCTTATATTTTTTGTGCGTGTTTCGAGATTCTTTAAACATCTCATCATCATTGCATAATTATTTAATAGTTTTTCTTTTAAAAAAGGGTGTTTAGAATTGACAGAATTATGTTTTTCTACATGGTCAACCTTAAAAGCAACCTATTTGTCGTTCTTTGATTTCTCAATCTGGTTGTTGGTCGACGCTATAGAAGTCCCATGAATGAGAATAATCTCATGTTCCTTCCCTGTGAGAATATCAAATAAGTCTTTCGTTAAGAGCTTGTTGAAGTTAGATTTAATCGGATCCATAGCAACATGAGTTTGCCAATTTGCGTGTTGTACCCAAATAACTTTCAAGTTCATTTCTCTCTGGGTGTATTTGTTCTTGTTAATAGTGAATATCTCCAGAGTAATCTCTGTTGGTCCCAAAAGAGCAAGGTTTGGTATATGGAGGGGGAAGGGGGAATACACCAAATACAAACTTTTCAGTTTACTTGACTATTTAATCTGAGAGATTAAGCTTTCTCGAAAGGAGATTGCTAAGGTTGACAGACCAGATCGCTGATCAGGTTCACTACCAGATCGACTAGTGATCTATCCAGACAGATTCTCTCTTGTGATTTACGCTAAGCAGATAGCAAGAGTGATCTTATTATCTAACAAAGTGTAGTGTGCGGAATATGGTGGATTAATCTGTTGCTCTTGTTTAGAAAACATTGATAAACACTTAGCCAAATATATTAGAGATTGATTAAATCAATGCACGTTTGAATGCAAGTGCTGGGTTAGTGAATAAACAACTGAAATAAGATGCGTAAAGTAAAAGAACACAGTTGTTTTTACGTGGTTCAGGAAACCCCCTACGTCCATGGTCCAATCAAAACTAGATCGGATATCCACTACTTAGGATACTCTCTTCTTTATACTCGCTGAGAATGAGCCACAAGTTCCAGTCAAAACTAGAAAGAAACTTGTGCATGAATATGGGTCGTGTCCCTTACAACTTGCAGATAAATCTGCTACAAGGTACCTTCATGTTAATCCAACTAGAAAACTACTAGCTACCGAAGATATCTTTCTTCTACTTTTCGATAAGACATACTTGAATCGAGTTTGGTGTGATTTCGATCACGAACGGCCTAGAACACGATCTGGATCGTGAAATCTCCTCGTTTAATGCTTCAATGGTTTTGAATAGATTTCTTGGCAGAGTTTCAGCTTTGAAGTATGCGTGATGATCGTAAGTGCTCCTCCGGATTTTGTTCGAAGGTTTTATAGGTGCAAAATTTAAAATTCTGACCGTTGAGGTTGATTGGCGTGTAATAAATATTGATTGTCAATCAATGATATGAATCGTTGATTTGATCCTCTTGCCTTCTACGGAAGGTTGACTGAATCTCTCTTGATATGGAAAACAGATGGCTAATTGATTTCTTTCCTTTCTTCGCGCTTCAATTGATTCACTTTCCTTCTTGATCTATTGATTCATTGACTATCCTTCTACGTGAGATCTGATGATGTGGCATAAGGATATGATTCTCTCTAAGTACATTTGGATGACGGTGTTTAGTCTCATTTTGTTCGTCTACACTTAGGTTTTACGTAGCTTTATTCGTATTATTTTCTCTCGTTCAGTGATGTTTTGGCCCGATTTATGTTTCATTTTATATTTCATGATCATTTGCCTAAACGAGCATTGAAAGTGGAAAAGAAACGAGAAAAGATGAGAAAACGAAGAAGTGTGCCGAAGGACACGCGACGGACCGTGTCAGCGGCCGCTGACCCATGATCAGCGGTCGCTGACTAGCCAGACTGACCCAGCGCCAAGCCAGCAGCGAGCCAGCGGCCGTGCCAGGCCATGGCTTACGAGTCAGCGGCCGCTGACCTATCTAAGCGGTCGCTGATTCCCCGTTTTTCACACGGGCCGTTGCAACGAACCCTAGCGCCACTCGGGATAAACCTAGTCAGCGCCCGGTGACTTCCAGAGACCGCTGACCTTCCTCTCGCTATAAAAAGACACGTCGTGCCATTCATTCGACACATCGCAATTCTCCACTCTTCATCCCGACTCCTTTTGGCACGAATTCCTAGACTAGTTTTCCAGTATATTTCTATTATTTTTAGTTCGTCTAGATCCCGCAATCAATGGTTGAGACTTAGCATTCTAGATAGGATTTTTTGTTCCGTTCTTTATTTTAGAGTTAGCCGTTTACAACATTCGAACACTGTTATTTCCATATTTTCATTGTCGTTTCCAGACGTACCTCAAGTATTAATTCAAGTTCGTTTCTTTTCCCTTTAATTATTACTTTGTTTATTTACTTTTATCGTTCGTTTTGTTTTGTGTTTTCAACTCCTGTTGGGAACCCTACAATGTAATAGTGGTTTTGATAATGTTATTCGAAACAACACTTAGTTAAAATATGAATTCTTAAAACTAAGTAATTGATGTTATCTGTTAAGGTACAGCTAAAGTATTAAAGAAGCAGATGGTATAATTTTACTATCTGTATTATTCTTCTCAAGCTGTCCTGGACACATCAACTATCTACACAAGGCTTAAAACTCATTATAATGATAGCGAGTTATTTTGAACAGATCGAGTTCTCGATCTGTTCCCAAGTTAACAGCTCGCTGTCCCATGCCTTGTATTGGTTTTTGGAATCTGTTCTAGAATAGCCTTTTGCAAGATCAACATTGTAAAAGGAAGTTTGAAGTTTCAAACTGACTTATAGTGATCTATTTCTATCTAGCTGTATAAGGAAGTCTTGAAGAACAGCGAGCTGCACTACAACAGATCGCCAAGAACAGCGAGACAACATACTTGTCTACAAGAACAGCGAGACAACATACTTGTCTACAAGAACAGCGAGACAACGTACTTGTCTACAAGAACAACAAGACAAAGAAACAGCTAGAGACAAATATCGTAGGAAACGATATGCACCTGCTCATCAACAGCTAGAGTTCATGGAACATAGACTATGGAACAGCGAGACATATGAACAACAGATCGTAATCTCAAAATCGATCTGTTCACTCAAACTTCTCCAAAGGTCAAAATCAAGAAGTACATGTTAATTGGGAATCAAACCAATTAACCAAGTGTGGACAGCTCGTCTCAAAGATATTGTAGGAAACAATATGCATCTGTGGTAAGACAGCGAGCTGTTATAATCCACACCATTACTACGGTGGACTGCCGACATACCTAAATTTGTCTCAAGTCAACCACTCCGTGTATTGTCACATCAACAACATACCTTAAGGAATGATGTATAAGAATTTCAAATATCTCTGTACGGTGAATCATTCCCAGTATGGCAATACACTAGGAAATCGCGTGAAAGGTGGTAACCACTCTCATTTAACAGCGCGTGCTTCAACAACACTGCCATACATTTAATGCAGCCATTAATGCGTTGAAAAAGAGTACCATCGTCTCCAACGGATAGTTTTCTTCAAAGAGGCTATAAATACCACCTTCACCTCCAGGAACGAGTACGAGAATTCACAATTACAAAGCTCAAACTCTGCTCAAATATCTTCAAATATTCAAAGCTCTAAAAGCACTCCTTCAAGCTCTAGAATTCTCTGAGTGCTTTATTATTCCTTTGAAGATAGTTTCTGGAAATTTGTTGTTTACAAAACCTAAGTTAGGATCTAGTTTTGATCCAAAAGTTGTAAGATTTAGATTGTAGTTCTTCAATCTAAGAAGTGTAATCTCAAGTTGTTATCTAGTTTTGATAAAACTTGAGGCTCGTTCTCAACGAGTAAAAAGAAAGGAGACATAGTAGATTTCGATCTAGTTTTGATCGAGCCGTGGACGTAGGGAAAGTTTATCCCGAACCACGTTAAATACCTTGTGTTCTTACTTTCTGTTTACTTCATTATCATATTCTTCATTCTCTTGCATTAACTGGGTTGTGTTAAAGATTGACTAAAGGAAACGTTTTTAATTACAAAGAGCATTAACCACCGAATTTCGCACACAACATTAATCAAGGTTAACTTTCTTAAAGTTAATCTTATTAAGTGTTTCTTTTCACCTAAGGTTTATTTGAGGTAAGTTGTTTCTTCTTCCCAAAAAGAAACCCTAAGCTAACCTAAGCTATCTTTATTCTAAAGTGCACTTAAGCCTTATACTTAAACTTTGAACAAGAAAACCATAAAAAGTTTGAATTGGTGTATTTCCCCCCCCCCCCCCCCCCCGTACACCAATCTAGCTCTTTCGGGACCAACAACTCCTTTCATCGTTTTTAATTTCCAGATTTCTTTCCGTTCTTCTTTCGTTTTCCAACTTCAAGTTCTTTACTTTCCTAGATTAGATTTAATTTTCGTTCTTATTTTAGATTTTAATTTCTTTCTTATTTACTTTTTTCGCCTAGTTATAAAAATCCAAGTCAAATTCTTTAATTGCTTTCCGTTTTTACGAACAAAGAATATAATTGCCCTGCTAAGCCTTCCTTGAGAATACGACTAGGGTTAACTTATTAATCTATAACGAACTCGTTCTCTTGCAAGCAATTTAATAAAATAACTTGGAAGTATATCGGCTGGAAATATTCCTCATACCCGTTACTGAGTCCCTTTATCGTACAGTGGGTCTGGTCTAAACAACGCCACGTACTGAAAGTTTAAAATAAGTTGAAACAAATTTTGGCACCGTGGCAGGGGAAGACTTTAGGCGATTTAATTCATTGTTCTTTTTCTTTTTATTTTTCCTTTTATTTTATTTTATTTACTATGTTTACTTTCTTCTTCTATATTGTGGTACGCGTAACGTTTTTATCGAGTGTTGTTTATGCAAGGTCGCTGCAGTGCTAGAAAGCCATTGACGCCCTTCATTGATAACATAAATTGGAAACGTGTTATTTTAGCATCCGTAGAAGAAGACATTGAGCACATTGACGAATTTTCACTTCCGCGTTTATTCGAAGAGATGGCCAATGAGAGAGCGAACGAGAGGCCGCGTTATATGGATGATTTCACTAGGCCCAAGTTCGGGACGACTTCTACGTCAACCATCGTTCTCGACACCGCAGTCTGAAACTATGAGTTAAAGCCACACCATCAATCATTACTTTCAACGTACCATGGACTCCCGAGTGAAGACCCATTAACGTTCATCCGAGAATATTGCACCGTGGTGCAGACTTTCCCGCTTCACTCTTTGACGGAGGATCAACTCAAGTTAAAGTGTTTTCCTTACACATTGAACGATATGGCCAAATCTTGGTTCTTATCTCTTCCATCCGGAACACTCACCACTTGGGGATCTACTTGTGAGAAATTCATGTTGAAGTACTATCCGCATCACAAAACTCAAGCGGTACGTACCTAAATAATGAATTTTTCACAAGCACACGACGAGCTATTCCATGAGGCGTGGGAGAGATTTCAAGAGCTACTTCAACAGTGTCCTCACCATCAAATGGCACCGGAGATGCTTTGTCAATTTTTCTGTTATGGTTTGCTCCAGACTACTCAATTCATGGTGGACAGTTCGGCGGGAGGAAATATTACAGTCAAGACGGCAGAAGAGATGAACGAGATCTTCGAGACCCTAGCTGCGAGTTCGCATCAGAAATCCACACGCCCGAGACGAATGGAAGCCAGCGCAGTGACTACGAGCCCCGACCTCAAGAAACAAATGGAGGATATGATGAGGGAGCTACAAGAATTAAAGATGAACTGACCCCCATCATCGTCTTTCCAACAAGTTGCACCTGAAATGTGCGTTATTTGTGGCGATTTTGGCCATGTTGTAGAGGGATGTCCGCGAATGGGAGAGATGACATCCGAAGGGCAAGCCGAGGTGTACACAGCACAGGAATTCACACCCCAACCTCAGCCTTAGCAAAACTCGGGATGGAAACCCCAATTCCAAGGGCATGGAGCACAAAATTTCCAAAATAGACGACCACCGGCTCCGAATTTTCGTCCTCAATACCAACAACAGCCGTATTATCCACCACAACCGCCACAACAACAATTATTTACACCACCGCAGCAACAATTCTATCCCCCACTGATGCTGCAATATCCACCTACTCCTCCTCAAAAATCATCAATTGAGGATAGTTTTGCCGCGTTAATACAAGAAAGCAAGAAGGTTCGAGAGGCTCAAGATGCCACCATTAAACGCCTCGAGACGACTATAGGACAGATTTCCAGTGCTGTCAATCAATTGCAGCAAGGCCAACAAACGGGCAAAATTCCTGCCCAAGGCCAACAACCCCATCAAGTGCAAGCCGTGTCCGTTTTAAGGGATGGTAAGGTGGTGGATAAGAAGATGGAGATGAGATCTTGTTATAAGATCAACATGATGGACAAATTACCACCCGAAGTGGAAAAAGAGCACTCCTATGAGGAGCTCCATAAGGCGGTCGATCCATACGTTCCGCCTATTCTTTATCCTAGCAGGCTAAAGGACGTTAAAAGCGAGCAGCAGTTTGCGGATCTTTACAAGATGCTATCAGAAGTAACAGTGAACGTTCCACTCCTCAAAGCGATCAAGAATATCCCATCTTACGTCAAATTTTTCAAAGAAGTAACATCAACGAAGAAGAGACTTGATGATCAAGAGTTGGTGACTATTTCCAAGGTAGCAAGCACAATCATACAAAAGTCTTTACCTCCTAAACGACACGACCCAGGTAGCTTCGTTATTGATATCATATTAGATAACGGTAAGGTAGCTTCTGGCATGTTAGATTTAGGAGCGGGAATCAATCTTATGCCGTATTCTATTTTTAAACAACTTGGTCTAGGAGATTTAAAACTTACTAGCATGAGTTTACAATTAGCGGATAGATCGATTCGTCATCCTAAAGGAATAATTGAAGATGTGCTTGTTCAAATTGGTCCATTAATCGTTCCCATTGATTTTGTTGTTCTTGAGATAGGGGATGTGCATGAGAATGGAGTCGAGCATACACTACTCCTTGGACGACCTTTTAAGGCTACCACGAATTCCATCATAGATGTCAAGAATGGTACCATTACAATGTCTGTCCTTGAGGAGGAAGTATCATTCTCCACACAACAAGACCACCCCACGACCTCGGTTGACTTAATCGATGCATGTTCTATTAAATTCACTAATCCATTGTTTGAGTAATCTACGTTACAGGATTTTAGTGAGATAAAGGAAGTTACCCAAGATATCGACAAGGCCAAACATAAAGAGACCGATCGTGTGACGGTAGTTGAAAAAGTACAAGACACCAAACGAAATTGGATTCGTCCAATTAAACATCCTACACCGAAACCGAGGCATCCAAACACCGTACCTTGTCATGCTCATTCACCCACTTATGCGGGAGCCCTTATGCATCCAATCATCAAATTCTTTGAATTCACCATCACTTTTTCATCCTCTACCACTCTATCCGATCAAATTTTCTTTTCATCCACAAATTCAACCCAAACCCCAAACCCTCATTCCATCTCTACTTTTGCACATCAAGTGTTTGTTAAAAGTCCAATGGGGAGAAAAAGGTCTAAGACTAGTGAAGTGGGGCAATCTAGCCACCAAGGTGACGGCAACGAGGAATTTCATCCCGTTCGTGACCACATCCCAACTTCCGGTGCCCCGTTGCCAATTTATACCAACCAAGAGGGTACACTCTATACTCATTTTATTTCTCTTGATCTCACACTTCCACGTACCTTAGATTGGGATCTCATGTCTAGCTTAGGCATCGCCTCTAAATTAACTCGTTACTTGAAAAACATTGGTTTAGATAATTATGCTAGATTAGAAATTGATGGCTATAGGGAGCTAGGACTTGAATTTCTCACCACGTTTGATGTTGCTGCTGATTTTAAATCTTTTAAATTCAGTTATCGAGGTATTTCTCATACTATTACCACTGCCATGATGAAATCCATCTTTGGATTTCCTACCTCAGGGCTCCATCGGGTGCCCCCGGAATTTAATCCGAATCTAGCTTGGTTTGAGCTTACAGGTTTTCATAATTGGGCATCAGGAGGGATATCCAGTGGCTTTCTTCGAGACCTCGAGATCGGCGTCCTCCACAAGTTCATTGCCTACTCCATCTCGGGCAATGAACAAGCCAACAAATTGAAAACAGTGGAGTGTTTCCTACTCCATTGTGCTATCAAGAAGACAAAGATTTGTCCATCTTCCTTCATATTCGAGGCCCTCCAGTCGATTCAACGGCAGAAGCGGGCCCATGCCTCCCTTCTACATCTGGCTACCCCACTAGCCTTGCACCTCCAACTCATCGGTACAAATGGCCCTCCCAACCATGAGCCACTCTTCACAAAGTACATCGACATCAATGAGTTGCGGGGTGCGCCATTCGCCCTTTCTCGCACCGAGTTAGTGCCACAAGAGCGGAGGAATTGTGTGCGGCACTATCTAAACGCCCAAGTCGCATCCCGAGCATCTAATGCATCCGAAGAACCACGAGATGCACATATGGAGGATAATGAGGAAGCTCAATCTGAGCATGAGGAGGACGAGCAAGCCGAGGATGAGGCCGACGCCGCTTGGCTTGGCTATGACCACGTAGACACCGCCGGAAGATCCGAATGGGGTACCCAACCTCAATGGGGTACCCAGTCACAATGGGGCGGACAGTCTCAGTGGGGTCCCCAATCTCAATGGGGCTCTCAACCGCAATGGAACGCTCAATGGGAGCAGTTCACTTCCGAGATCACCACGGAGATACGCGAGATGCGATCTGACATCCGCGGCCTCCATACTCGCCTCGACACACATCAACAACAGTGGGAGGCCCAGAACCAGGCGATGGAGGAGCAAACCCGGCTACTTCGAGAGATGCAACAACAGTGGTTCTCTTGGACCCTTGGCGGTGCACCCACTTATCCGCCTCCCGACCAACAGTGAGCCTTTATCTCACTGTTGAGGTACCTTTATTGTTTTCCTTTCCTTTTCGTGTGTGTGTTTTCGGCTAACATTTATTTTTTCCCTTTGTCTCTTAGTTTATGTTTGCAGGTTTTCTTTTCGTTTGTTGTCCCGAATGCCACATTTCAGGGACGTTTCTCTATCCCTACTTTTTAGATCTTTACTTTCCGCAATGAGGGCATTGCTCTATTTTTGTAGGAGGGGGATGGGTGTCTTCTTATGCGTGCATTCATCGTTTATTTTCGTGTCTTATGAACATGTAAAATTTTGATTATTTTTGAGCTACTTGGTCTTTATATATCGTGGTAAATCGAAGCATGATTTATGTTTGAGATGAGACATGATTTGAATTCCTTGATTGATTGGAATTGATTTATGTTGTGAAACATAGATGAACTAAGAAAGTGTAGAACATTATGACCGGATTATAGATCTTAGTAGAATGATTAAAATAGTAATGCATGATGATATAAATTGATTGATTCAATTGGCTAGTTGTTTATGACCACTTGTTGCGTATCCGTGTTTTATTAAATGAACTTTGTCAAGAGGTCTCTGCTCTTATGGGAACCATGAGCACGGGAAACCGCGTGAGGATACATTAGGGAACCCCTGATTGTTCATACCTCGCGACAATGACCATATAACTTGACATCGTTCCAAGTGATTTTCTTAAAAGTTCTTACAATATAGGAATTCAAAAAGGATTCTATCCCGCTCTCTTAAATAAAAAATATAAATTTATAAAAGAGATGGGTATGGGAAACCACACCGGAAAAATCCGATCGTTCGGAGTACTCACCCGGTGAATATTGTCCTAAATATTCCTCATGTCGAAAGAAAGTGAAGAAAAGATAAAGATACACTATTTAAGATGGATAAAAACTCTAGCCGATTATGTGATCTCAATAACATCTTATGTATCATTATTTTACTTTATTCGAATTGATTATAATCTAGTCTAGATGGTCTATTTGCTTCTATGATCTCTATGTGACATGATGTGATGATATGATGATCAATTTTGGAATGATTTGAATTCTTGTCAAGAACACATGCCGTGATTAGATTTTTCCCTAGCGATAGTTTAGACTAAATTATGCTTGAGGACAAGCAAAGTTTTGTGTGTGGAGGGGTTATTTAGTCTCATTTTGTTCGTCTAAACTTAGGTTTTTCGTAGCTTTATTCGTATTATTTTCTCTCGTTCCGTGATGTTTTGGCCCGATTTATGTTTCATTTTATATATCAGGATCATTTGCCTAAACGAGCATTGAAAGTGGAAAAGAAACGAGAAAAGATAAGAAAATGAAGACGTGTGCCGAAGGACACGCGACGGACCGTGTCAGCGGCCGCTGACCCATGATCAGCGGTCGCTGACTAGCCAGACTGACCCAGCGCCAAGCCAGCGGCCGTGCCAGGCCACGACACACGAGTCAGCGGCCGCTGACCTTTCTAAGCGGTCGCTGACTCCCCGTTTTTTCGCACGGGCCGTTGCAATGAACCCTAGCGCCACTCAGAACAAACCTAGTCATCGCCCGGTGACTTCCAGAGACCGCTGACCTTCCTCTCGCTATAAAAAGACACGTCGTGCCATTCATTCGACACATCGCAATTCTCCACTCTTCGTCCCGACTCCTTTTGGCACGAATTCCTACACTAGTTTTCCAGTATATTTCTATTATTTTTAGTTCGTCTCGATCCCGCAATCAAGGGTCGAGACTTAGCATTCTAGATAGGATTTTTTGTTCCGTTCTTTATTTTAGAGTTAGCCGTTTACAACATTCGAACACCGTTATTTCCAGATTTTCATTGTCGTTTCCAGACGTACCTCAAGTATTAATTCAAGTTCGTTTCTTTTCCCTTTAATTATTGCTTTACTTTCCTAGATTAGATTTAATTTTCGTTCTTATTTTAGATTTTAATTTCTTTCTTATTTACTTTTTTCGCCTAGTTATAAAAATCCAAGTCAAATTCTTTAATTGCTTTCCGTTTTTACGAACAAAGAATATAATTGCCCTGCTAAGCCTTCCTTGAGAATACGACTAGGGTTAACTTATTAATCTATAACGAACTCGTTCTCTTGCGAACAATTTAATAAAATAACTTGGAAGTATATCGGCTGGAAATATTCCTCGTACCCGTTACTGAGTCCCTTTATCGGACAGTGGGTCTAATCTAAACAACGCCACGTACTGAAAGTTTAAAATAAGTTGAAACAGACGCTTTGCATACCAGATGACTTAGATAAAATATCAGATGACTAGGTGAAATACCAGATGACATATTGCATATCTGGATTCAAACCAAGTCTCTATCTAAGTGATCTGCATTGGGTAGGTTCACTCTTTCAGGCTGGTCTGGTCAACAAGATCAGGTTCACTGCCAGCGAGGTGATCTGATCCAAAGTTGCTCCAAAAGCTGGTACAAGTATCTGGGTGAAATATGCTTTTGATCAGATTAAGTGACCTTTATCAGATGATCTACTTGCTTCAGGTGTGCTGATCTACTTCCTCGAACAGAAGACTATCTAATCAGATGACTTCCTTAGGACAAAACACTTAAGAGTATTTAAGTCCTTTAACATTTGTCATCAGCTAACCTGGTCTAAATAAGAATAGGCTTGCTCACTATCAGATCCACTTAATATCATAGTGATTTGTTACATGTTTGAGCAGGCTAAGTCTAGCAAACAGAACATGAAATAAATTTAAGTGTGTTTCGAAAGAACATCATCAAAACTAAATTTTGTGAGGGGTTTCCAACAATCTCAGTTAACATGTTCTTCATTTCCTCGATTCTTTCACCAGGTAGAATTTTGAATTCATCAAATTTCTTGCAAGATATAGAAAGCTTGTTCTCAATCATTTCTCAAATCCCACATCTCCTTTGCAGTAGCTAAGTTTTTGATATTTTCCAGACGCACTCCTTTGATTGTGCTTGCGATCAGTCATTTTTTAAAGTTGTCTAACCTAACTTCCCTGCATTCTTCTGTTGTATAATTTTCGGGGTCTTTAAGTACTTTAACCTATTATGCTTTTTCAGGATCCGTTCCCTCCACTTCAGGTTGTGGTGCGTATATAGGTTTAAGACCATTTCAATAACATCCCACATGAGTATATGATGTTAAGGTCTATATACCTCAAATCATGCTTTATGCTTAAACGATGTATCAGACTTATTTTCAGTTCTATTTTAATGAGAATAAATATTTTTATCATTGATTTATTATTTATTATCTTTATATATTGAATTGCAAACAAGTACATTTACTACAAATGTAGTTTGTGTGGTGGATCGATGATCGCGGAAGGTAATATAGTCTGATTCTTTGTAGCATAAAGCTCATAGCCTAGACAGACTTGGACAGTCTAGTCGGTAAAGGTTGCGGTATCATTTGATGCGAGAGCTAACCTTAGTCCGCAGAATGATATTGGTATGTATAAGTTGATACACATGCTTTGTGTATACATATTGAGAGGTTTCACGGTTTGATAAGTTCTACGAGTTGTTGCTTAGGACGAGGTCTTGAAAATTCGTTATTTTTTATCTGTGTGTCGATGATATTAGTATGCGACTGATTAAACGCTTCTTTGATTCATCTTTGCTTACGGGTTTATCGCAACCCTAGATAGTGATGTCTTGGGTAGTAGTGATTGACTTAGCTAGAAGTACTTGATTGTCAGTCGCATAGAATCGTGTCTCAGTGACACGAGTTGATTAAATCTGCGTGAGGCGTTCAAAAAGGTTTATTGCATAAGAAATCCAACCGGTTGGAATTTATTTCGTATGTAATAACTAAGGTCTGAACCGGATCACTAACGAATAAATATATTAATTAATTATGTATTGTCAGCGAACTCAATTAATTAATGGTTTAGTAAATCTTAAACGCGAGAAATGATTAATGACAAAATGGTTACATCCGTAATTTGGATGGATTAAGATGAGTTCAATATTTATCCTATTGTGAAGTCGATAAATATTTATAAAGGAATTACACTTTATTACATTTTCATAGAGTAATTAATTTGAAAGTTAAATTAACTTAATATATTAATTAATTTAAGTCTAAGTTTGACCAAGCAATTAGTTAAATTTAATTGGATCAAACTGACTTGGAAATTAATTAAATTAAGTTATGGATTTGACTTGGTCAAATTAATTTTGAATTATTCAAAATTCAAATTTGAATAATAGATGGAGTTGTAGAGAGATAAAAGTGGGATATTAGTTCTATTATTTGAGGTCTTATCCATTCACCTTTGAACCTCTAACCTAGCTCAACATATCTATATAAAGGGAGAAGATAATGCACGAAAATTTTGATGCTCCATAGCTTAAAAAATCGTGCACTTTGAGAGATTTTATCTCTCAAATTTTCGAAAATTTAATAGCATTCAAAGCTCTAATGTTTCGTTCTTCTTATCTATTAAATACTTCATAGATTATTGACCACATAATAATCAAGTGGTAGATCGGGAATAGGTTAGAAATTTTCAAGGTTGAATCAAAGGAGATCGTGGAAGGAGATCAATGAGATCCATTGGTGAGGATTGTTGTTCGTTGTTGACGACTCAATTCGTCTCTCCGCAAGCGAATGACTAGCTAAGGAGAAGGTATATTCCACAATTAATTCTCTTACGAGGTATTATATGTATAAGAATTAATTATTTATGAAATTTATTAAACCCGTGGATCCTGCGTTATTACAAGCCCCTCATACAGGTTCCATCATATGATGTGTCTGCAAACACATTTTAATCGTGAAGCTCCAGTCCTCATAACCTTGTATAAAAAAGTTCACACAAACCCTGATGAGCGAAGCTTCTATAATGAATAGAAGGTTAGCGAATGAGATGTGATTAATGAAAAAGATTTTCCTAGATCTGTTTAAGATGACCACAACGTGTTAACATTGTGAAACAAATAAAATAATCAAATGAACTACTGTTCTGATACCACTTGTTGGTTCCAAAAGATCAAGTAATGTGTATGGGGGAATACATCAATTATAAACTTTTACATTTTCTTGTTGATTAAGAAGTTATGTGTTGAAGTCCTAACAGATAAGGACTATTAGATTAGCAGATGATCTGTTCTGTATATAACGAATAATCTATCCAAGTAATGACTTGACAGACCAAGTGATGTGTTGGTCCCAATTGAGCAACTATTCATGTTCTGTGTTTTATAAACACAGAAGATGTTCAAAATAATCAAGTTTCGTTTAAGTGTTCTATTCTCATAGAAGATGAGAGACAGAATGTGCAGAATGTGGTGGTTAATCTGTTGCTCAAATTAATGAAAACTCATTTGATTAAACCAAGTGTTCTTTAGATGTTTGTTTACAGATTATGCACTATCTCAGATAAAGAATGATAAGAGAATATATGCAGAAAGTAAAGCTATAAGAAATATAACACATATTTTTAACGTGGTTAGGGAAACACCCTTACATCCACGAACTATCAATTTCGATAGTAATTCACTAACTTCTGAAAAATCTTCTCGCTTATTTACTCTGGCAGAGAACCAGTCACAACAATAAATCTAAACTGGATTTGTGTTGTGCATGAATAGGTCGTGACCTTCAACTTACTGGGTTACAAGTCATGACCTTCAACTTACTGGGTTACAAAGTATGAGAGTTCTTGCAAAAACTTTGAAGGCTAGAGGAAGAATAGAACTAATATTACAGTGCTGGGTAACTTAATACAATTTAGTTCTACATGGGGTGTGTTCTAGCGTAAGATATAATCTATAAGTGCTAAAAACAATAGGATTCTAATTGTGCAGAAAAGCTAAGTGAAGAGCAGTGGTTTATCGCTTTGAATGCTTGAATACTTCGTAAGCTTGAAATTTCTGCAGAGTTTAAGCGCTTGGAATTCGGTAGTTGATGTAAAATCCTTGAAGGAATATTTATAGTGTTTGAAATTTCTGCAGAGTTTAGTCGTTGGAATGCTTTAGGCGCACGAACTAGCCGTTGAATTGTACTCCTTGTCAACGATGCGTCCTTTGTTACCATTTAAGGTATGACTGCATTTCCTAGTATTCAAATTCATTTACCATAATAAATATATGAGAACAAAGCCAACGGGGCACCAAATTATACTATGGAACATATGAACTATTTAGGCAGAACATCTATCTTTAAGCATGTCACAAAACACCCATGTTCTGTGTGCTGAACAAATCACTTCATGATCTGATAAATCGCCTTCTATAATTCGGGATACTTCAAGTTAGACAGTATGTGAATACTAGCTGGTGAGGTGCATTTAATGTAGAACTGGTCGTTTACACTTTGCACCCCTTCACCATTACAACATCCTTAATGTCATTTTTAGTATCGTCATTTCTCATATTTGAATTTAGTTTTCCAGAAATAGAATGCAAATAAAATGTTGACATGACACCTAAGAACATATAGGCTAAATATCCATTTAGGCAGATCAAGAGTTTTTCTCACATTAGTACAGGTCGTCATAAGATCTTTGAGTACACATATCGTTCCACTTGACTGATGCATCTATTATATTTAGCAGATGATCTTATAGTACCGATCAGGAAGTTGATATGTTCTTTACATTTTCATCACTGCTTCTAACTAGTCTAAGTTGCAGATCGATCCTTATGATACATATCGTAAAATTGATCTTCCTCTTACACGTTGATCTCTCTTTTTCTATACTTAGAATTAAACTAGTTCTACTTTAAGTTAATCTTTATAGGACAGATCGTGAAATGAATCAGGTGACCTTTACAATGCAATCAACTAAACTAAACAGATCGTAATCTCGATCTGTACATCAATATGTGAAACAATTACTTAGCAATTATAAGTGTGTGTTTTGATAAACATCATCAAAATTACTTTCAAAGGGTTCTTAACGCACCAAATACTTACCTATTACATCCATTGATTAATCTGTTTCTGTAAGAGAACTTGATTAATCAAAACGTTTTTATAGAAAGAGTAATCAACTTAATTACGAACTTCTGCATACGACTATTCGACTGTTAGCTGACAGTCTACCCATTGAGATAATATATCAAAATCATTATGTTAAGTGACTACGTGAACAAATTAACAACTCTCTCACTCAAAGTAGGTGACATGTTATTCTAGCAAGTTTACCAAATTAAGCAAGCTTGAAAAGTTGGTAATTGGTGTACCCCTATACTCCAATCTAGCTCCTTTTGGAACAAAAAATATATAAATATTAATTACTTCATCTATTCCACTAAATATGATTTGTTTTGACCAAATATGTGATAAAAAATTTTTTTAAATTTTGGCAAAAACATATGAACTTTAATGAAAACATATGTAATATATTTTTATTTTCGAATTTCCAATAAATATAGATTAATTCTTAAAAAAGAATGTATAAATAAAAATATATAAATTTTAAATTTAATTTAACCGAATATAAGTATGAAAAAAAAATTATAGAAGAATTTTGAATTTCTAATATCTCATGGTTAGAGATAGAATTCAATTCTTTATATAAAAACATTGTGATTATGAAAGTAATGTCGAATTATGAAACAAACCAAGACATTCATTCTATCCAACCAATTATCTTCTCATAATTTAATAATAATCAATTGACATTACTTCTTTGTGAATTGCATGGGTAACATGGTATTCACTAATTAAATTGCAATTAATGTTGACGGTTAATTGACGGTATAAACCAGTATTTTTGTACGAGTGATACTAAATCATGTGTGGCCATTAGTGTTCAAAGGAACCGCAACCATCGTAACCGAATCAGAATCTGACCATAACCAACGGTTTCGGGAGCCGTAATCGTACCTGACGGTTCGATTTTGAACTCTAACCATATAGATGATGGTTCCGTTACAGTTCTAAAATTTTAGAACCGTAAATCGACGGTTCGAAACCGTAACCGTCAATTTAGAACCGTATCACAATTTTATTATTAAATTTAATTTATTTCTTATATTATAAAGAGTCATTTTTTATAATAATCTTTTTATAGTTCATAATAATACATTAAAACTTATGAATACATTAATAATTAAATAAAATAAAATTTAACTAGATGAGAACCTAATTAAACTCTAATGTTTTAATTAAAATAATTAACTTTTTATTAGTGCTCATCTTATATTGTTATATTTATGAAGATTAACATTTTATTTTATTTCATTTCATTAATAATGTATTTGTGTTTAATGTGTTATTTAATTTAAGTATTCATGACATAATAACACATCAAAATATTTTTTTTATTTCATTATTAATATATTATTATATGGATATTATATATAATTAACACTAAATTAAAATAAATATTTACCTTGTAATTATAGTATTAATTTAAAAAGGTAATTATGTGATACAAAATTAAATGAAAATATGCATTGGTATATAATTAAAATTTTAAAAATTTAAATATATTAGCATTAATTTTTTGGATGGTTCGAAACTGTAACTGACAGTTTGGAAGCGTAATTGGAACCGTCCCAGACGGTTCGGTTTCAAACCATGAACCGCACAACTACGGTTCGGTTCCGGTTCTGAAAATTCGAAACCGTGAACCTGCGGTTCCGGTTCTGAAAATTCCAAACCGTAAACGTGAACACCTCTAGACTGGCCAACCACACTGCAATAAATTTTTATTGACTAGTTATCCCTAAATCTAATTTGGTTTCAAATGACTAATTTTATAGATTGACATTTTTTCTTTTTACATTCTTTTATTTTTTTTGCTCGTCTAATTAGCTAATTAGTAATTTTAAAAATAAAATAAAAAATTATAACTCATAATTTCAATTAAAATTTAAATATTTTTCTCTGATAATTACAATATTTGTACCATTAAAAATATTTTCTCCCACTATTATTATAAATTACACCTCTCATTTTTAGTGTATAAAAATGCTACAAGCCTACAACTAAATATAAATCATTAATAATAATTTAATTTGTGAGTATACCATCAAATATATATATGAGTGGCTCGCTACGAATACCGAATTTTTCTTTACGTACCAAAATTTTTGATAAAACGAATATTGGTAAATCAAAAATTTGGTCTCGAAAAAATTTATTGCTGATACCATACTAAATTCGAAGTAACGAAATTCAGTACGATAGATCAAAAATACCGCATTTCATACAAAAAATTATGCAGAAAATTTATAAATAAACTTATTTTTTATTTATCTTATACCAATAATTACTTATTACCATACAAATATAATAATAAATTATAAATTAACTTATTTATATTATAGATTATATTAATATTAATTGATATGCAACAATTACATATAACTCGATTTAGTTAGTTTTAAAAATATTAATAATGTATAAAAAGATTGCTATATAAATTATCAATATATATAGTAGTAAATTTCCTTTTAATATTATGTGGAATTATCTTCACATTTTGTTATAACCTTTTAAACTATTGTAATTTTGTCTTGTTAATTAATAATTTAATATAATTATTTAACAATAAACACACTTAAAAATTAATAAATAATAATCAAAATATACCCACTAAACTCATTACCACTTTAAGATATATCACAATTTGATTCTTATTTGATTCAATAATGATATTTGAAGGTATCCAGTTCGATTCAAATATTCGACATTATTTTTAATATATATATATATATAATTGAATATTTATAAATATCAAATTGAATATCATAAAATATTATATGTATTTGAGCATTAATCAAATAGTTAATTTTTTTTTCAATTTCAAATTGTAAATTATCGAATACAAGTATTTGAACACATCTACTGAATAATTTGTCATTACATGTTAATATGTTATAATACACATTATGATCACAAAAAAAATCGTTAATATGATTATGATCACAAAAAAAATCGTCAAAGGAAACACCAAAAATATTTTTCTTCAATAATTTGTCATTACATGTTAATATGTTATAATACACATTATATATTTTATAAATTTATATTTTTATTTATATTTTAGCTAACTATAATATGTTCTTTATTTCTATGTTATAATCTTTTAAAAAAAAATACTTATATAAAGTTTAACTAAATATAATATGCTCTTTTTTATAAGTTATTAAAAATAGTTATATATTAATTTTAAAATTATGATAGAAAATAAATATGTTAATAAAATATTGATATATTAGATTAAAAAATTAATCACGTATATTATATTTGTAATATTTTTCTTAAATAATACTGTAACATCTTATACATTAATTATTAATATAATAAATCAATGTTATATTTAAATCATAATTTTAGTTGGATACAAAAAAATGAATATAAGATTAATAATATAACTTTTTGATATCGATATATATTGATACACTTACTTTTGGTATATATTGATATGTCGAACGTAGGGTATGTATCGAACTTTCGGTATATATCGAATTTTTGGCACATACTGAATGTTCGGTATACCACGGTATGGCCAAAATGCATACCGATACCGTACCGAACGTTTTTGGTATGGTATTATATCGTACTGAAAAAATTGATAATCATTAATTATTATATTTTTTTTATTTTTTCCGGTGATTATGCTCAGTGTGAGAATTTTCGGTATATTTGTCCACCCGTAAATATATAGATATTATGAATATAGATTGATACTCGTACTTTCATCCATAGTAGTTCCCAAGAAATTATGTTACTTCCAAAATATTACTCCATGTAAGAAAATTTTCATATTCGTATAAAATAAATTTTAAATAAAAAAGTCTTGTGAAAAAAGGAAAAAATAAAGTTCAAACAAAAAAGTTTGAATCATAAACTATAATATAATATTAGAGTATAAAATGAAATATTTAATGAAGATTTGAATTTCTTGAAATACCTTTAAGTTTGAATTGTGAATATTAAAAATATTAGAAATACAATAAATATAATTTAATGTTAACAATTAAAGGTCAATAAAGTAAAATGATAAAGTAGAATAATTAATGCAATTAAAAGTACTAATTAATTATGTATATAATGATAAAAATATACTTATGTGATTGGCCACATGTGTGGCCATATAGTTTTATTGTTTTTGTACAACTAATTGAAGGACAATTAATTATATGTACATTTTTCTGATGACCCGGGATGGTGCTTTTTTTAAGGATACCGGGTAGTAACTATTTTAACCTACATAAATGAAGACGCAATTATATATAACTTTCATCGTCCCGTTTAACCAAATCTATAAGTGCTTTATTAATTTTTGGAGGCAACAATAATGAAACCGAAAGAGTATTTCTATATTTTAAACAATGTGGTTGACTGGTTGTTTAGTAATAACAAGTTAAATAATTGCGCCAAGAGACTACTTAAACTACATCTATAGTGATTTTGTCATCACCCAATTATCGATTAAAATATTTATTTCTCTTTTCTTTATGCACACAATTC
This sequence comes from Leonotis leonurus, assembly GCA_026898415.1. Classification (NCBI taxonomy): domain Eukaryota; kingdom Viridiplantae; phylum Streptophyta; class Magnoliopsida; order Lamiales; family Lamiaceae; genus Leonotis; species Leonotis leonurus. The sequence continues at coordinate 377,672 of JAPKLX010000195.1, read as the reverse complement.
AACTTTCATCTTATTTATGCTCTCATTAGTGACATCCACTTAATCTAAATATTCATTTATTTTAATTATTATATTTTTCATAATAATATTAAATATATTTATAAATTTAAATACCTTATATACTGTAACTGTGTCTCAATCTGTGTCAAACTTTGAGATGATACTCCCACGATCCAACCAAAATTCAATAAATAAATTAATTAACAAATTCAGAACTCAGAAATTAATTAAGTTTATTGGAAATGTGAAATAGAGGCAAATCTTTATAGAATTGCACTATCAGATCAGTATTGGGGATGAAGATATATTCTGCCTCCCTTCCCTTTTCTTCCTCGTTATCTTAACTATCTTGATTAGTCATTTTAAATCTGAGCGAGTAAAATTTGGTAAAAAAATTAAAAATGGAACTAAATTAAATGAAATCAATAAATTTTAATTTAGGTTTTTATTCGATTCGGTTCGGTTTTGATATTGAAAAAAAATCGATTTCAATTTTGGAATTCAAAAAAATTAAAATACCGAATATCTAATCGAAATATATTATGTAATAATAATTTTAATATTTATTAAATAATTATTTATTTAATGCTCACTCCATCCACAAAGTAACCTCCCATATTGACTTGGCATGTTTTTTAATAAATTATTTTGACTTTAGTTGTTAATGAGTATTTAAATTAAAATGATTTAATTTTTAATGTGTAGTAAGTGAAGATTGAGTTCCAAATGAGTATCTGAATTAAAGTGATTTGAAGAATTAAAGTGATTTGAAGGCGAAACGTTAGAAAAAAGTTGCTAAATATAGAAACTTTAAATGAGAAGTTACTTTGTGCACGGACAAACATTGCAAAGTGAGAAGTTATTTTGTGAACGAAGGAAGTATTACTTATTTAATATATTATATAATAATTATTTATTTAATATTTTCAATTCGATTTTTTTGGCTTTTAACCAAAACGAAATTTAAAATTTCGATTCGAACTTAATGCAGTTCGATCTTAAAATTTTCAAATTCAATTTTTCTGATTTTTCTTATTTTTTCGGTTTGGGTACCCCACCAACCATAGTCTCCTATATGAAGATGGACTTTCCCAAATAATTAAGCTAAGTTCAGTTCATCTTGGCCACGTCGCGAAAATCGAGAGTAATATGCAGAAAATTATAAAATAGTTTTGATTTGTCTATATATCGATAAAGTGCCCATTCTCCATGTTTCAAGTTACTAATAAAGGTTCTGCATCTTAAACGAATCATTATTACATAGTTTTGGCGAGTCTTTCATTTTATTTTCGTAGTAGCATTTGTAGCTTTCATTTACATTTTCATATTGAAGTTTTAATTGTAATAAAGATACCATTTTTTTAATTTAGTATAATCCATTTTTTAGAAATTTAATGTAGTTCAATATTTGTTTTAAAAAAAAAAATCAAAAATTTCAAAATACTGTATATACGTGTCTCTAAAAAAATGAATCTCAAAATACTGTATATACTATCTCTAAAAGAAATATAAAGTTGCCAAATTTTTAATTGTAAAAGACGCTCTCGATATATATTTTTTTAAAATTAAGATACCGGAAAAATACAATATTTTGCTTGTACAAAGAATAATAGAAAATAAAATATAGAGTGATAGATGTTAGGACCGAAGATTCAATATTTTAATATGGACCGACCTGACGGAAAGGAGGTGCAGGATTGATCCTAGACCGACCCAGACCCGAGTTCCACATTCAGTCCAACCCGACAAATAAATAAATAAATATTTTTAAATTTTAGTTCATACAAATTATTTTTTCAATCTTCACCAATAATTTTTAAAAATAAAATATATAATTTACATGTCTTAGTCTTAATTCTCAAATATGTCTAATCCACAACAAAAACATAAACTAAATTCATAACATGATAATCCATTAATCAAACTACAATTTCATAAATAAAAATAATTTTGAAATCTTCAAATTCAACCATAACTTATAGTAGTATTCTTCGCATTCACTTCCACTTGACGTTGTTGTGTCACGCCCCAATTCCCGAGGGAAGGCCCGTAAGCCGGGGTGCGACTAGGGGTGGGATTTAAGGAGCGGGGAAGAAGGGGGGGCATGCTTGACTTGGAAAGAAACCCGAATAATACATCAAACATAACCATTAATATATAAACGAGAAGACTCGCAATTTAAATCGATGCAAAAAGCTATTCGATGTCAGAGGTTGAGGTTCACAATCCTAATTATATCAAATAGAATAACATAACCAGAGTCATTAGAAAGTTATAGATCGACAGACGAACTATACTTGACAAAAGGGAATATCATAGCGGAAGCAATTCATAAAACCAACCAGATGACAACAACAACCACTCATCAGCTCAGCTCGTCACAACCGGCACTTAACCTGAAAACATTTGGAAATAATTTGTGGGCTGAGTACTAATGTACTCAGTGGGCTATGCATTTTATAAACAGTTTTATAAAATCTAAACATTTTTATCCATTCATGAACAACATACCTTAGAAGGTTTCAAAACGCAAAGTACTTCTAAGTATGTTAAAACATTTATCATTTTCATTCGTTGTGCATAGTTATGTTCGTTCTAAAGTTACTCTTACTTTGGCCCCGGACCTCTTGCCACTGTCGAGCCCATTTACATCCAGACTTCGGGTTGAAACCCAGAGAGTCTATTGAGCATTTAGATTTCGGGTTGAACCCAGAGAATCCCTTTCTGCTTTTGGATTTCGGGTCGAAACCCAGAGAATCCCATTAACATTACAGCAGCACACAATGGAGATCAACCCATTGCACTACTACCCATTCGTGTACACAGTTTTCGACTAACGTGTTAGGTAAAGCCGAAAACCTCGATCGATTAATTTCAGAGCATTAAACTCAGTTAAACGTACATTAAAACATGACATGGATAACATTTCATTTTGTAATATTAGAGCTTATATAACTCAAACATAATTTTGAGAAAAATAAACCCACCTCTTAGAATAAATCCGTAGCTTTAAATCTCCCTTGAGTTTAGAAAAGCCGAGCTAATCCTCACATTCAACTTAGCTTACACGTTGTACTTGACCTTCATATAATACGTATTATTTAGAAACTTTAGAATCTAAATAATTCTATATCCACTATAAAAGCTAATAATTAGCTTTTAGAGATTCATATTCATTCTATTTTCTAAAAACGAATCTTGGATTTTCTCCGAAAATCTTAGCTCGTTTTATAGCATTTAATAAATTAAAGCTATCATTACTCGTTTAAAACGAGATAATTAAATCCTATAAAATTATTTGGGAAAAAAATATCAATTTCCCACTTTTAAATCGTTACTTCGTTGATGTTCGATTATAATTAATTTAATAATTCATAACCGAATAATTATTAATCAAGTCTTGATAATTTAATTTAGTAATATTAATTAAATTAAATCATATCATTAGTTCAAGCATTTAATTTAAATGGTTCAATTTCATTATCATTTTTGGTCCATAAAAATAGCCCAACATAGAATTAATTCAAGCACTTAGTATTATCGGGCTTGGCCCATATAATTAAATTATCGGCCCGAATGTTTAATGGCCCAATCTAGAACTTGGCCCAAATCAATTACTTATTAATTCTATTTTCTTTTTCTTTAATTTTTTTCTTTTATCACCTATTTCTTATAATTAATTAATTTTTTTTTATAAAAAAAATCCACCTCTCCCTCTCTGAACTCTCGTCCACCCCACCCCCCTTTATCTTCTTTATCCTTTCTTTTTCTTATTTGCAGACACCACCAAGGCACCGCTTCTTCTTCAATTTTTCTTATCTTCCCGGCGAGAGTTTCTTGTCTTCGACATGGTTCGTCCTTTTCTCCTCGTGTGTAACTTTCTATTTCCTTCTCCTTCTTTCTCTTCCCCAGAACCGTGAGGTTCTTTTCTCTTCTCTGTTTCTTTTAATTGAGCGAGCTCAATCGCACTACGTCATTATCGCAGCTCGTTTCCTGCAAGACTTTATCTCCCTCCACCGTCGAAGAAATCAGCACCGTCCCTCTTTCCATCTCTCAATCGCAGACAGCCACTTCCCCCGGCGCCGCTGCTCTACCTATCGCGCGCTGCAACCGCTGCCACCATCCGCGCTGCGGCTCCCTGCTCCGCCGCTGCGCCACTTCGCCGGCATCGCTACATAGCTCCGAAGCTGTTCGAGGTCTGTCCGGAGCTGTTCGAGGTCTGTCCGGAGCTGTTCGAGGTGGTTCGAAAGCTGTGTGCGACCATGTGCAGCCACCGTGTGCGACGTCGAGGTCTTCACTGCCATTACCGATGCTTCTTCCTCACCCGTGGAAGCAGGTAACTACCCACCCATTTTTCTATATGTTTTCCTTAATTTCTTTTCTTGTTATCGATTATGAAAATTAGACGGTTTGTCTAATTATATAGATTGGTTTATAACCAACTAGATCATGCTTCTCTATGCTAGGTGAATAGATCTAAGTTGATGAATTATGCCAGCTTTTATTTTGTTTTACATTTCTGGAAAGCATAGTTGAGCTCCTGGTTATAGAAATGCTTGGCTTCTTCACACAAATTTGAGCATTATAAGGTTCATCTAAGAATGAAATAATAAAGATTCAAGCACCTAAATAGAAGTCTTGTTTTCTTCTTATTCTACTTACATATGAGAAATTTATTGGCATTCATGTAGAGATGGGGAATAAGCATATAATCTGAAAATATGCTGATTTGTTAGAGCAGCTTACTAGTGATGATGATGGAGTGGGAAAGGAATGGTCTCGATGATTTGCAACGTTGTTGCCAAGCTCCTCCCAGTTTCTGCTTCCTTTTGTTTTTCTTGTGCAGATGGTAATGTAATACTTGTGATGTGTTTAGGGATGTTAAAAGCTTAAGGGTTGGTGAAACGTGTGGTGGAAGAGAAAGGAATTGTGGACTTGTTGGAGCCACTTATTATTTCTTAGCAAATTATATAGTTTTGTAAATATTTTAAGATTATATTCTTGCTTTGTAATACACAATTGTTTGAAGATAATTCATCTTTGTTATGCAGAAGGAATTTTTATACTTTTATTTGTTCTTAGAATTCTTTTTGTAATAATCTAGTTCAACTATACTACTTAATCGATTTGTTTCAATTTCGCATCTAAATCCTTATTCGAAACGAATTAATAACTTAAAATAAAACTCAAAACTAGAGTTTTATAATTCTTAATGGATATGAAAACTCTAATATAATAAAACTCGATTAATACAATAATTAAAAGAGTGGGGTATTACATGTTGAGTTTGAACACTCTTTCTATTGAGTTTGAGTCATACTTTCATCACTCTTATCATTGATGGAAAAGTTCTTCAAACCTACATAAAAAGATTCAAGTTAATCAAATATTTAATAACACGAACATTAATACTTATATATAATGAAAAAATGCATTAAAATGATACTTTCTTCGTGCTTTTGTATGTCTTAAATAGTTTCTCTAATATTGATTTTGTCTTTTATCTTCCTTAGTCAATCTTAAGTGCAAATGAGTGACTCGCCAATTGAACGAGATAAAGAATTCCTAAAAGAGTCGAGAACTCTCCACTCGGTGCTAAAAGAGGATTTCAAGGCTACCGTAGAAATTGGGACATCCACCATATCTTGAGCGAGATAACAAAGAACCGTAAAATAGTGTTGGTTAAGATTCCACAACATCAAAATATCAAAATTCTCATTATTCAAAGATACAACAATCTCGTTACAATAGACATCCAATACATCTATTATAGAGACCGATCCAACATGAACTTTTTGCCTTTTGAACCTCTCAAACATGAGACACTTATTTGAACTTTGAGATGATTCTTTTGGTCTCGTAGGTTGATGAAAATGTGTGTAATCATCATACAACTCATGCAAGCTATCCAAAACATCTTTGCCCACTTTCTTTCCAACTTATTCACCGTACGCTGGAACTAGTACATATTCAAGAAATTTAAAATTATACCTAGGATCAACAACAATTAAAAAGATTGTGTGATTCATCTTATGTTGTCACGACCCACCTTTACTAAGGATAGTAAGGGAAAACTGTGACTAGGGGAGGGAATATAGAAACGGTTAAAGAAATGTGTACTAACACAAAGATGAATATCTGATAAGTACTTCGATTATTAAGGATTTATAACATGAAATTCGGTACTAAGTAACCGATACCAAAATACATAAGTCATTAGAAATAATGAATACTAAATTGAGTGTTTGTAGTGGAAATTTGATCTATTTCTAAGTTTACATGTATGAAGACATGCAAACCCCCAAGAGTTACTATTAAATGAGTTCGACAAAAACTATCGCTGAGCATTCCCCTATTCATCACAGCTCAACCTACACATTTAGAAATATATGCAGTGTCACGCCCCAATTCCCGAGGGAAGACCCGTAAGCCTGGGTGCGACTAGGGGTGAGATTTAAGAAGTGGGGAAGAAGGGGGGGGGACATGTTTGACTTGGAAAGAATCCTGAATAATACTTCAAACATAGTCATTCATAGATAAACGAGTAGACTCGCAATGCAAATCGATGCAAAAAGCTATTCGATGTCAGAAGTTGAGGTTCACAATCCTAATTCTATCGAATAGAACAACATAACCAGAGTCATTAGAAAGTTATAGATCGACATATGAACTATACTTGACAAAAAGAAGATCACGGCAGAAACAATTTATAAAAGCAATCTGACAACAACCAACAACCACACCTTAGCTCATCTCGTCACAACCGGCACTTAACAAATATAATTCCTACGTCTGCGATTTGGAATTATTATTGATTTAAGCAAGTTCTATGTTAGAATTATCTCTCGATTTCAACCAACAAATAATTAATCAAAAATGGTGACCAATCATCTCAATTAAATAAGCATAAGTTAAATCATGGAGAATGAATCAAGAACAATCAATAAATAATTAAAGAAATTCTAAACCCTAGGTAGAGAATGACAATTCAATCCATAAAATAATCAAGGATAACAATTAAATAAAACTTACAAAGAAAGAATCTTGAATTGAGCATCAAACTCGCCCTCAATCCTTTGTTCCAAGGCGAAATTACAATGGAAATTAAATAATCTAAGTGTTCTAAGGTTTGAAAGAGAGAAAATATGAGTTAGGGGTTGAAAATACGCTAAAAAATGGCCTTTAAATAGCATAAAACACGTCCAAAAATCACGCCCAGTGCCCGCGGAGGGTCCAGCGGGCGCTGGGCTCATGTTTCTATCCCAGCCGAGTCACAGGTCCAGCCGGCGCTGGGTCCAGCGGCCGCTGGCCCCCTGGCGCTGGCCCTCGAGCGCAACGATTTTATTTCGGCCCGTTCTCCCTCGTTTGAACTCGGATTTTGGATCCATTTGCGGCCACGTACTCCTATCAAGATGAACTTTAATTCTATGCTATCCAAAATTCATCATTACAACTCAATTTCATGCCAATTTTCACACCAAACAACCTACATGCAATTACGATAACTAGGCGTAAATACGAACCAAAAAATATATAAAATGAACCTAAAGCTATGAAATGAGACTCGAAAGGTCGTGTAAAAACACGACAAAAATACACCAAACATCAATTTCGAAATTTAAAACTCTAAATTTGATTTTGTCAAATAATTCAATTTAGGAAAGCTTTAATTTTTCTCACCTAATTATTTTTACTGGCTATGTTTTGGTTAAGTTATGAACTTTGCATAGCATTGTGATTTAGCATTCTTTGGGCAAGACAAGATTTTTATAAGATTCTAAATGTTGGTGTTCTGAAATTATAAATAAGACTTTAACAAATAGAATATAAAACATTAAGAGATTAAATGTTGAGATTGTTATTACCTTATGAAAGATAGTAAAATGTTTGCCTTGAAATCTGCAGATTTGGAACGGCTCAATGAGGTTTGCAACTGAGCGAGAAGCCTCCCTCCTTCAGACTCCTCAACTTATTTCTTTGTATTCTTGTTTCTCATACTTTTTCTCCTTTATTTGGTTTTCTTATTATTGGTGTGAATGCAGTTAGCAGAGATGGAGAGATGAGAATGAAGGTATTGGTTGAAGCAAGATATTATGGAAGTAGTGATAGGATAAAGTGATGTGTACTTGAGGTGAAAAGGGTGGTCTGAAGAAAAGAGAACCACATAAGTAAATCTGTCAAAATCTTTAATAGAAGGCGGTAAAGGGGTTGTAGCTTAGGTAATAGTAGTTGAATATTCATTGTAGTATTTGTTGTTTATCTTTTTGAGTTGATTAGTGATGCATGCCTCACATTATTGTAGGATGTAATTTAAATTACTTCATTATGATGAAATATTTAATACCATAGTTCTGTTTTAATATTTGAATTTCATATCTTATTTACTATAATTAGACAGATGAGTCTAATAGTTAACTTGATTAGTTCAAATGAACTACTTAGATTTGTTTTAATTCCGTATAAAAATAGTTATCCGATTTATTGTTGGGAACCCTACAATATAATAGTGGTTTTGATAATGTTATTCGAAACAACACTTAGTTAAAATATGAATTCTTAAAACTAAGTAATTGATGTTATCTGTTAAGGTACAACTAAAGTATTAAAGAAGCAGATGGTATAATTTTACTATCTGTATTAATCTTCTCAAGCTGTCCTGGACACATCAACTATCTACACAAGGCTTAAAACTCATTATAATGATAGCGAGTTATTTTGAACAGATCGAGTTCTCGATCTGTTCCCAAGTTAACAGCTCGCTGTCCCATGCCTTGTATTGGTTTTTGGAATCTGTTCTAGAATAGCCTTTTGCAAGATCAACATTGTAAAAGGAAGTTTGAATTTACAAACTTACTTATAGTGATCTATTTCTATCTAAGCTGTATAAGGAAGTCTTGAAGAACAGCGAGCTGCACTACAACAGATCGTGTCGTACAGCGAGACAACATACTTGTCTACAAAGAACAGCGAGTCATACAAATTATCTACACGAACAGCGAGATAAAGTGAACAGCTAGAGTTCATGAAACAGCTAGAGTTCATGGAACAACTAGAGTTCTTGGAACAGCTAGAGTTCTTGGAACAACTAGAGTTCATGGAACAGCTAGAGTTCATGAAACAGCTAGAGTTCATGGAACAGCTAAAGACTATGGAACAGCGAGACATATGAACAACAGATCGTAATCTCAAAATCGATCTGTTCACTCAAACTTCTCCAAAGGTCAAAATCAAGAAGTACATGTTAATTGGGAATCAAACCAATTAACCAAGTGTGGACAGCTCGTCTCAAAGATATTGTAGGAAACAATATGCATCTGTGGTAAGACAGCGAGCTGTTATAATCCACACCATTACTACGGTGGACTGCCGACATACCTAAATTTGTCTCAAGTCAACCACTCCGTGTATTGTCACTTCAACGACATACTTTAAGGAATGAAGTACAAGAAAATCAAAACTCCTGTACTAAGTATCATTCCCAGTATGGCAATGCACTGGAAAATCGCGTGATAGGTGGTAACCACTCTCAACTTGGCAGCGCGTGTCTCAACCTCACTGCCATGCATTTAATGCAGCCATTAATGCGTTGAAAAAGAGAATCATCGTCTCCAACGGATAGTTTCTTCAAGGAGGCTATATATACCACCTTCATCTCTAGAAAGAAGTACGTGAATTCAAGCTTTCATCCTGCTAATACTCTGCTAAAATCTTCAAGCTATCATCTCTCAAAACACTACCAACTCTCTAGAATTCTCTGTAGTGTTTACAGTTTTTGAAGATTACTTTCTGGAAATCTATTGTTTACAAAACCAAAGTTAGGATCTAGTTTTGATCCAAAAGTTGTAAGATTTAGATTGCAGTTCTTCAATCTAAGAAGTGTAATCTCAAGTTCTTATCTAGTTCTGATAAAACTTGAGGCTTGAGCTCAACGAGTAAAAAGAAAGGAGACATAGTAGATTTCGATATAGTTTTGATCGAGCCGTGGACGTAGGGAAAGTTTTTCCCGAACCACGTTAAACTCTTTGTGTTCTTACTTTCTGTTTCTCTTTATTATCATCTTCTTCATACTCTTGCATATAAATCTTGGTTGATAATTTCTTCAAAGAAAGAAAACGTTTCTCACTTTAAGAAGAACATTAACCACCATATTCCGCACACAACTTTAATCAAGTTTAAATCTGTGTTTATCACTCTTGATTATTGCTATTCACTCATAAGGTATTATTTGAGTAAGACTTAATCTTCCTAACAAAAAGATTTGTTTTACTAATCCTAGATATCTTTGTTATTAAGAGTGCTAAAGCCTTATATTTAAGTTTGAACAAGAAAACCTAAATAGTTTTGAATTTGTGTATTCCCCCCCCCCCCCCCATACACCAATCTAACTCTTTGGGGACCAACATTTATATTAATAATTTAAAATAAAACTCAACATTTAGAGTTTTATAATTCTTAATGGATACGAGAACTCTAATATAATAAAACTCGATTAATACGATGATTAAAAGAGTGGGGTATTACATGCAATGTTGAGTACAAAAGTACTCATTAGAAACTTGTCGAAATCGCATTCATACTAATATAATTTTCATTTCCATATCATAGTGAAATATAGTGATTTTATCCGAAAGAAACATATTTTCACTAAATTTTTTTTATGATTCCTAAAGTTTGACTACGCAGTCTAAGTTCTGGAGTAATCAATAATACATGTATTTTTGTGTGTCAGGAAGGTGATCACCTCCCACGGACACTTGACCGGCCAACCCGCTTAGATGATTCACGGTCGTTGTGTACACTAGCCCGAGTAGGATAATAATCCCCTGAGACTCGAATTCGATTATAATAATTCTAGCAGATATGTATCATACAAAAATCTAAACATTTTTTGCAAGATAATACTTCACATATTTTCAGTTCAAGATGCCTTTTGAAACGAAATATAAACTGATACAATACACATAATTTTAGTTGTATAAGAAAGTTTACATGACTTGCTTACTCGTCTTAAAAGTTCTGAATCTTCTCGTCTAATACTTTCTCCTCGCGTAACCCTAATCGCAATTACGAGGGAGACTCTCCTTGTAAGTATATAATTTATTTGGTCTAATTGAAATGGAATACTATTATATATATTATTTTCATGAATTATTCTCATTTCTTAATCGACTAATATTCGAGTAATTAGAAATTTCTATAACTATTTTCGTAGGATTTTAAATCAATTTTTGATTTATTGAATCCTTAATATTTTCGTTTGCTTTACCCAATTAATTTAATAATGGGTACTATAATTATTTAAGATCAATTACTTGGAATAATTTAAATTTAAATTAAAATGATAAATGAAATCTTATAGGATAGTATTAATCTTAATAATATTCCGTAAGAATTTATTAAGATTGAAATAATACTACTAGTTCCATACTTTAGACATAGCTTAATCAATCTAATTACTCAGTCTCAATCTAACTATTTTCTATTTAATTAATAGTTTTAACCAAAAATTTAATTTCTAAGCTCATTTTGAAGAAATAAATTTGAGCACATTCTAAATATTAAACTGAGCTCATACTAATAAATTAAGATAGACTGAAAATTCATTAAGCCAATATAATTATCTACGGCCCACTCGATAAATTTAGGCCCGGGTTGATTCTATTATTTCGGCCCATAATTAATGAAAACTCGGCCCATTAGACTAATCTCGACCCCGCCCATAATGAGTTAATTTAAATCATCTAACCCGACTTCACTATTCATCAAGCGCTCACCTCTCTCCTTTCTACCCCTCATCATCTCTCTCTCTCTATATCACATACAACACATTTTGTTTGCATCTCTCCCTTACAATCTCTCTCTCTTTGCTCTCTACCTCTCTCTCACCGTCTATCTCTTTGATTCTCTCATTTCACTTCTACTACACTCTCGTCTGCGCTTCTCGCCTCTCTCCCTCTGCCCTCGACTGTCTCTACTCTCTCGGTGGAAGCTCACTGGAGCTATATCGCCAACAACTCAAGGTAAAGCTTTTATCTTTATCTATTTCAATTTCTAAATTAATAGATTCTTATGTTTCAGTTTTAGATATTTTATTTTCAGAAAAATTTACTACCTTTTCTCAATATGTAACTCTCGGTGTTCTTTGCTCTCTTTCAGATTCTCTCGACTCCCTGACTCTCTTTGTTCTCGGCTTAACGTCCGAAGCTCACCGACGCTATGTCGTCGGCTGTCGTCGCCTCTCAAAGGTATAATCTCTAAATATAATTCTCTAGTTAGCTAAGTTCTGAACTTAATTACACTTAGAAGCTTTTAAAAATGTAAAACAGAATCTGTCACGCCCGCATTTCACTAAGGATAGTAAAGTCGGGGGAAACCGTGACTGGGGAAGGAATTAAAGAAACGAGAATAGAAATGGGAAATGAGACAATGATGAAATGAACAATAATCTCATAACTGGTCGAATAATTTATCGCACATGATTGGCATGAAATGGACTTGAGTCTTAACTCAATACATAAGAACTTAATCATGAAGGAAACTGAAGTATTATGTTAATACATAATGTTCTCAAACTAGCAGCGGAAAGACATTTGGATCGAAATAAGCTCTACATGTATGAAGACACGTAGAACTCCCAAGAGTCAACTACTAAGAGATCGACGAAAAACCCGAACGTAGCACCCCTCCTTCACCACCACTCAACCTACACGTTTAGAAATACATGCAGGGCTGAGTACAAAAGTAGTCAGTAGGCACATGCCAAAATCGCACTCATACATATATATCTGTCATGCCATTTCCAAGTGAAACATAGGAATTTTTTTTGTCTCTAAAACACCTATGTTCACTAAAATCATTTCTTGTGAAATCTTGAGTTGATAGGTTTGTCCTAGTTCTTTGTAATCAACCATATCTGAACGTTCTTTGTGTAAGGGAAGTGACCACTTCCCACAGACACCCGACCGGCTAACCTTTCGCTGACTCACGGTCCTGTGTACACTAGTCCGAGTAGTATATCTAATCTACTAGGACCCGAATTCGATTATAAATAAACAGATAGGCATCATACATAAATCAAAACATTTCTGGCAAGACAGTACTTTGAAAATATCTGATTACATTCTGACAACTATGCACACATATGTTTATAGAGTAAGAAAGCCTACTTGATTAGTCTCAACTGATGATGGCTTCGTTCTCAGGACTTAGATCCGGCCTTTCGTCGAAACCTTTAAATAAATCTCAAGTGAGACACCATTTCTAGTAAATCTCAAGTGTAAGGAAATATTATCCCTTATTATTTCGAGAATTATCCCCGGGTCTTAACTCGATTAATATTCGAGCATCTAAATTATTGTCTAGGGGTGTCGTTGTTATATTCTTAAATTAGGCTATGATTTATTACTCATTTTCATTTGCTTTACCCAAGTAAATAATTGTTGGGGTATAGTTCATAGAGAAAGTTCTACTTGAATCTTTTTAATGAATCATAATATCCAATTAAATCTAATAGGTTAGAATAACCTTACTTAATACACTCTAAGTATGAGTTATAATTTAATCAAATATTATGATTAAATTATAGCTTAATGGATTAATTCTCTAAGTTCAATGATAATAGTCTTACACTTGGACATAGTCCAAATTAATTAGAACTTGATCCAATTAAATTAATAACTAGTCTAATTAAATTAACTCTCAACCCATTAATATTGGTTAAGAGTTTGGCCCATAAGATTAATAGGTTTTTGGTCCATTGACTAATCATTTTCGGCCCACTGAATTTTATTTCTTACATTATTAACTCATTGATATTTTACTAACTCTAACTCAATTTAAGTAAATTCTAGGCCCAGATTTAAATTATCATTCGGCCCATTCTGTTTAATTGGATTAGTATATTTCATGATTTAACTTGGCCCACATGTTTTAATTAACTCTTGCCCAAGTATTGGTCCAACCTTATGTCTCACCCGGCCCGTGACCCGGCCCAGGTTCTAGACACTACTATTCTAAGACTTAGGGTTGTAGAAGTAGAACCATATCTTGCTTCATTCTCTCCCACCCCCAACCAAATTCGCCGTTCCCTCCCTCTCCTCCGAATTTGTAATACCCCGCCTTTTTATTTCCAAATAAATTAGAGAACCTCTTAAAAATTTCGAACCTGTATTCGAATTTCGAAAATCGGAGTCTCAAAATTTATGGAATGAGCCGACGTCGCTAACTATGAATTGATAGCAAATAACTATGTATGTGGATTAATGACCTTATGTAGATATAAGGCCATGATAGAATTAATCCTTAGCAAGACTTTAATCAAATTATAGTATTAGACACATATAAAGAAAGTAAGCATTTCTTAATAACAAGCACTTATAGTAATTGTGATTAAACAGGTGTGTAACGTAATCAATGCCTTTTAGGAAATGACCATTGTGATAATGAATGGTCTTAGATGCTATCATTTAAGGAGATGGGCATCTTGATGCTTATAATTAATACAAGTATTAATATGTAATAATTGAAGAGTTATGTGGTGATTATTGAATAATAACACCTGACTGCTCCCATGTAAATACATAAATATATATATATATGTATATACACTCAGCTGGACAAGTGTGCCAACTCATTACCAAAGCAGTAAAAAAAGTGGAATCTGGGATATATATATATATATATATATATATATATATATATATATATAAAGTGCATGTAAAAGGCTGCATTGATAGATTATGTGAGATGTCGAATAGATTACATAGAAGGAAAATCTGGTAGGATCCTCTATTTCCTAACTAAAACAAAAGAAAGAAACCAAGGTACACAGATGTACATAACATTTTAAGTAAATAAACGGAAAAGAGCAACCCTGCTCTCTCTTCCCAAGACCCTGCCCCCTTCTCAAAGCCTTGCTCTCTCCTCCCAAAGTGCTACAAAAGGGAATCGAGTAAGCTGCAACATAAGACAATATATAGGTATCAGAGGAGAAACCATAGTGGTATACAGATTTCTACTAGAGGAATATGGCAAAGGAAAGGAGTGAAGTAAGGGAAAGAAGAAAAGAACCTATTTTGTGAAATAGAGGGATTGAAGGAAGAGAAAGGAGTATGGGCATTGTGCTGCTCGATGCAGCTCATTTTTCCCTGTATGCTGCAAGGAAGACAGCCTCTTGTCATAGGAGAAAAAACCTGCTAAATAAAACAATAATGGAATAAGAGATAAATAGATGTACTAAAGTAGCAACAAAACAAAAAGGAGGTTACATGCACAGGTTCTAACTTATGAAAGAGGAAATATGAAAATAGAAATAAAAATTTGAAGCTGCTACCTTACGGCTCTAGCCTAAGAGTGGACAGAGGTAGAAGCTCCAAGGGTTGACCTACAACTTAGAAGCAGTAGAAATAAATCAAAAAAAAATTCAAGATCGATTCATATCTACCAAGCACAGCCCCTAAACATCCCATGCACCTATAAATACCCCTCATTTTCATGCCTTAGAGAGTTTACAGCAACAAGTAAAAATACTCAGGAAATTGTAGGAGAGAAACCTGAAGAAAACGTAAGGGAAGGTTTCCACCAGCTTAAAGCTAACTTAGGACAGCCTTAAGGTAAGAGGTTCTAAACCTGAAACCTTGAGAATAACTCTGTAAATTCAGCACAGTTCTAACCCCCTTCACCACCATATTTAAGGAGAATACTTGAAACACTAGCGAGGAGCTAAAGAGAGGAGGTTATGCCCAAACCCAACTCAAAATCCCCATCACCTCTGAGGTAACAAGTAATTCCAACTTAAAAATCTTAGATTCAGTTAAGCATGTTGTAGAGCAAATGCAAATCTGGTGCTAATAGGAAAACTGTAAAATATATCTTGAACTTAGCAAACTCTCTCTCATGGACTGAATTAAATAAGGACACAACATGCTATCAAATCATCTTAAAAGAAATACTTTCATGACACAACATGTTAGTGATTTCATATCTGACTTAGTGAACAAACTAAGATCTTTTCACATAAATTCTGAAAAGAAGTAGGTAGCTCTTAGACCTCAACTTGGTAGTAAGGAAAAGGGGCAAACTTAAACCCAGAAACTTCAAACCATGCAAATAAAACTTGCAATTTAGAAATATAAGCTTGACATGCATAAGATGATAAATTCACATTTACAGAATCAACTTCAAACCACAATCTGCCCTAGAACAACTTAGAGGCGTATTACAACCTTAAATCCTATGATTACCCACACTTCATGAACTCACCAAAACACATATAGAATTTTCACAATAAACATAAAGAAAGGAATGAAAAATAGACTTAGCTGCTGGATAATCGCAATGAAAGGAGATATAATAGAGAGAGAGATGGAGCGGGAAAAAAAACGGGGGGAAGGAAAATACCTGGGCGCCGAGGCGGAGGAGATGGCGACGAGCGAGGCGTCGCTTGCTGCTGTCCAGCGAGCATATTCTGGGAAGAGCGATGAATGTTGCTAGAGAATGGGAGTAGCGGTGGGGTAGGCAGCGAAGGTGGCGCGGCAAGGAATAGAAGCCGGAGATGAGGAATTTTACCTCACCAGAGGGAAGGACGGCGAACGCCGTTGTAGAAGAAGAGCAGCAACGCTGCTTAAGGGGAAGGAGGGAGAGTGGTAGGCGTAAGTAGTGTTTAGGAATGAGGAACCCTAAGTCTAGAACTAGGAATTAGAACCCTCTAGAGCTCGGGCCGGGTTAACGGGCCAACCATTTAATTGGTTGGGCTCAAGAAATAAAACGGATTGGGCCAAACTAATTGAACCCAGGGGATGAACTAGTAAGAAAATTAAGTGGGCTTAAGATAGAATAGTAATTGGGCCGAATAATTAAATGACTGGGCCGAGATAAATCCCAATGGGCCTAATTTAATTTAATTAGTTATGGGCCTAGCTATTTATTTTTAGTGGGCTGAATAAATTAAAGGAGTGGACTTAATGAATTACTAATGGACTAGAAGTTAATTAATTAATCCTAATTGGGTTAATTATTCAATTAAGGTACCAAGACTTAAATTATTGGGCTATGTCTAAAAAATGAGATTCTCTAATTGAATTTAGAAAATTCAATTTATTTAATTTAATCATAAATGGTTAAATTATAAACCATACTTAGAGTATGATCATTTAAGTTAACCTAACTCATAAGACTTTATTATTTTGATTCAATGATCAAAATATTAAATTAGAAATTCCCTTTACTTACTTTACCCAATAATTAATTATTTGGGGATAGTAAGTTTCTAAACCATAGCTTGATTAGAAATCCTCAAACGACACCTCTAGAAATATGACTCCTAGACTCGTATAATAGTCAAGCTAAAAGACCGAGAATAATTCTCAAAATAGCTAAGGATAATACTTCATTACACTTGGAAGTATTAGATATACTTGGTAAATGTAACTTACTCGAGATTTATTTAAAGGTTGTGACGAAAGGTCGGAACCATAGTTCGAGAACGAAGCAGTCACCAGTCAAGACTACTCAAGTAGACTTTTCTCACTCTATAAAAATATGTGTGCATGTCTTCAAAATGAAACGAGATATTTTCAAGCACTGTCTTGCCATAAATGTTTTGATTTATGTATGATGCCTATTTGCTATATGTATAATTGAATTCGGGTCCTAGTAGATTAAATATACTACTCGGACTAGTGTACATAGGACCGTGAGTCATCTAGATATTGACCCGTCGAGTGTCTGTGGGAAGTGGCCACTTTCCCGGCACAAAGAAGCTTCAGATATGGTTGATTACAAAGAACTAGGACTGCAGTCAACTAGAACTTTCTCAAAGGAATGCTTTTGTGAACATAGGTGCTTTAGAGACAAAAATCCCTATGTATCACTTAGAATGGCTTGACAGTTATATATGTAAGTGTGCGATTTCGGCACGTGTCTACTGAGTACAAATTGTACTCAGCCCTGCATGTATTTCTAAACGTGCAGGTTAAGAACGAAGAAGATACGGGTGCTACGTTGGGCTTTTTGTCGGTCTCCTAGTAGCTGACTCTTTGGGGGTTCTACGTGTCTTCATACACGTAGGATTTCGTCTATGCGATCCTACATTTCCGCTGCTAGACCATTATGTAATAAGACCGAGATATAAACCCTTTCATTTAGTTATGTGATGTAACGAGCTTATAACTCTGACTTCACGAATTTACGGGATGAATCCTTGATTTATGTTATGAGAGGAATATTCATTGTCTTACTCTCGTCGTTTATTCCTTTCATTAGTCACGTTCCCGACTTTACTAGACTTAGTAGAAAGCGGGCGTGACAGAATTACCGCTCTGTCATTCCTTTCCCGACGCCCAGTCACACGTCTCTCTCTTCTCTTCTGCCTCGATTTCTCCTGGCGCAAGGAGCGGCGACCAGCAGTGTATTCTCTTGAAGTCTCGGTGAGGACCTTATCGTCCCGTCATGCACCCGCACGTAGCAACCCCGGGAGCCCCACGTCGCCGTCTCTGTCGTGCCACTGCATCACCCTCTCCTCCCTTGGCAGCCCTCTGCCTCAAGTAAACATCTCTCCTTTCCTCTACATTTCCAGTTTGTATGTTCTTGTTTCTAAGAATTTTGACTAGTTCTGTTACTGAAACTCTCTGATTTGTTAGTTTTTTAATTTGGGTTAAAAGTTTTAATCTATGTTGGATTAAAGTTTAAAATGCGTTGTTGGGCAGATTTCTAATTTATCTGAAAAAATGTTTTCTTGACTAGTGACTGAGATTTAATGAATCCTCTATTTTATAAATCTCCTTGTGTGTTTTAAATTTTTGTATATTGAAGAAATGTATCTATGTGTATTGATTTCATACTATGATTGATTATTATGTTTCTGGTTTATTTATGAGGGAATGGTTCGAGTTGAGACGGGTGCTGCTAGGTTGCAGCTATGACTCCGTGTGGAGGAGTTGGATTTGGCTCAAGGAGATTGGCTAGGGGTTTGGGGGTCAGCAACAAGTTGGCTCGGTTATGATGTCCTGGAGGATAACTCATTGGCTTTAGCTAAGTCCTCTATTCATTTGTCTCTTCTCTTCATGTTAGGTGAAGTTTTAGTTTATAGTATTTCTCTGTGAGTTCATGAAGCATACTAAATTTTCTGCAAATTTTCCATGGCATGATTCATGTGTGCTTAGATTTCAGAGTTTCAATAAAAGAAGTTGCTAGGTTCAAGCATATGCTTGGGAACTATGTAGGAGTTAATGTTCTGTTTAACTAAATGACAACAAGTTCTGACCATCATTATAAATCTAGAGGTACTTTTATGTTCTAATGTTCTAAGTTCAAAATACTGATCTAGTTCCAAGTTCTTGATGTTTCATATTTTCTGCAAGAAAATTTGGTAATTTGGGCTTTAAAGTTTCAGTCCTTTCTATATAACATGCTAGGGTTTAGGTGGGGCTAAACTATGAACTTGTTCTCATGTTATTCTTTCTATGTTATCATTAAAAGGCAGATCTTAAAGTTTGGAATTTCATTTTCAAACAGTGTTATAAACTGCTTTCTAACTTAACAATAGCATTAAAGGGCTTTGAAAGATAGGACTAGATTACCTTAAAGAACTTTGAACTTCTTTGGACTTAGGTAGAGCTTCTTCTAGGACCTCCCTCTTCTTTTCCTTGCTTTTGTTCTAAATGTTTTAATGCTATTATGTGAATCGTAAAAATCTTTAGAAGGATGAGAAGCTTGGTATTTATAGGAGAAGTTTGTTAGGGTGATGAGGTTTAGTCTCTTTCCTGAGATATTATATGATTCGTATTGCATCAATCCTGAACATCTTTCTTTTGTTTTATGTTGCAGATCATATCATAGGAGGGAAAGAGCTGACTTTGCAGCATACATGGGAGAGAGAGCTACATCGAGGAGGTCAGCAACCTGGTCCTTCCTGGACTAGCATACTGGCCATTCTGGCCCTCTCTTTTCCCTGGCTGAGCGGCTGTCCCAAGACAACACCTCTGCTTCCTTCCTTTCACTAAAATGGTTCTCTCCACTTTTTACCACAGAGGGATCTTTTATCTCGTTATACATATATCATTTGTTAGCAGGTTTGTTTAGGTCTATATGCTGCTCATATGCTGCTACACTCTCCTTCTCTCTTTTTCACTTTACACCAAAATGGGAGTCCCTTCTTTCTTTGTACTAAAGCTCTTACTTGTTTTATTTTGTATTTAAAAGATTGCAGATTTCTCCTCCTTGAGATTCTTATTAACCTTTGTCTTATTTGTAAGCTTTAATTAAAATTGGCATGTAATCTGCTGCTCACTCAGTTCCTTTAAACCTGTTCTAGGGTGCTTTTTCCCAATCAAGATTTACTAGATGAGTGACATATATACTATTTTACTTGTATTCTTAGTTTGTCTCTTCTCTAGCATCAATATATATATACACATTGAGTTTGTCTTATTTGATTCCACAGATTTGTCATAGCAATACTCATGTACTTATACTTGTATGTTTATATAATTGGAATCATAAATCACTAGGAATGATTCCACTAATCATAATTTCTATAAGTGCTTGTTATTAGATAGTACTCACTATTATTAATATTGATAGGAAGTAGCTATAAGCTTTATTTATGCCTTGCTAAAGTTGAATTCCATCATGGCCTTATATCTAGATTAATAATTTGCTATTAATCTATAACTAGTGACACCCATTCATATTCCGTGTTTCGAATGAAATCTAAATTTCACGAGTTGCGGCATTCGTTAGTCTAATTCCATACCTTATTGAAACTTGGTCTCGTAATTTAATACAAAAGCACGAAAATATTGGATTGTTCGATAGCTAAATTCGGAATCGGAAAGTCGGGGCATTACAAAATCTGACATGCATGTTGTTATTTATGCACATACTTGAGTTATGAAATGAAGATTGAGGAAAGAGTTTCTCATTACTCTAAATTTAGTCTAGAGTTTGTGAAGTAAATAATAAAAGTAGAAGAAGTCTTTGACCTAAGTTCTAAAAGAGTAAAGCTTAAAGTATGAATTGTGAATACCTTACACTTTTGGATTTGAAATGGTTTGGGTGCTTCTTTGTTGGAATGAAAGCTCTGGGCAGAACTTATTCGAATATGCTCTAAGTGTGAGTGGAACTAATTTTTTAAGTTTAGAAGTGTGGTTCTGTGGTCTTCTCTAGGTATATAAGTGTACATATGTTGAGCTGTTGGTATAGATTTTTCTTGAAGGCACTTGATTGTTATTTTCTTTAAGTCTTTTGTCTCTTTTCTATATCTATATCTTTATAGCATGAGTCTACATATGCAACGTTGACTTTTGGAATAGCGATTAATAATGATAATATATATTTCTTTTATATATAGGTGCAGGGATATATTAATGGAATATGGAATATTCCTCCTTCCTTATATTTTTGATGCATATCTTTTTATAGTTGGTAGGTATTATGGATTGGAATTGGATTCTTAATTTACGCATCAGGCATTGTATACATTAAGGTTTCCCATTCCTTCTGTATAGAAAAAAAATAAAAGTTTATCCCCATATTTTGGCTCTGCGTCTTTTCTTCATTTTTTGGCTCTGCATCATTTTCTTCATGGCACCAGAGCAGGATAAGATCTTAGGTTACTAAAGCTTCCGCATATTTTTTTTTCCCGTTCCTTTGTTCTTCCTCACACATCAATGGTGAAAGATGGTGACAGTAGTAAAACTGGAGCTGCCATCGATATGATGTCTCCATATTATATCGGCTCGTCCGATAATCCGAGCCATGTTTTTGTTACTGATTTCCTTAATGATGGAAACTACGGAGATTGGTCAGAAGAGATGAGCAATTGTCTCTTTGCGAAAAACAAATTTGGATTCGTTGATGGATCCTTACCCGAACCGAAGGAGGGTTCATCTGAGTTGCCGTTGTGGAGACGTTGCAACGCAATGGTCAATGCGTGGCTAGTAGTGGCCATGGACAAGGAGATCCGAAACAGTGTGAAGCACACGAAGATGGCGCGCGAGATATGGAAGGATCTCAAAGAGAGGTTTGGAAAAGAAAGTGCCCCAAGGGCGTACGATCTAAAGAGGAACCTGACCCTCACGCTCCAAGACAAGATGTCTGTCTCCGCATATTACACCAAGTTAAAGGGAATATGGGACGATATCGATTCAGCCACAGAGGTCCCAAAGTGCACTTGTGGCAAGTGCGCGTGTGATGTATCCAAACTCGTCATCGAGAAGGTGGAGAAAGAGCGGATCTATGAGTTTCTCATGGGCCTAGATGATGTTTTTAACACTGTCAAGACCCAGATCCTAAGCACAAAGTCGTTGCCAAGCCTTGGAGCGACGTATCACTTGGTGGCAGAAGATGAGCAACAACGTTTGATATAAGCTTCACGGAGACCAACTGTTGATGTTGCTGCTTTTCAAGTGCAGCGCCAAGTAAGTCAGGAGCGCCGAGACGTGAGTCAAGGAAATAATAAAAACCCTCCTCAATGTGGGCATTGTGGGAAACTTTGGCATACAATCAAAAATTGCTATGAGATCTGTTGGTCCCGAAAGAGCAAGGTTTGGTGTATGGGGGGGGAATACACCAAATGCAAACTTTTCAGTTTACTTGACTAATTTAATCAGAGAGATGTAAGCTTTCTGGTTTACAGATTGCTCAAAGTGATAGAACAGATTGATTTTCAATCAATTAGATTCTATCCAGATAAATTCTCTCAAGTGAGATATACAAAGCAAAAAGCAAGTGTGAACTTGTTTCCAAACTATGTATTGTGTGCGGAATAATGGTGGACTTAGTCAGTGCTCTTGTTATGAAAATCTTTTGAAGACTTAATCGAGTATTTAAGGAGTTGATTAAGAATGCAGATTTGAATGAGTATGATAGATGCAGAATAAAAACAACTGAATATAAAATGCAGAATATAAAAGACACAGTTATTTTTACGTGGTTCGGGAAACCCCCTACGTCCACGGTCTAATCCAAACTGGATTAGATATCCACTACTAGGATACTCTTCTTATTTAACCTCGCTGAGAACGAGCCACAAGTTCCAAGTACAAACTGGTTTGAAACTTATGCACGAATAAGGGTCGTGTCCCTTTACAACTTACAGAAAACTACTGTAAACAGAGGCTATCTTCACGTTAATCCACTAGAAAACTACTAGCTAGTAAAGATCTCCTTCTCTCGATAAGACAGACTTGAATCGAGGTGGTTTGGTGTGATTATGATCACGAACAGGTTGAAGCTTAAGTCTGATTTACAGATAGAGTGCTTGAAAGTGTTTCTGCTGTATAGCGCTTGTGAATATTCTTGTTCTCCACTTCAGACTTTAAATCTTCAAACATATATAAGCTCTGAATTTGAAATTCTAGCCGTTTGTTGATTGGCGTGATTTGATTTGTTAATTGCCAATCAATCGTATCTCTTATTTCCTTGTAGATTTGTTGATTGAATCTTTTATGATTGGTAAGCAGATCATCTGTGATTGCTTTCCTTCTTCATTTCAATCAATGATTCAGTTTCTATTTCTTCGATGGAAAGTCTTTAATGCTTCATTGACAGATTTGGTTCTGCTCTTTCTGGTTGGCTTCTACCCTTCTGGTTGTATCCTTTCTGGTCTAGTGACTTTCTGGTTGAGATGCTTTTCTGGTTGAGCAACGTTAACCATTTTCTGGTTGAACTACTTTCTGGTAGAAAATACTTTCTGGTAGGAGTACTTTCTGTTAGAATACTTTTTGGTAGAGTACCTTCTGGTAGAAGTACTTTCTGTTCGAAGCGTCTTCCATCTTTCTGTTTAAAGTCTTTCTGGTTTTACCTTTCTGTCAAAGTTGACTAGCTTCATTTT
Source organism: Leonotis leonurus (assembly GCA_026898415.1). Taxonomy (NCBI): domain Eukaryota; kingdom Viridiplantae; phylum Streptophyta; class Magnoliopsida; order Lamiales; family Lamiaceae; genus Leonotis; species Leonotis leonurus. The sequence continues at coordinate 353,839 of JAPKLX010000195.1, read as the reverse complement.
GAGACTCTCTGGTTTAGCATTCTGTCTTGAGACTTGCTGGTTTGAGACTTTCTGGTTTGTGACTCTCTGTCTTGAGACTTGCTGGTTTAGCATTAGTCTTAAGACTTGGTGGTTTGAGACTTTCTGGTTTGTGACTCTCTGTCTTGAGACTTGCTGGTTTAGCATTAGTCTTAAGACTTGGCCTTCTGCTCCAGCTTTCTGTTCCAGCCTTCTGCTCCAGACTTGCTGGTTTGACTTTCTGTCAAAGACAAATTCCATCTTTCTGGTTGAACTAGCTTCGACCATCTGGTTTACTGAAATCAGAAATAAGATGTACAGAACATGTATAGTTCCAAGTGTGTTTTGTAAGAGCATCATCAAAACTTAATAAATTTTTATGGGGTTCCCAACAAGATCATTGGGTATCCGGAGTCGAAGAAAGGAGGTAACAAGACAGGGAAATCAAAGGAGAAGGAGAAACAACTTACACATAGGGCAACACACGTGGACGCAAATCCCACGAGGGAAAACAATCTTCTACAAGCTTTACACCTAAGCAGATGGCACAACTGAGAGATCTTCTCAACTGCAGCGCTGGTGTAGGCGGAACTTTGGGAACTCCTTCGATCAACATGGCTGGTAAGATCATTTTCAATACTCCATGGGTTATAGATTCTGGAGCTTCAGAGCATATTACGCATGAGGAAGGTAATATTAAATTTTTACCAATGGAAATGCTGAGGTACTAGTTAAAATTCCCAATGGATATAGAGTGTCTGTTCGAAGCGTTGATAGTGTTGATTTGCCTAACGGGTTAAATGTTCAACGTGTTTTACATGTGCCGGATTTTCAATGCAACCTTCTCTCCGTCAACCGACTTACCAATGGGTAGGCAGCGTGATGGTCTATACTTTTTGGAGCCCGTTGCTGATGTTCGAAAGATTTTTTCAGTATCTATTGATCCAAAAGTGTGGCATAAGAGATTGGGACACGCCTCTAGAGTGAAACTCCAGAATACTAGTTCTTCCGATAAGGTTATTGATATTTTTTGTGAATCATGCATTAGAGCGAAACAGATTAGACTTCCTTTTCCTTCAAGTTCTATTCAATCTATTGCTTGTTTTGATTTGATTCATTGCGACATATGGGGTGGATATAGAACTGCTTCACTTACTGGAGCCTATTATTTTCTCACTATTGTGGATGATTATAGTAGGGGAGTTTGGGTCTACTTGATGAAGTTTAAATCTGAAGTATGCAAATATCTACAATTATTTTGTAATATGGTGAGGACCCAATTTAACAGAGTGGTAAAAAGGATTAGGACTGATAATGGGGGGGGGCGGGGGAGTTTCAGTCGCATGAGATCATGAACAATCACCAAAACAAACAAAATGAGGTAGTGGAACGTAGACACAGATATATTTTAAACGTTGCTAGGGCTTTGCGCTTTCAGGCAGAGTTACCTATCACATTTTGGGGAGAGTGTGTTTTGTCTGCAGTCTACATTATAAATAGACTCCCTTCTAAAATCCTTCAAAATTGTATCCCTTATGAGAGGTTGCTTAATAAGAAACCGAATTATGAGTATTTGAGAGTTTTTGATTGTCCTGTTTATGCAAAAGACACACAAAAAGATGGGGACAAGTTTGACGAAAGGGGGAGGTCTGGTATTTTTGTGGGTTACCCGCAAGGGCAGAAGGGCTACAAAGTGTATGACATTAAGAGCAAGAAGATACATGTTTCACGGGATGTGAAATTTTTCGAGAATGTTTTCCCTTATGCATCTCATCTTGATAAGATTTGAGATAGACGGAACAAGGAGTTAGACATTCCTTTTAAGTGTGATGAAGACGACCAGATCCTTGAGCATTCGATGACTACAAATGAGAGTGCTCATATTGATGAGGCTGATAATGTTGGAATAGTTGAAGAGCTAGATACACGGTGAAGTGATAGAGTGAGACGACAACCTTCTCATTTACAAGAGTACGAGGTTCACTTGCCACGATCTATAGACCACACGCAGCCCACGTCCAACTCGGGATCCTCGACGGTACACCCTCTTGCTCATTATGTCTCTTATGTTAAACTCTCTCCTACCCACATGTGCTTTTTAACGGCCATCAGTAATCATGATGAGCCAAAGTTTTTCTCTCAAGCAGTTAAGATGCCTCAATGGCGAGATGCTATGAAAAGGGAGATCGAAGCATTAGAGCCCAATGGAACTTGGTCTTTAGTACATTTGTCACCTGGAAAACGTGCAATCGATTCAAAATGGGTCTACAAAGTGAAGTATAAACCCACAGGAGAAGTCGAGCACTACAAAGCACGCCTCGTTGCTAAGGGCTTTACGCAAATTCAGGGCATTGACTTCCATGAGACCTTTGCCCCAGTCGCAAAGCTTGTTACTGTTCGAAGTTTGTTGGTAGTAGTTGGTAAGAGAAGTTTGATGATACACCAGTTGGACGTGAATAATGCCTTCTTACATGGTGATTTGATTGAAAACATCTACATGAAGATTCCACAAGGTTTCGCTAAAGGTGGAGTTGCACGAGTTTGTAAGTTGCAAAAGTCTCTTTACGGCTTGCGACAAGCATCAAGGAATTGGCATCATAAGTTTACGAGGGCCATCATAAGCATCAGATTTAGACAATCTCGTGTTGATCATTTACCCTTCATTTTCAAACGAGAGAAAACTTATGTGGTTGCGATGATCTATGAGGATGATGTAATACTTGCAGGGAATGATGGAATGAAAATTCAAGAGATCAAACACTATTTTGACAGCAAATTCAGCATAAAAGACTTGGGCTCTCTAAAATATTTTTTGGGAATAGAAGTTGCTCGATCGGCTAAAGGCATGGTGTTGAGTCAATGCAAATATACACTTGATATATTGAAAGATTCGGGTATGGAAGGGTGTCGTCCCAGTTTATTTCCTATGGAGCAGAATGTCCGCTATGATCTTGACGAAAATGGTCCAACTGTGGATGTGTCGTAGTATCGCTGTTTAATCGGCAGACTACTTTATCTCACAGTGACTAGACCTGATATTCAGTACGCTGTTAATGTCTTGAGTCAATTTTTATCCGCACCACGGGAATCTCACATGAATGCGGCGTTGCGTGTCATGCGTTATCTCAAAGGAACACCTGGGCAATGCCTTTTCTTACCATCAAGTGGAGACATGTCAGTTGAGGCATATTGTGACTCGGATTGGGGTGGATGTCCGATGATGCGTCGTTCTCACATTGGTTATTTCATATCTCTTGGGGGTGCGCCAATCTCTTGGCGAACCAAGAAGCAGTCGGTTGTCTCTCGATCTTTCGCTGAAGCGGAATACCGCGCTATGGCAACTACAGTTAGTGAGGTTCTGTGGCTGCGTTGGTTGATGATCGATTTGGAGGCGCACCAAACGCAGTCAACGCCACTTTATTGTGATAATCAAGCCGCAAGACACATTGCCAACAATCCAGTTTTTCACGAGAGGATGAAACATGTGGAGATGGATTGCTATTTTTTTCGTGAGCGTGTTGAGTCTGGCGAGATCGAGCCATGAAAGATTGCTACATCCGAACAGGTCGCTGATGTGTTTACGAAGGTTATCGGGTCTGAGCAGTTCAGACGTCTTATTGTCAAGTTGGGGATTCATGATCTTCATCTTCCAACTTGATGGGGGATAATGAAACATGGAATATTTCCTCTTTCCTTATATTTTTGATACATCTTTGTATAGTTGGTAGGTATTATGGATTAGAATTGGATCCTTAATTTACGCATTAGACATTATATATATTAAGGTTTCCCATTCCTTCTGTGTAGAAAAAAAAATAAAAGTTTATCCCCATATTTTAGCTTCGCGTCTTCATTTTTTGGCTCTTGAGTCTTTTTTTTCATATATTGTGGAGGATTAGAAAGAGAGCAACATGCTATCTTCCTCTAAATTAAGCCATGGCCCCACATGAATTCCCTTTTCTTCTACTACCACATTAATCTTGTATATTTATGTATATCAAGATGTAGTACAGATGTCCAGGGTACAATATAGATATGTATACTTGCATATATATATATATATATAATTAAAATTTGCATATCTATGTAAATCTGCATGGCATATTTATTACCAACCTCTACCTCGAGCCTAGTGTTCAAGTTTCAGTTTTCTCTTCTCCTTTATTGGCTGAATTATTTATGTATTTATCTAATGTAACTAAATAATTCTTTATCATGTCTCATAACCTTATTAATACAAAATAATATACAATTCCTCATAGTATTAATATTATTTACTATGCTACTAAATAATAATATACAAACTCCTATAAAGTATATAATTATCATATCATCAATGTATAATAACTTCTTAAGTATTAATATTTTTTTTTTGCAATAATGCTAATTAACTTATCAACTATTTAATATAAATAATTTAATAATATCTTTCATTCATCATCACTTATATCAATGAAAACCAACATGTATCTCTATAGTACTCCCTCCGTCCCACCAATGTAGTCCCCCTTCTTTTCTACATGCAAACCAATATCTTACTTTATCCCCTCTACTTTATTAGTTTTACCTTAATACCCTTAATTTGTTAGTTATAAAATTTTCCAAAAAGGGAAATGAGACTACATTCGTGGGACGTCCCAATCGGGAAAGAAGGACTACATTGGTGGGATGGAGGGAGTATATAAATATACTACTACTTTTATATAACATCTTTAAGGTATATAATTAGTATCTTATTAAGGTATCAAAATTCCTAAAGCATTGGTCTTGACTTTGCATAAGTTTTTTATTACCTCATTGTTGTGGAACTAACTCGTAATTATTAATTGAACTAAATATCGTTTATGCATCGCAAGAATTAATTAGTTTTGTCTTCTTGAATAACTCTATTATATCACAACGAACTTCACATGATATCTATCATGACTATTAATTATAAGATGCACGGCAAGAGCTACTAATATCGATTTGTTAATTGATATTTCAAATTTTATAACGAAATTTTTTTTATACAAATTTTCATTACATATAACTACTAACAAAAGAGCGGGACATTACATATGTGAATCTCCCCAATACTTATCATACTTTGCCCTCTTTTTTGTGCCCATGGATCTCACTTCTCATCACTTAACATTCAATCACTCAATATAGTACTAACAGAAATAATCTCATGCAAGAATTCATTAAATGTAAATATTTTGTGTCAGAGATTCTAATTGTCAAATCAAAAAAAGCAATCAGTAGAAATACAATTTTTTTTCTTTCAATTCATTCTATTTTTGTCTGTAAAAGAAATTATATTTCTTTAGTACAAATATATGTAATAAGTATCTTGAATTAAATATTATAATAAGAGTTTTAATTTGCTATATAATATGTAAAAAAATTTATTTACTATGAACAAGTTATGGCATTATAAATGAATAAAAAAACTATATACAAATATAGTTATATTTATATTTTTTACTTTTCTTCATATCATCAATAATTAATTTTATTTAATTTCATTTACAAAATGTCATTTATTATTTTATTATTTTATAAGGAACTTATATAGAATTAATGAATATATATATATAGATTAAGTTCATATAAGAAATAAATTATGTGTATAATAAAAAAGAATATATCTCCTACATCTATATAAAATTAATGGTAAAATTAATTAAACTAAATATAAATATAATTCATTATTACGGGGATATGAAAATTTTATATATATATATATTGGATCACGTAAGAAAGAAACCTTATGTGATAAATGTGAAAAGATTTCAATGAACCATTTTAATTAGTCAATACTTGAAATATTCTCTACAAATTAATTTTTATTAAAAAGACATCCACATTCCTATAAAAATAAAAAAAATATTATATTAAATTTAATTAATTTTAATCATTGTTTTTAGATGGATGAAGGATCTAGATCTCTTCTCATTCCCCACGTATGATTTTTTATTCTTATATAAACTTAACCTTATATATATATTATAGTTAATTCGTAAGTAAATCACAACTACTAATTAATTAAAATAGGTTGTTGAGATATCTTCTCTTTTTTCACATAAAGATTATTTTTATATAAATCATAATCTATAGAATAATATTATGAATCGTATAGTAAGAGCCGTAATTTATTGAGATCATTAATAGATATGGTAAAATAATAATATTAATATACTATCATTAGTAATAATTTATTTATCAATATATCGTGGATAAATTTGTCATAGCAGGTTCGAACCGATCTATTCGCTCGGGGTTGTCGGGATTTAGGCCTAGTTGGGCTTCAAATTTTGAGTTCCAAAAAATAATCGGCCCAAAAATTTCATACAAATTTTCTTTTGGGCCAACCAAATTTCGGACTTAAAAAAGTTCATCTATAATAAACATATTTTACTTTTAATTAAATATTAAAAATCTAACATTGAATTATTAACTTTAAAATATTTTATTTATAAAATTTTATGTAAGTACGTAAAAATATTTATTATACAAAGAGTTATTAAATTTATTAAATTAAAATATATTCTCTGCGTCCCGCTAAAAATGGTCAAATTTCCTTATTGAATCGTTTCATTAAAAGTGATCTTTTCCTAAAAAGTAAACTGTTTTACCTTTAAAATACTAACTTCTACTCCCTCCGTCCCACTACAAGTGGCTATAAAGACCCGACACAAATATTAAGAAAATAAAATATTTTGTTTTAAAAAAGTAGGAGTTAATAATTTAAAGGTAAAACTTTTTTATTTTTGGATAAGTTGTCACTTTTAGTGTGAGAGCCAATAAAGAAACGTGACCAATTTTAGCGAGATAGAGAATACTTTTAATATACAACACTATATTTTCTTAGTGTCCGTGCCAAATTCTTTGTTGCCGCTTTTGGCAGGACGGATGAAGTATATACATGAACGGGTAAAACATGTCTGCCCGACATTCCATAAGTAGCCGTATTGACAATTATTTTTATATGCCCGAAAATTTTTGGGCGAATTTAGACGGTCTTCAAAACTTAAAAATTTTCAACAAAACTCTAATTACGAAAATTCACTTCCAATTCACTAATGACAAACTAATAAAGCCAAATGATAGACATTATAATAACAATATATATAATAAAATTATTTTATGCATATGATATAATTTCTAATCATATTTTTTCAAGTGCATTTAGTTGTCTAATGAAATATAAAGTAAAATATAATTTTTATGAATAAAAACGAATTCAATCGATGAGCTTTTAACATTAAAACATAATTATATATAAGATGGGTGAATTAAAAATATGTCAAATAACAGTACAAAAATTCGATTGTGAAAAGAAATTTGTAATGATTTTGCTACTATAAAAAACTTCAATAATAGGATGTAATATCACGTACTTTAATTCGAAAGAATTATCAAGTTTTAATATTAATTAGGGTATCGTATCCGTAGGATTTTAATTTTTCGTTGATGAATTTCAAATACGAAAAATTTATTTATCAATGAGTTAACGTTAATTGTGACGTGCTCGAATTTCTATTCAATTATTGATAAATCCCTGATTGAATTATTATTTTGGAATTTTGAATTATTCAAATAACAAATTGAGTTAAGAAAATCTTAATGGATAAAATAGAAAGTCCAATATAATTTAAAGCATCACTTATGCTATTAAGAGTCCAAGTAAGAAAAATAGCCCAATAACCATATGTATTACATCCATGCATATATACATGTTGAATTCCAATACATTAAAAAAAAATTAATAAATAAATAAATGAAAACACAATGGAAGCCACACTCTCCTCCACGTCCTTTGCACTCCTACCACACACCACTTTTAGTTCCTACCAACTTCAAGCCTTCTCCACCACTCGTAAGGGTGCATCGACATCACCATCTATCTATAAGAATAGAGACACTTATATCTTTTGTGGGGTACTCTGCAAGTGAAGAAATAATACATTTTGAAGAGTTGCAGCAGAGGCCTAGCATAGAAGGAGAAAGTAGCAAGTCCTCTTTCAGAATTTCAAAGTTCAAGCAAGTAGGTTTCATCAATTAAGTTTCATATATTACATTGTATTAATTCAGCATGTTTTTAGTCTTTCGTTTCAGTTCTACAACATGAAATTTAGCTAACTATGTCTAGATCTTGAACCATAGGGATGCTTCACAATTAGAGCTTCTTTACTACTTCTGCCTAAGTCTTGAACATAGACTATAACATGCTTTCACAAAGAGCAATCAACACTTTACAGTAGTAGAATAAGTTGCTAACTCCCAAACTAAACTTCACACAATTCATATATCAACATCTCAGTAAATCAAATTCCAACGAAACAATATTGTATAAATAAAATTCACAAACCACAGATTTCTTAATGATCTTAAAAACAAACTTATCTGTTGGTTTGGAAAGCAAAACTCTAACCGAACCACCCCGAATCACTCCGAATAACTTCAAACAACCTCGAACAAGTCCGAAAACACTCCGACAGACCCCGAACCAACTCAAACGGTTCCGAACAGATCTCGAACCAACTCAAACGGTTCCGAACAGACCTCGAACCAACTCAAACGGTTCCGGACAGACCTCGAACCAACTCGAACGGTTTCGAACAGCCCCGAACCAATCCCGGACATCCCCGAATCGCTTCGAAACCTATCTGCAATTTAAGAAATCTCACAAAGCTCAATTAAATCATAAAAATTAAAAATTTAAAACTAACAATAATATGTAAATGAGAGAAGATGGGAGTGAGAGGTTTAGGACTGAGAATGGAGAGACAAGACGATGGAGATTCCACCGGCAACGGCGCCAGAGATGTGGCTGATTTTGTGCATGTGTGTGCTGTCTCTGTTTCTCGCGAAACAGAGAAAGAAAGAAAAAAAAAAGAAGAGGGGAGGGAGAGTTAGAGCAAGGGAGAGAGAGGAGGATCTGGGGAGAAGCCACCATGGCGGTGACGATTTCGCCGGAGAAGAAGAAGAAGAAGGCGGTGGAAACTACAATTTTTTTTGGGATGTTGTTTCTGTTTCTTGCGAAACAGAGAAAATAAAAGAAAGAAGAAAGGGAAGAGAAAGAAAGTTGCTCACGTAAATGGAGTTTGGCCCATTTTGTGTTTGAGCATTTTTAAATTTTATTTTTGTTTTATTTTTATTCAATTATTATTATTTTTTTTAAATTGGCAAGGCATAATAATAATTATTAAAAATCTGAACAAATAGGAAAATGGGCCGGGTCGGACAATTGGGCCGATAAATCTTAGGAAATGGGAATTTATTCCTTGGACCGGGCTCATACAAATTAATTAGTTGGGCTAGATTTAATTAATACTAATGGACTATTATTATTGAATAATTGTGTCTTTGGGCCTAATTAAATTTAGACTTTGATTAATTAAATTATTAAACTTGATTAATTGATAATTAATAGAATATTAATTATTTTATTAAATTATAAATACTGATGATTAATGATTAAGGTTAATAATTAATTAAGAGTAATTAATTATTAAATGTGAAATCTTTAGTAATAATAATAATTATTGGGATTAATTATTATTTGATTTATATCAAACCTTATTTATTATTAATTGATTGTAATTAATTTATTAATAAATAATTATATTACTTAATTAATTTAGTGAATCTAAATTAATTCAAATCGAGACATGAACCTTTTCTAAGGGTCTCAAATTACGCGAACTTATCGAACATTCCGATTCTTATGTCGGATTTAATTGTCTCCATTATATTAATTGCAAGCAAGCAATTACTTATTTGTCAAATAAGTAAACGTTTATTTCATTTGAACGAAACTAAGGTTTTCGGAGAAAACCTTAAAGCTTCTTAGTGATTTAGTAGATCGGATATGAAACCCTTAAACCTAAAATCATTATGTCTCGAGTCAATGGAGATATTCTAAGAACTCAAATGATTTTAAGTGTAACTCGTTATCTGAAGGTCCATCGAAGGGGTGATAGCTAAGGAACGAGAAGGAGAGCGAAACTTGTCAATGAATACTGGTGTCTCAGGTGGGTTTACTATACAAACTATATTTTTGCTTTATTAAAGCATGTTGCGAAAATGTGAAATGATTGACATGCAAAATATTTTTTGTGTTTTGTGTGCGATTCCTATCTGTGTTGAGCCATGTTTGCGAACTGGTCAACTTGTGAATAACGATCGGATCTTGAGCCATGTGTTGGTCAAGGTTAGTGTACACATGGGGAGTGTGATCGTGAGTCATTACGGACCGGTCCACATAGGACTGTGTGTCAGTATTGACCGATCCGGTGGCACCTATTGGTCAACGTCTAGGGGAGTGGAACCATTGCTCACCAGAGTTGTTACCATTTTTAACGTCTGGGGAAGCAGAAACTTTGCTCACAGCGTTGCTATCATTGATTATGTCTGGTGGAGCGGGAACATTGCTCACCAGCATTTGTTACAGATATGGATGAGACACATGGAAAAGAGAGTGATCACTCCAACTTTTGGTAAAATCAATGACATTTTGTATACGTAGGTTATTTCAAGATACTTGTGTTATACTGTGATATGCATGATCAATAACTATTTGTTTTCGGCATAACCTACGGAGTACATCAAGTACTCAGCCCTGCTTGTATTTCCAAACACTTGCAGGTTGAGCGATGGGGTGGTGGCGGTGGTGTTGAGTGAAGATTTCTTATATGATAAGTATTTAGAGATAATACATATCTTCATATATGTGTTAAGTTTTCACTATTCCGCTGCATTTCTTTGTCCTTTGTTGATTTTGACTATCTAGTTTGTCTTCCAAAAATCAGAACTCTCGAATCGTACCTCAGTATTTTATTCCAGTTCTTTATCTTTTCGAACATTTGATGAATGTCATTACTCCTTTGTAAGGGTGAGCTTTTGAGTTATAAAGTTTCCTTCAAATATATGACAATACACATTTGTTCAGTATTACTCCTCAGTTACCATTGTTGTTCCTGTTATTTCCATTTCTTTTCCGGTTCTTTCATCAAATCACAGTCACGCTCCGATTGATCCGTCCTTTGGAAAATGAGGCTGTGACATAGGATAGTATATATGGTTTTTATATTTAAATTATAGTTTAAAATTTTAAATACCATTTACAGAATTTTATATGATTGAAAATCAATCTGAAAATTTCTAATGATTTATTTATTAATTAAGTGATTGATATCATATCAATCTATTATTGGCATAGGATAATTATCACTCATTTTCTATAATAAACATGAGAATGTTAAACTAGTAATAAAAATAAATCGACTTTTACTTCATGAAATAATATGTTCTTTTAACACTGATATATCATGATAGTTTATTGATATGTTTTTTATAATTTTTGCACCGGCCATTGATATGATATTAACAATATCTATTGTCCAAAAATCAACTTATATTTAAGTGGCATTGCTATATTACCAATATGTTACGTGACGTTACATGTAAATACGAGTAAATATATAAAAATACAAAATTCAAATCATTATTTCGAAAATTTGAATAAATACATATTTTAGGTATTATAAACAATCAAATTACATATTACGAGAAGATATTATTGTGCATTTGTGGATATGATCTTAAAAAAAATTCTTATTGATGTGATAAATTTGAGCTAATCAATATCCATTAATTTAGCACATTAATACTTAATTGATCTCTAGAATTTCTGTATAAATAGAGGTGATTTATTAGCCTCATTTTGTAGCAATGGAGAAAGTGTTTGTCAATACAAAGTTTTTGTTTCAAATTAAAGTTCAATTATTCTTCGACTAGCAATGGAAAATTTATCAACTAAAACTCTTGTAATAGTTGTGATTGTTTTGGGGCATTGTTCGAGATCTGGATATGGTGTGACTATTGTAATAAAATGTGAGGAAGCCGAATGTGGAAGAATATGCCAACAAGCCTATGGAGCAAAACTAATCAGCCACTATTGTAAAGTTTTGCCCTATAATCTTGGGAATCTATGTGTATGCAACCATGCTAAAGCTATGATGAATGATGTTACTGCAACAGCAGTTCTCAGTGAAGAAGTCAACTAAACTATATTAATTATAAATTTTGGATTATATTGGCATGTGTAAATATGAATATATGATTCATATATTTGTATCCAATTAATGTCTTTAATGCGAAATAAAATTGCCAATTTCATTTGTAAATTTATTTTGCAATTAGAGTGGTGTTCTCAGAGCAGTCAATAAATATAATGCGGTGACTATTTTTAAACAGTAGTTAATTAGTTAAGTGTGCTAGCAAGCTATTCAAAATACTACTAACTCATTTTTTAGAGAGCTCTTATTTTTGGTTCTATGAATTGTGTAAAGTATTTATAAATTTGAAAACTTAATCAAGACATAGATTTAATCGAATTTTCAAAAGTGAAACTTTTTCCAATATTAAACAAGCTGGACTCAACATTCATAAGAAAACAACATTCTACGTCGGTTCTTGAATACAGAATACAAAGCTCATCATGCTACTTGACTTGAAATTTAAGAATTATATTTCTCTCAATCACTGGCATCTTGTACTCCATTGTCAATTAAGAAAAGTTTTCACATAAATCTAGAATATTTGATCTGAATATGATTGATTTTATTCACATTAAAAACGATTTCAATGGATGAGCTTTTTAAATTGAAAAATAATTATATATAAGATGGGTGAATTAATTAAAAAAAAGGTCAAATAACAGTACAAAATTTCGATTGTGCAAAGAAAGTTGTAATGATTTTCCTACTATAAAAAACTTCAATAATAGGATGTATTATGTATATGTGCTTTTTTATTTAAAATTATAGTTTAAAATTTTAAATATCAATAAAAGCTTACAGAATTTTATATGATTGTAAATCAATCTTGAGATTTTCTAATGATTTATTTCTTAATTAACTGATATCAATCTATTATTGGCATATAATAATTATCACTCATTTTCTATATTATACATGAGGATGTTAAAAAACTTAAACTAGTAATTAAAATTAAAAAAATCGACTTTATTTTAATGAAATATTATGTCCTTTTAGCACTACCATTTTCATATATCATAGTTTATGGATATGTTTCCTATAATTTATGCATCCGTCATTAATGATATGATATTAATAATCTACTGTCCAAAATTAACATATATTCAAATGGCATTGCTATATAGGTCAGAGTACTAAGCGTGCCCCCGTCTTGTATAGGTAAGCATTTTTAGGAGCACATATGTTACGTGACGTTACATGTATATAAGATTAAATATAGAAAAGGGACGTACCAAATTATAACTAGTTTTTAAAAAGAAAAGTAAATAATAGCCGCATGAAAGAAAAAAGTAAAAATTAGTCACACTTACAAAATTATCGTCCATTTAATTAAGTTTAATCACGTGATTATACAAAAATTGATCGTGTAATCACACGAACAAAATTTTTCGTGTTCGTATAATTTCTTTATTATGCTATTATCTTTGTCGTGTGATTACACGAACATAATAAAAACTCGTCGTGGTCGTGTAATTATTTTATTATGCTAGAATTTTGGTTGTGTGATTATACGAACACAATAAAAACTTGTCATGCTCATGTAATTTCTTTAGTATGCTATCATCTTGGTCGCGTTATTACACGAACATAACCAAAACTCGTCATGCTCGTGTAATTTATTTATTATGTTATCATCTTGGTCATGTTATTACACGAACAAATCCAAAATTCATCGTGCTCATGTAATTCGTGCATTCGTGCAATTACGAAAACCAAGGGTAACAGTGGTGGTGATGATTGCAGTGATAGCAGGGTGGCGGTGGCAACGACGATGGCGGCAGTGGAGGAGGCGCCGATGACGGCGACGGCGAGGTGGTGACGGTGGGTTTGTAATGATTTTGACATAGAAATACAAATGTTTCTTAAAATAGTTAATTATTATCATTATGGTTAAATTAGTAAATTTAAAAAAAAAAGTTGCTATAATTGACATGTTTTAATTTAAGTGACTATTATTTACTAATTTATTTGAAAAATAACTATTATGGTATATTAACCCGGTATAAAAATACAAAATTCAAATCATTATTATTAAAATTAAAAAAAAAATAGATTACGTATCATTTGTCCCACTGGCCACCGGGTTCCTCCACTAAGTGGAAGACCCGGGTTCGATTCCCTTTGGGAACGAATTTGGAGTTTGGAGTTATAAGGTGGTTTGGTGATTAACCTTGGAGTGTTTTAAATATTGCGATAAGATATTGTTGTCTTATTAGTGCATATGATCTTTAAATAAAAATTCTTATTGACGTGAAAATTATGAGCCTCACTTAATACTTAATTGATGTCTAGAATATATGTATAAATTGAGGTGATTGATTAGCCTCACTTTGTAGCACGAGTAAAGGAATCGAGAAAGTGTTTGTCTATACGAAGTTTTTATTTAAAATTTCAATTATTCTTCTACTTACAATGGAATATTTATCTATGAAGACTATTGTAATAGTTTTGATTGTTTTAGGTTATTGTTCGAGATTTGGATATTGTCAGAGTTATACAATAAAATGTAACGAAGTTGAATGTGCTAAAACATGCCGTCAAACCTATGGAGCAAAGCTAATTAGCTACTATTGTAAAGATTTTTTGTATAAGATTTGGGAGGCTATATGTATGCAACCATGCTAATGCTATGATGATTTTTTGTTTAGAAAAAGAGAAATATATATTAAAACACGCAATAATAAATGCCAACAACAGTTACAAACAGTGGGCAAACTACAATACACCAACAAACCAAATAAAAGAAAAGATAAGCTAAACAAAGGGACACATGCACCACAATCTAAAATTATCATGTATTCCACTTTTACAACTCTTCTTACCCACCACCCAACACCACACAATCGATTTAATTTCCCCAAGCAATATATTAATAGTCCACACCCCATCCTTAAACACTATTTCATTCTTATTTTTCCAAATCACTCAAACCACACATTCCCAAATCGCAGCCATAACGTGTCTAAGCTTAGTACCTTGTAACAAGAAGCAAAACTGGATAAAGTTGGCCGAGACTTCTTTCGGGAGGATAGCCTGTATACCAATCCACTCCAGGCGCTGACCCCACAACATCCACGACCATAGACACTCCAAGAACAAATGATTAATCGTCTTCTCAGTACTGTCACATAGGGGACACGAGGTCGATGTATTAGGCGGAAACGCACCTCTTCTTTTCAGTTCTGACTTGGTAGGTATTTTATGGAACACCACTCTCCATGCCGTTGCTTGGGCTTTCGGTGCAACTACTTTATTCAAATTAGAGTACAACATAGCGGCGAGCTACTCTCCATTTCCTCCTTTCTATCCATGAGTCTTTTATAACCATTTCGCACTGAATAATCACCACATGATTTTGGGGTCTAAATCCACCTGTCCGAAGTGTTAGGACACAGGAACCAACAAGAAATCAAGTCAAATAAGCAGTTCAAGTCATTCTTTTCCCACTCTCTCAACTCACTCCTCCACCCCAGCTCCAAAATCCACTTATTATATGCCCATAACCCACCATTGACAACCAATTTCTTATTGTCTAAACACAATTCGTACAATCTCGGGAACAAGCGACACAGGGGGTTAACACCTACCCATTTATCATGCTAAAAGGATGAATCCGAACCGTCTCCCAATTTCCTCACAATCCCTTCCTCAAACCAACCCCCTCCTTTATCTCTCAGGCTTTTCTGCATCTCTCCCCACCAACCTCTACCGATCCTTCTAGCCTCAACGAACTTCGCATCACTAAATCCCTCACCATCGCCCCTTGTCTCACTACCCAACATTATCTCCGCCCATAAAGAGTGTTTATTATTCAAAGCTCTCCATGCCCACTTACCCAAGAAGGCTTTGTTAAAACTCATCAGATCCTTGGTACCAAAACCCCCATCTTTTTTATCTTTCGTTAGGATATCCCATTTAGCCCATACCATTGTCCGGGATGATGTTCTTTTTCCCCAAAGAAAACCTTTTTGGAGAGAGGTCAACTTCTTCAGAACGTTACCCAGTGCTTTATACATAGAAAGAGCGTACAACGGATAGACGAGAGCACCGCTTTCACCAAGGTTATTCTACCTCTTAATGAAATACGTGCATTGCTCTACTTAATCAACTTGTTCTTCACTTTCTCTACTATATAATTACATTCCCTTGCTTTCTTATGTTTGCACCCCACATGGAGACCAAGATATTTGAATGGTGGGGATTAGCTATTGCATCAAAGGATGTTGGAAATATCTCCCATAATTCCAGGCTCTGCTCGAATAGCTATCACTTAGGACTTCTCCTTATTGATCCAGAGTCCTGACATGAGTTACAGCAATACTAGAGTGGTTACTCGAGTAGCCAGTACCTTGGAAATATCTCCCATTCAGTGAGACAATGCAATCCAGAATTTGTCTCCCTTTCACAAATGCAGATTTTTCCTGAGAGATGATATCTTCCATCACATAGCTTACTCGAGTAGCCAGTACCTTGGACAGGATCTTGTATGGTCCACCCTCTAGCGAGATAGGACGAAATTTTTTGATATCATTAGAGAGTTCCTTCTTTTTAATGAGAGCATTAAAGGAGTGGTTAAGACCCTTGGTTAGTTTTCCTGAGGAATGAAACTCATGTAGGAATCGCATCACATCCTCTTTTATCACCTCCCAACATCTTAGGAAAAAAAGTGGGATTAAACCTGTCGGGGCCAGGACTCTGGAACTCTCCACAAGATTTCAACGCCTCCTTAACTTCTTCTTCAGTAAACGAGCTTCTCAACATAATATTCTTCTTTTCACCAATCTTGGCATCACAGAAATCCAACAGAATTCTAAAACTTTGGGGGCCGGCGCTTTTAAAATAATTCTCAAACTCCTTGTGGATGTAGTCCTTGATCTCCTGCACGTTTTGAGTCCAAACATTATTAATAACCATCTCGTTTAGCTCATTTATTTTTTTCCTTTCGTTGATAAATCTATGGAAGAGAGCACTATTAATGTCCCCATGTTGCACCCACTTCATCTTTGCTTTTTGTTGGAGCAGATTGTTTAAATTTTTCGTATCTTGTATGAGTAATGCTATTTCTTTATTTCTCTCAATAATTTCACCATCCTCCAATCCAAAAACATCATCAACCATATCCAAACTGTGAATCTTCTCCCGTCGTCTTTCAATCCTTTCCCCGGTCTAACCGAACACATTTCTATGCCAAACCTTCACGTCTTCTATGAGTTGCTTCAATTTTTCCTTTACCACAAATCCCACCACCCACCTTCCACCTTATAACTTCTCCATTTCTCATTAACAAATGGAATAAAGTTTGGGTGCTCGAACCATGCATTCAACGACTTAAACGGTTTAGGACTCCAATCTGAAACTTTTTCCTCTAGAATCAAAGGGCAATGGTCTGACAATCCTCTTTTCCCGCCTCTAAGACTCAGGTTTGAGAAGTTCCTCATCCACTCATGATTACAGAAGCACCTATAAATCCTACTCTTGCTCGATCCAACATCTCTATACCAGGTGAAATTCCTAGCATTAAGTGGGAATTCCAAGAAGTATGCCTCACAAATAAAGCGATTAAACAACCACATCTCTCTAATAACTTGATTATCATTCCTACCTACTCTTTCATTCCCCATTCTCACCCCATTAAAGTCCCCGCAAATAAAAATACAAAGCTCATTCCATTGATCAATACCAACGTAAGTCTATCCCACAATCCAGTCTTATCCGACAAAGCACACGGAGAGTAGACATCAATAATTAAGCATTTTGTACCTTGTTTTATCCATATACCTTTGACTACTAATGCGCCTCCAATCTCCCAGTAGCTCGAAGAGATGAAGACTTCATCATTCCAAATTGTTAGGATTCCCCCCGAGCGACCTTCCACATCGATATAGGCCCACTTGTACTTTGAATCACTTGTGATTTTGCTGCATAAACTTGCATCGAATCCAATTAGTTTGGACTCTTGAATTAACCAAATATTTATCTTCTCTCTCTGTACCAAAGACTTTAATTCCAGTCTCTTTGCTCTCGACCCCAGTCCCCTCATGTTGTAGCTCAATATCTTCATCATATTGATTGTTCATTGTTCCTCGTAGCCCCGTCCGCCTTTCCACTGCCCGCCATTAAGCACTCTTCAGTATTCTTTTTTAACACAACTGTAGGGACTGCCTTAGATAACCCGAGTGTCTCACCGAGTTAGATAACTGTCGTTGTTTCATCACAAATATTTTTCGTATTTCATTTATTCCTACCTCTGCCCGACAACTTACTCCTCTTTATTGACTTCAAATTCCTCTCACTTGAAGCTTTCATATCTTTGACCAGCTATCTAAATGCTTCCTTCTCCCCTTGTTTCTCTCCTCCTTTCCTTATTTTCTTGCTCAGACTCTTTTCTGTCTCGACCCGTCTGTTCTGGATTGGCTTTGCAAATTACAATTCACGTGCCCTAACTCCTTATTACTCAATGAAACACGGGCTTGAGTGGGTGTCGACCAAAATAAATTAGGTTGTATAATGGATTTTGGGCCCCTATCATTTGCATAAGAATAATCTCCCTCATAGTTAACTGTCTTTAGATCGGCGTTCGCACTCTTATTCTTGCGGCCCAATTGTTGTGAGGTGGGATCGAGACTCGGTCCTGAACTTATTTGAATCCTCTCAGGTGGGACCCATCCAAGAGGAAACTCCAGTGATTCATCGGAAATAGACTTATTCCTATTAATGAACTCCGAATTGTCACGCAATCCAACATCATCAGCCGCTATTGTTGCATCTGCAATAGCACGCGCGTCTCTCTCAAAAATCTTGCCCGCCGCCTTATTCACTTCTGCATTAATGCATTTAATGCTCCCATTCTCCAAGGCATCCCATGCTGGAGCTATGTTCCTGTCGCCGTCACCTTTGGTTCCCACCGCTGTATTCCCGGTTTTCCGCACTATCATGTAATCTCTATTACTTACTTCCGACTAGACTTGTCAATGGCTGGGTAAAATTCGGATCGGATCCGAAACCGGTCAAAACCCAGTCATTTTAAAGTCATGATTCTGGTTCTGGACCTGTCCAAACCCGGTCATGATCGGTCCAGAGCCGATCCGACCCGATAGGTACGGTCGGTTCTAGCCCGGCCCAACCCGATCAAATTTTTATTTTCATTTTTTTTACACTGGATTAAATGAAATATATATATATATTAAATTATATTTGCAAGCAAACAAGATTTTTTAACTCATAAACTAATTGTTATATGAACCAATCTGAATGCATAAATTTACGCATGATAATGAAATCATCTCAATCTGATATATATGGCTGTTGGAACTTTGATGCTAGCTTTTGGTAAGAATATTTATACAATTATTAATAAAGAGATAAATAAACACACAAAATAACATATTGTTGTGTAATCCTAATGTGAATATAAAAGTACATGTAATAATGAAAATAGTTCGGCAAGGTTACAATCTGCGTGGCTGGTTAGTGGCTATTTGAAGTTTCAATCAAAGAAAAGTCTACAAATTCTTATGGAGAAGATTGAGCCAACATTATCAATCACTCTAATTGTCGACGCAACTACTTACTTTTAGCGATGTATTTTTTCTTATTAAGTCAGACAATATAAATAAAATAAAATAAAATGATAGTTATACTGACCTACACACACACATATACAAATCAATGTATAATGGTGAAAAACGGGCGGTGGGAGGTAGAGGATTATGTTTTGGGCTCGATTTACGTTTCATTTTATATTTCAGGATCACAAGTCTTAACGAGTGTTAAAATTGGAAAAGAGACGAGAAAAGATCGAGAAATGATGAAAGAATAGGATGAGGGCCGAGAGCATAAGTCAACGGTCGCATAGCCCTAACCGACCGATGACTAGGCGGGGATGTGCCAGACCGAGCAACGGCTGAGCCAGGCGCCGAGCCAGCGCAAAGCCAGGGGCAACGACCACTGAACCATTGTTTAGCTCGTTTATGTGCGTGTTTTTGGTTCATCTTTTGTGGTGTTTAAATTTTAGTTGAAGTCGGTTTGGTGTCTTTTAGTTCGTGTTTATGTTGGTTTTGTTTGTTATTGTTTTGGATGTAGGATGACGAAATGGAGTTAATGTGAGCTGAAATGATGCCGAAAATGCCGAAGATGCTAAGCTGAATGAAGTCGAGGAAACCAGATGGGAGCTTCCTAGGAGTTACGGGCAAAAAATGAGAGGAGAAAAAACGCGAGAGCATGGCCATATGCGAAATTGTTACGTCTTGCGCAACAATTTGTTTGGGCTCTTTCTCCTTCTTTACAACTTCGAATTTAGATCCGTTTGAGGCTACGGATTCCTATCAAGACGAGATTCAATTTTATGTTTTCATAATTTTCATATTTTGCACAGGCCAGCTGTCGCTGGGCTAGTGCTGCTGAAATGGGCAGAGAGTGCACCCCAGCGACCGCTGGCTACTGAGCGGCCGCTGGGCGCGTAAAACATGTGATTTTCTACACGGATTTAAAAGGGGAAATTGATGTATTTTGTATTCTAACTGATCTCACTCTGTACAAGAACATAAGAATTCTCTCTAAAACAATCTAGCATTGTATTTTCACTTGTGGAAGATGGATTAAGGTGGAGAATCATCTTCTCAATCCAAGTTGTGTAATCATTGTAAGTTTCGTTTATCAAATGCTTTCTTATGATTGTATGATGGATTGAGTAGGTTGAATCTCCACTAGGGTTTGATTTCTTATAGTTTATTGATGTCTATTGTTATTCATGCTTGTTGTTTGGATTGTGCTTATTAAATTGTATCGATTGATCACCGTTGCAATTCCGTAGACATATGGTGAGATCGAGAGATGATTCTTGTGTCGGACCAAAGTCCAATCAATTTCAGTCGTAATCGGAGACGTATTGACTGATTATTCATTTGTTATCTTGAGTTCTTGATTGTGTGGCTTAAATACGAAAGTTGAAGTCACAATCTAATTGTAAATACGAAAGTTAGTAATTAGATAACTTTTGGGGATTCTAGCTATGAAAATGAATGCATGAATAATCATAGCATGTGATCATCTATATGGATGTTCTTACCCTAGAACTTTAAGTTCGGATTCCATTTATTTAATTTACTTATTAGTCTTTACTTTTAGTTACTTCTATGATTTGAACTTGATAGAGTGTTTATGACCTTTTCATGTTTAATCTCTAGCACTTGAATTAGGACACATATTTTAGGTTGAACAAAATTTGGCGCCGTTGTTGGGGAAGGCTTTAGGCATTCTTAGTTTAAGTGCTATTGTTGTTTCATGTTCTTTAGTTATTTTCTATTTCTGTGTTCTGTGTTTTCTTTTCGTATCGTGCTGTTATTTTTATTCATTTTTATTTTTGTTTTTTGCTTTCTAGGATATCTTTCTCCCGCAAGTTGCATTTGATTTGTGTTTTATGGTGGCAGGTTGCGTATGCAGAGATATCAGCCCATCGATTCTTCTCAGAAGTAGCCACATCAGGGCCCACCACAAGCTTCAGTCGAGGACAATCTGAACATGTTTATTGAGGGTAGCAATCAGAGGTTCGAGACTATCGAGGCTTCAATGAAGCGGATCAAGATCCAAGTGACATGAGGAAAAGATTCCATGTCGAGCTCATGATGATAAATGAGCGATTCGTGGGAGACAACCCACGTATATCGTATCCTTAGTTATATTTTTACTTATTTCTAGTTTAAGCTTAGTTATTTCTGTTTTTATATATATATAGAAAAGAGAGAATGGAATTTGAGAATGCAGGTACATCCACCTAGATATGGAGTCCAGCCGAGGATCATTGGAAAGATGGATAGGCCGTACCACTCTTACGTAGCATCTCAGTTTTTCACAACTCGATGTTCCAATTCGTCATCCTACACGAAAGTCTTCTATTTTTCCCCTTGGATTTTATACAATGGGGACATTGTATTACTTAAGTGTGGGGGGGAGTTAGATTCTCTTGTGTTCATTCTTGTGTGTCGTTGCTTTGTAACGTTTTTGCGTTACTCACTGTCTAGTGTTTGTGATTTGTTTGTGATTGTGATTTGTGATGTAGTATACTCCCCAATCTTGATCATATGCACGTTGTCTTGCTTGTTCGATTGATTTATATTGATGATGATAGATTATTAGCATGTGAGCCTTGGTATGAACATGTAAGGTTGTAGGCTTAGATTGGTTTGGTTCTCGATTGGGCAAGGTTGTGTGGTTAAAATGTTTAAGTGAGACATGTTGATTTGCTAGTTGGCGTGTATCGATCATGATTCGGATTATGAGTGACTACTCCCTAGTGTTTATATGTTCGGTTACCCTTGAATAAAAAAAAGAAAACAAAATAAAAAAAAAAGAATAGAAAGAGTATTAACTCTTAAAAAAAAAAGATAAAAAGGGGAATAAAACGCTAGAAGAGCGTAATAAATGGGGAATCGAATATGTGAATGATAGGGAGATGTGAGATGTGTGTACGTCGTGATCATGTACATGTTGATGAACTTAGTAATGGGAAACACTATGTTTTAATTGAGTGACTGAATACGATCGAGAATCGAGTCTAGTCTAAGCTTTGAAGTGAATGTATGAATGGAGGTTGGGCTTGCGTGTTAATCTTTGATTAGACTCAATGCATTGAGATTAAATTTTTCTTGAGGACAAACAAATGGTTAAGTGTGGGGGAGTTGTTTAGCTCATTTCTGTGCGTGTTTTTGGTTCATCTTTTATCGCGTTTAGATTTTAGTTGAAGTCGGTTTGGTGTCTTTTAGTTCGTGTTTATGTTGGTTTTGTTTGTTATTGTTTTTGCATGTAGGATGATGAAAATGAGTTAATGTGAGCTGAAATTATGCCGGAAATGCCGAAGATGCTAAGACGAACGAAGTCGAGGAAACCAAATGGGAGCTTCCTAGGAGTTACGGGCAAAAAACGAGAGGAGAAAGAACACGAGAGCATGGCCATGTTGGGAACCCCATGAATTTATATATGTTTTGATGATGTTTCTCGAAACTACACTTAGTTGTTTTGTATCTTAGAAACCAGGGAGTCATTGTTATCTATTAAGGAATATCTTGTGTAAAAGAAGCAGATCGTTTTTGGTAACTTAATAATGATCTGTCTTATTCTTGTAATAGATTTCCTGGACACAATGATTAACTAAAACAAACAAGTAATTTCTACATTATATAAGGCAGCTAGTTCCAAATATGGTGAGCAGATCGTTTTCTGTATTAATAACGATCTGCTTCCCATATTAGCAGATCACTGACATCTCTACTTGTTTTGGTTTCGATTTCTAGAATATCTTTTAATAGATCACAAATGTAAAAGTAGTTTGAAGTTTCAAACTTACTTATAACGATCTGGTTCTCTAGACTAGAATTAGCAAATGAAAAGGAAACATGATATTTCTATACTTGTAATCCATTACAAGTGGTTGAACAACTCGTTCTTAAAGACCAGCCCGCTGCTCGATACTACCAACAGATCGTTTGTATCAAAACGATCTGGTCATCATTTCTACCTTCGAACATGAAGTAATCAACATGGAGTCAACCAAAGAAAGATGGAGGAACAACTCAATGGACAGCGAACTGTCATTACATCAAGATCAAGCTGCTCCTCACTATAACTATGGTGGACTTCCGACATACCTAAATTTGTCACAACTCAACCTCTTGGTGTATTGTCACATCAACTGCATACTTTAAGGAATGAAGTACAAGAATATCAATTTCCAGTACGGTGAATCATTCTCAGTATGGCAATACACTAGAAAATCGCGTGAAAGGTGGAACAAGACTCTCATTTGGCAGCGCGTGTCTCAACAACTCTGCCATGCAATTAATGCAGCCATTAATGCAAATAAGAAGGACGTCTTCGTCTCCAACGGATAGTTCCTTCAAAGGGGCTATAAATACCACCTTCACCTCCAGAAAGATGCAGAAGAATTCAAGCCATTATCTTGCTATTACTCTGCAAAAATCTTCAAGCTCTCAACGTTCAAAATACTTCCAACCATCAAGAATTCTCAGTAGTGTTTTCAGTTGTTGAAGGTTTACTTTTTGGAAAAATTGTTTCTACAAAACCTCAAGTTAGGATCTAGATTTGATCTAGTTGTAATCTAAGGTTGTAGTGTTCAATCTTAGGAAGAAGACTTGTAATCACAAGAATTTATCTAGATTTGATAAGTCTTGTGGTTCGTACTCAACGAGTAAAAAGAAAGGAGAAAGCTAGTAAATTTTCGATCTAGATTTGATCGAGCCGTGGACGTAGGGACAGTTTATCCCGAACCACATTAACTGCTTGTGTTCTTTATTTCTTATTTACTTCATTATCATCTTCTTCATACTCTTGCATTCAAATTTGGGTTGACAATCTCTTCAAGAAAGAAAACGTTTTTCACATTAAAAAGAGCATTAACCACCATATTCCGCACACAACTTTAATCAAGTTTAAATCTGCATTTATTATTCTTGATTATTGTTTTTCACACATAAGGTCTTATTTGAGTGAGATTAAATCTTCTTGACAAGAAGATTTGTTTTACTACCCTAAGCTATCTTATCTATTAAGTGTGCTTAAACCTTATACCTAAGTTTAAAACAAGAAAACTGAAAAAGGTTGAATTGGTGTATTCCCCCCCCCCCCATACACCAATCTAGCTCTTTCGGGACCAACAGGCCATATGCGAAATTGTTACCTCTTGCGCAACAATTTGTTTCGGCTCGTTCTCCTTCGTTACAACTCCGAATTTGGATCCGTTTGCTGCTACGGATTCCTATCGAGATGAGCTTCAATTTTATATTTTCTAAAATTCTGTATTTTGTACAGGCCAGCGGTCGCTGGGCCTGTGCTGCTGAAATGGGCAGAGAGTGCACCCCAGCGACTGCTGGCTACCGAGTGGCCGCTGGGCGTGTGAAATAAGCGGTTTTCTGCACGAATTAAAAAGGGAAAATGGATGTATTTTGTATTTTAACTGATCTCACTCTGTACAAGAACATAAGAATTCTCTCTAAAACACTCTAGCATTGTATTTTCACTTTTGGAAGATGGATTAAGGTGGAGAATCATCTTCTCAATCCAAGTTGTGTAATCGTAGTAAGTTTCGTTTATCAAATGCTTGCTTATGATTGTATGATGGATTGAGTAGGTAGAATCTCCACTAGGGTTTGATTTCTTATAGTTTATTGATGTCTATTGTTATTCATGCTTGCTGTTTGGATTGTACTTATTAAATTGTATTGATTGTTCACCGTTGTAATTTCGTAGACATAGGGTGAGATCGAAAGATGATCCTTGTGTCGGACCAAAGTCCAATCAATTTCAGTCATAATCGGAGACGTATTAACTAATTATTCATTTGTTATCTTGAGTTCTTGATTGTGTGGCTTAAATACGAAAGTTGGAGTCACAATCTAATTGTAAATACGAATGTTAGTAATTAGATAGCTTTTGGAGATTCTAGCTATGCAAATGAATGCATGAATAATCATAGCATGTGATGATCTATATGTATGTTCTTACCCTAGAACCTTTAGTCCGGATTCCCTTTACTTAATTTACTTATTAGTCTTTACTTTTAGTTACTTGTATGATTTGAACTTAATAGTGTTTAAGACCTTTTTATGTTTAATCTATAGCACTTGAATTAGGAAGCCCTTCTAAACCTTCCTTGATATACGACTAGGGTCA
The DNA here is from genome assembly GCA_026898415.1 of Leonotis leonurus. Lineage (NCBI taxonomy): Eukaryota > Viridiplantae > Streptophyta > Magnoliopsida > Lamiales > Lamiaceae > Leonotis > Leonotis leonurus. Next base: position 328,109 of record JAPKLX010000195.1, on the reverse strand, counting down.
GCTTACTACGCATTATAGGCCTCGTTTAATTGCGAGAACTTAGACACACGTTTTAGGTTGAACACCCCTCAGAGGCCACTGATCTCAGTGGCTGACTCGGGCCAGCATCTAACCAACTAAACGGATGGCACGGAGGAGCGTCTAACCGAGCCACTCAGCGGTCGCTGATCTTGAGCAGCCGCTGACCCTTCCTCTCGCCTATAAATATTCGACGTTTTTCTCATTTTATTATCATCGTTTTCCATTCCTTTTTCGGTTCTTTCTTCCATACATTTTGCACTTATATTTTGAGAATCTCTCGACCTATTGTTCTAGGGTCAAGACTTTTTATTTCTAGTACTAGTAGTTCTTAGTTTTAGTATTTGGTTTTTAAGGATAGCCAACTGCAACATTCTAGTTCGTAGTTCTTTTCCGTTTATCATTGTGGATTTAAGTTCATTCGAGTATTTGTTTATTTTTATTATTAAGTTCGTTTATTTGTTTATGCTTACATTTTCTTATTTCGTTTATTTGTTCTACGCTCTTTTTGATTTCAAATTCCATAGTACTTTCTATATTCTTTTTAATCCCGATTTCTAAGTTACTTGCATTCTTTTCAAATTGCATGCATCTCGTTTTCTTAGTTAGGCAATTCGTTTCTCTGCTTATTTTCAATAGTTTAGGATTTACATTCTTTCGTTATTTATATTCCGTGCCTAGTTTTAAAATCCTCAAACATTCTTTTACTTGCTTTCAGTTGTGAACAAAGAATTAAATTGCCCTGCTAAGTCTTCCTTGAGAATACGACTTGGGTTGGCTTATCCATTCTAGAAGACCTGATTAGATTGCGAGCAACTCGAAAGAATTTTAGTGGAAAAGTGACAGTCGCAAGTGGCGCAATTCAGATAACCCAGTTCGGCAGGGCGCGATGCCGACACCGGAATGAATTCACCGCAACTGTTGTCCGCATGGCCTCTGAGACTAGCATCAAATATACATATGGGTTACCCGTGGGTGACCCGGGCCCGAAAATACTCATGGGTATTCTCTCGGCCCAGAACCATTTATAATTTTAATTAATGGTCCGGGTCTGATCCGAATCCGATCCTTTCGAGCAATCAGAGTAGGGATCTCTCTTCGATGAGTCAGACTAGGCTATGATTCCCAGATAGGAAGAAAGAGCATTTGTGTTAATGGTCATGGTCCGGTTCCAGAACCGTAGTTATTTTAACAGATCCGGTCTCGATTTTACCCGCTCATTGACAAGCCTACTTCCGACGAGTCATCCGAGTCTGATCCATCCCCCGTCCATTTGGCCTACCTAGTTGTCGTCGTGCTGAACGCATATTCAGATTCGGAAAAATCCTCGCACAGGCCATACTCCTTCGGCTTCTCTTCCACAACTCTAATATTAAACATTGATCCTTCATTCGATGGCTACATCAAATCTCTCATATATATGTTGCGAAATGGGACCCCGAATCTTGATCTTGGCGACATCTAGTCTTGCTTTGGTCGTCGTATCGTCATTGCACTCCACGAACGAACCAAATCAGAGGCTCATTTGTTGGAGAGATGTTTTATCAAAGTCGATGACCTCCTCCAGGCGACTAAGGTTTGCTTCTTCGAAAGTCAACTTATCAATTTGTTGCCTAACTAGCTTGTTCTTGAAATTTATTTCATGTTCTGTTTATAACTTGCAAAATTTGGATCAGAATAACTTGTTAGAATTGAACACCTCAAGTTGATTTCCTCCAACGATTGTAAAATTCAAATGTTTATGTGAGATAACGACTATATTTTTTAAAGATACCTTTCGAATGGATCTTTTCAAAGTTATCACTTATAAATACTTTTAAACCTTTCATTCTAGAAGTTCATTGGAAAATTATCAAGTCATTAAACACTGCGAAATTTTTTAAAAGCTTTTCAGCATTAATTCAAACACTCAAACATCTTGTTATTTCCCCTCATTTAGTGAAGTTTTCTACTTCATGATGTCCTCTAAGTACCTACTTTCATATCTTTATACTTAGCATAGAACAATTCTTTATAATCAAATTTTCAAGTTCGAATTGTTCTTCATAGATACTATAAGTTGTACAATTTTTTGTAATTTGTATAAGTATTTCGTACTATTGTAAATATCATAATTCATAACTAGTGAAAATAGATTGTATTCTTCACTTTCTCAATTTATATGTATTTCTTATCCAACATCAATATATTACATTTTCTTAATCAACGTGTTAATTAATAGAAACTTGAATTAATTCAAATATTTTTCAGTTTAAGAGTAACTAACTTAACTATCAAACAATAAGTAAATTCTCTAATTGATCTACAAATCTTGCTTTCAATATGATGTAACTATTATTCAATATCTCACTTGATATTATTACGTGGACATCTCACTCACTCCTTACCGAGATAGTTAGTTGTCATACTTAAGGGAGTTGAACTCTCGAAATTCAAGACAACATTTTAAAGTTTTGAAATTGTTGTAATCCCATACAACAAGCCTAACCAACCTACATAATTTAATTAAAAATAATAAATTATTTGAGATTAAAACTCAACTCAATACACACATTTATATTAAAAATTATTAAAAATTGAAACTCAAACTTAACTTATTGCCAATTTTACACAAATTCAAAATATTACATTAAAACTCATGCTATGTCAAATTGTTAACAACACTTGTGGACGAAAGGGTAATAAGTATTTTACTATTATTTCAATATAAATAATTCTTCATTTATCATTCATAATTCTTTTTGCACACGTATGTAGAATGACTGGGTTTTTGTATTAAATTGTTACCGCAAATTTATGTTTTAAAAATGATAAAAATAATTTGATTTTATAACACCCTCGTCAAGTGGCCTATTCATGAAATTTAGCATGAATTGTCTATTACAATACTGAAATTTACTTATTTTTATTTAATTGGTTGAATAATTGTAATTTTTATTACTTTAAATATCCGCCCTTAAGGTAGAGGTCCCTATAGCGGATCACCCTTTATGATCCGGTTTTATTCAAATGGGCTCCTGAAGTAGATAAGTTGATACAACTCAAACCTCCCTTTATAATATAATATACGTGATATTTAAAACATGGGAAAAATAGCATATCCGCTCCTAGGGTAAAGGCCCCTATGGCAAATCACCCCTTTTGGTCCAGTTTTTATTCAAATAGGCCCCTGAATTCGATAAGTTGCTGAAATAAAAAATTAATTTACTTAACGGCGTTAAACGACCGTTAGAAGGGAGGGTTAAGTTGCAGCAACTTGTCTAGTTGGTGGATGATAAATATTTATGAGTAAAAAAAATTTGATGGATGATATTTTTAAATTAGATAATTGTATATATAATGGATGAATAAAAAAGATATAAATAACGGTATAAAATTTCAAAGTTCAATAATAAGATTTTCAATGGATGGTTTATTTTCAATTCAAACTACTTCTTAACCCGTAGAAGTTTGACGGAATTAAAAATTTAAAAAAATTATAAAATTGCTAGAATTAATTAATTTATTAAATATATGACGTTTAAATTGTTAAGGTTTGTATGCTTCAAAGCATGCTTTATGTTTAGATGATATATCGACTTGTTTTCAATTTTACTTTAATGAGAATAAATGTTTCTATCATTGATTTTCTATTTACTTATTATTATATATTGAATTGCAAATAAGTCCATTTATTACAATTATAGACTATGTGGTGGATCGGTGAACACAGAAGGTAACACAGTTGACTCCTTTGTAATATAAAGTCACAGTCTAGACAGACTTGAATAGTCTAGTCGGTAAAGGATGCGATATCATTTGATGCAAGAGCTGATCTTAGCCCGCAGAATGATATCGATATGTATAAGCTGATACACATGCTTTGCATATATATATATATATATATTAAGAAGTTTCATAGTGAGATAAGCTCAACGTGCTGATACTTAGAACGAGGTCTCGAAAATTAGTTCATTTCTTAATCTGTGACGACGACATCAGTATAGACGGTTGATTATACACTGCTTTAATTCATCTATGCTTACGGGTTTTTCGTAACCCAATACAGTGATGTCTTGGGCGATAGTGATTGACTTAGCTAGAAGTACTCGATTGTCAGTCGTGCAAAATAGCATCTCGATTAACACGAGTTGATTAAATCCGCTTGAGGCGTTCAGAAATGTTTATTGCATAAGAAACCCGGCCGATTGAAATTTATTCCTTATGTAATAATTACACGGTCTGAACCAAATCACTCACGAATAAATATATTAATTAATTGTGAGTTATCAGCAAACTAAATTAATTAATGGATTTAGTAAATTTTGAACGCGGGAAATAATTATTAACAAGAGGGTTACATTCGTAATTCAAATAGATTGAGATGAGTTCAATATTTATCTTATAGTGGAGTCGATACATATTTATTATAGAACTGTACTTTATTGCATTTCCATGGAGTAATTAATTGGAGGTTAAATTAATTTAAATTAATTAATTTGAGTCTAAGTTAAACCAAACAATTAATTAAATTTAATTGGGCCCAAAGGTGACTTGGAAATTAATTTAATTAAATTATGGATTTGACTAAGCCAAATTAATTTTAAATAATTCAAATTTGAATTTGAATTATAGATGAAAACTACAAGAGATTAAAGTGAGATATTATAGTTCTATTATTTGGGATCTTATACATTCTCCTTAAAAGCCCTAACTTAGCCCATAATATATATATATATATAAAGGAGAACTATAGTGGCTGAAAAATCTCTCCCTTCCCTACACATATTTTCGGCCTCTTAATAGAGGGAGAAGCTCTCTATTTTTGAAAATTATATAGAGTATTCAACTCTCTAATTTCCGTTCTTCTTTTCTCGTTAATTACTAGATAGATTCATCCATACGATATTCTAGTATATAGATTGAGAATAGGTTAGAAGTTTCCAAGGTTGGATCGTGAGAGAACAAGTGAACAATTCCATCGGTGTGGATTGATGTTCGATAGCTAACGATCCAAATCGTTACTCCACAAGCGGAGGAGTTGCAAAGGAGAAGGTAAAATTTAAATAATTATGCAATTATATTCTCCTATGTGTATTACATGTATTAAGAATTAATTATTCCAATGATTAATTAAACATGTTGATGCTGCGAATTTATGAGCCCCTCATACGGGTTCTATCAATTATTTCCATGATGACCCCTGAATTACTTAAATTTGTGAAAGGAATCTGACTTGTGGTACATCAAGAAGACTTATCCATATTTGGAGTAATCATCAATGAAATTGATGAAATACTGCATGCCACCTCTGGCCTTGGTCGACATTGGACCACAAACGTCAGAGTGAATGATATCCAACACATCTTTGGCTCTATTTCCCTTGACCTTAGAAGGTCTCTTGGTCATTTCACCTTCCAAACAAGATTCACAAGTCGGGTATGGCTCAACTTGGAGTTTATCCAAAGGACCATGTTCCACTAACTTTTGAATCCTCCTAAGGTTAATATGTCCAAGTCTTAAGTGCCATAGATATGTATCATTTGACGAAAGACAAGATGTTTTTCTCTTATTGAAGTTAGCAGATAAGTTAAAAGTTGAAGTAAAACGTTGCTTGGGTTTTGCAGAGATAGTATACAAATTGTTAATCAAAGTACACGAACATATAAACAAGTCTATTTTCTTGATAACAAAGGACTCATCAAAAGAAACAAAATATTCATCTAAATCAAGTTTAGAAACTGAAACAATATTCTTTCTAAAACTAGGTACTAGCAAAACATTATGCAAAACTGGAATAGAAGAAGCAAACTGCAACTCCACATCTCCCACTGCAACGGCCGCCACTCTCGTAGCGTTGCCCAACAAGATGACAATCTCTCTGTCTCTAAGTGGCCTGGATCGCAAGAGGGCCTACGAATCACAACAAACATGGCTAGTGGCTCTCATATCTACTACCCATGAATGGGCAGAACTAGTCATGTAACATGATGTAATAACTAAAGCTGTAGACATACATTGACTGTTCACTGACTTCTTGCAAAGTGGACAGTCTTATTTTCAGTGTCCTTTCTCACCGCACTTGAAACATTTACCTGTTCCTTCCTTTTTCTTCGATATACTTCCAATTCCTTTCTTCTTTTTGGTAGGCTTTGGTGCTCCCCCTTCTTCTTGTCCTTACCCTTTTTAGGGTTGCTAGAAGAAGCTAGAGTAGCCATAGCCACCAACGCAGTCTTGGGTTGGGCTTTTATCACAGCTTCTACCGTTTGGAATTCAACCAGTAATTTCGTCAAGGTAAAATCACTTTTGTTCATAATGTAGTTGACTCGGGATGACTCAAATCTCAACGGTAAGCTTTGAAGAACGATATCAATCTGAGACTCTTTGTTAATTTGACAACCTAGAGTCTCAATATCACTCAGATAGCCTATCATCTTCAAGATATGGTCCCAAACTGGTGTCCCCTCCGCCATAGAGATGTTCATCACATTGTGAATGACCACTTTTTTGGCCAACCTGCTCTGTGTACCAAATATCTCATGCAGGCTAAACATAATATCCACAGATATCTTAATGTTTTTATGTTGATTTTCCAAGACATTGTTTATGGAAACCATAATGTAACAGCTTGTCATCTTGTTAGTACGAACCCATTTATCATATGTAGCCCTCACATTAGCAAATGCTTTATCAGGTGGAACTAGTGTACATGGATTGTCAAGGACAAACTTAATGTCGTCAGCAGTAAGGATAATTTCTAAATTTCTCTTCCAGTGAATATAGTTATCAGTCTCAAGGCAATTCTATTCAAGAATCGAGGCAAGTGGATTGAAAGCCATGATAATCAATAGAAACTGAGAATAAATAAAGCAAACTATCATAAATAAAATGCTCAAAGCGCAGATAATAAAAACATTTAAAGAAAACATGCTTTTTAACATACTATTTAAAATAAATCATGCAATCCACGCAGTGTGATCGATTACACAATCAATTTTAAAATGGTTTTTCTAGTCATATAACTCAACAGTCAGAGGCCGCACAATACTGTTATAACTGCTAAATTATACTTAAGCCAATACCATGAGCACTGACACCAAAGAACATTAATTGATTTTAATAAGCCCACTGCGGAGTGGTCATATTACCACCAATTAATATCTTACAGCCATCTTAGAGAAATCTTATCACATGAACTCATAAAATGTGATCCCGCATGAAATCAAAACAAATTACTTCATGAAAAGACCGTCTCATGCAGACCATATGTAATCTTAGAAAATTAAATTAATAAAATGCAATTACAATTATCGCTTAGTCATTTTTAATAAAAAGTTTTAACATTGATAATTAAATATTATGACATATGAAAATTAGATAAGATCCCCATAATAATAGCAAATAAATCCAAATTAAAACAATAAAGCATATAATAAGGTACATAATTACAACCGATTACCCAAAAATAGAGATAAAACTAACTAATTCCTAAAACTAAGGAATTTAAAATTAAATCCTCCATCTTCTTGAGTCTTCATCTTCAATTCAAATTTTGAATTTAAATCGGGCTTGAAAAACGCATAAAATTCAAAAAACGATCCTTCAAGACGCCCCGACCACAACCAAGGACTGCTGATGCATGGCCGAGGGCCAGCGCGCACTGGGCGTGCCAACGCTTTGGATTGCGCCCGCGCTCGGTTGCTCCCGCACAGGGCAGCTCCTAGCTCACGCGCTGGTGCCGTGCTCTCGCACTAGCTTGTCGCCCCGCGCCCATCGCTTCCTCCCCGTGCGCAGCGCCCGTGCCAGTGCCTGCCTGGCGCTGTGCCGCCCAGTGGCTGGCTCCTCCTTGAGTGCGCGCGCCCCACCTAGGCACAGGTGCCGCACATGTGCATGCCCTGCCTGGGCGTCGAGCCGCGCCGTGCACGCTGCCGGGGGGCCCCACGACACGATGCCGTAGCCTGGTTTCGACCTCTGTTCTTCGCTTGTTCTTCATCTCCCACTCAATTACATAATAAAATTTAATACATGGAAAAATAAACTTAATCTAACACGGGCAACCCCCGTGTGATTACATTTAAGCCACAAAATCGGGCACTGAAGAACGAATCAAACGAAAAACTTGGTATTAAATCAAATAAGCCACGTAAACATAGATATCATACTTGAATTTAAATCTAGCATCTTAATAACGATTACGATCACAAACAAATAAAATAAAAAATTAAATCCAATTTATTCAATAAATTAAAATTCTGTGACCGTCTCTGGTACCAACTGATGGAACCTGTATGATGGGCTTGTAATTACGGAGGATCCATATATTCAATAAATTGCATAAATAATTAATTCTATAACATTTAATGTCAGGTAGGAGAAAATAAGAACGAAAATAAATATAATACTTCCTCCTTAGTCAGTCATTTGCTTGCGGAGAAACGAATTGAATCGTTAGGAACGAACCGCAATCCACTCCAATCGAATCTTCTCTTGATCTCCTTTGATCCTACCTTGGAAACTTCTATTCTATTCCCAGTCTATTATTTGAATATTGTGTTGGCAATAAACTATCAAATCATTAAGAGAAAAATAACGAAAATTAGAGTTTAGAATACTCTTAATTTTCAAAAATTTAAGAGAATTAAATCTCTTAGTGCCTAAAAATTCCTAGTATAAGGTAGAAAATTTTCGGCCACTTCATGTATCTATTTATAGATATTATGAGCTAGGTTAGGGTTTCTAAGGTGAATAGATAAGACCCTAAATAATAGAACTAATTCTCACTTTTATATCTCTACAATTCCATCTATTATTCAAATTTGAATTTTGAATAATTCAAAATTAATTTGACCAAGTCAAATCCATAACTTAATTTAATTAATTTCCAAGTTATTTTGACCCAATTAAGAAATAACTAATTTCCGAGAGCTCGTTCTAATAAACAGCACATAGAACTTATCTCACTGTGAAACCTCTCAATATGTATACGCAAAGCATGTGTATCAGCTGATACATACCGATATCATTCTGCGGGCTAAGGTTAGCTCTCGCATAAAATGATACCGCAACCTATATTGACTAGACTATGAGCTTTATACTACAAAGGACCCGACTGTGTTACCTTCTGTAATCATTGATCCACCACAGTCTACAATTGTAGTTACCGGACTTGTTTGATATTCAATATATAAAGATAATAAATAACAACCAAATGATAGAAACATTTATTCTCATTTAAATGGAACTGAAAACAAGTTTGATACTTCATCTAAGCATAAAGCACGCTTTGAGGTATACAAACCCTAACATGATTTTCCTCAAATGTATGGGAACCAACAAAGGCGAATCGTAAACATGATCTACGGAGGGCCAACATCAGGCAATTCATATAGAGCTAGGAAAAATTACGTTAGAAGAATGATGAACAACGAAGAATTTCCTTTGATGAAAATTCAAGAAAGAGGGAGCTACCTAGAAATATCCTTTGGAGCAGAGGATAATCGAGACATTATCCGCCCCAATGAAGATGCTCCGGTAATAACAGCAGGTTTCGAAAAATGGCTAGGCCCGTAACATTTTTAGTTTTAGACACGCCCTCTGCTTATAATGCAATTTTGGGCAGACCCGCTCTGAATGCCTTTCAGGCAGTGGTATCCACCTATTATATGAAGATGAAATTCCATGTGGGAAACACTGTAGGACATGTAATTGGAGACCAAGACATGTCTCTTAAATGCTACATGCAAGCGGTAAAAGCGTGAGAAACAAAAAGAAAAATTATCCCATCTCAAGAAATTTGTCATAGAGCGGAATGTAAAGAAGAAAAGAGAATAAGGAAAGAAATGTTAGCTGAGGAGACTCCCCCAAGCCAGATGTAGGTTGCAGAAGAGTTGATGAGTGTGGAATTCTATCCCCATCACATAGGATTTGTCACCCATGTGGGTACTCAAAAGAAGGATGTTGAAGCCAAGGCAGTTATTGCCTGCTTACGAAGGAACGCAAATATATTTTCTTTCAAGTCATCAGATTTGACTGGAGTCAGTACAACCGTAGCTATGCATAGTCTTAATGTTGATCCCACGGTAAAATCCATAAAGAAAAAATTACGACAATTTTGTCCAAACGCGGTGATGGTGAAGAAAAGCAATGGAAAATGGAGAATGTGTAATGATTTCAGGGATCAATAAAGCTTGTCCGAAGGATCACTATCCATTGTCAATGATTGATCAACTAGTTGACTCCACTTTTGGATGTCAATTATTGTCTATGATGGATGCTTATCAATGATATTATCAAATAAAAATAAATCTGGTTGATGTTCCCAAATGTTCTTTTGGGGTATGTGCAGGACTTTTTTGATATACAAACATTCCCAAATGATGGACAAGGTGTTTCAGGACCACATTGGCAAGAACATGCAGGTTTATGTAGACGACATGTTAGTTAAAAGTGTTATTGAAAAAACACATGACAAAGATTTAGAAAATGTTTTTTCGGTTACAAGGAAGGCATGCCTTAAACTTAATCAACTCAAATGTGCTTATGGAGTGAGATCAGGAAAATTATCGGGATACAGAGTAACTCCCAGAGGTATTGAAGTAAATAAAGCGAAAGCCCAAACACTGTTGGACATGTCACCTCCCAGAACACTGAGAGAAATTCAAAGGTTGAACGGGCGCATGGCAGGCCTGAGCAGATTTATATCAAGATTTGTCCAACGTAGTCTTCCTTTCTTTAAGATATTTAGGAAATGGGTACTTTCGAATGGACAGAGGAATGCCAGAGGGCATTCGAAGACTTGAAGAAATACTTGGCGAATCTACCTTTGTTGACCAAACTAGACCCGGGTGATGTTCTTTTCCTTTACTTTGCGGTGGGAGAAGCATCTGCCAGTGCAGTTTTACTAAAGGAAAAGGAAGGTCAACAAAGACCTATATGTTATTTGAGTAAGATGATACAAGGCCCAGAACTGTGGTACTTGATATAGAAAAGGTAGCACTTGCGATAATGGTGGCTGTCAGAAGGTTAAGACCTTATTTCTTTTCGCACAGGGTTTATTAACAGAACAAATTTACCTTTCAAACAAATTTTGTGATGCCCAAATCTTTCAGGAAGGATTGTAAAATGGGCAGTAAAACTTAATGAATATGAAATTGAATTTAATTCAAGAAACTGCTAGGTCCTCAGAGGAATAAGTATGAGAAGTCTACGTAGATGGCTCTGTTACCAAGGATGGAGCAGGAGTAGGAATCCTTATTATTACTCCAGAAAAGGAGCAATTGCGCTTTGCAGTAAGATTCAGTTTCAAAATCACAAATAATGAAGCTGAATACGAGGCTTTCGTTAGAGCCTTAAGGATTTAAAGGAGCTATCAGCTAGGATAGTGGTAGCATACTCCGACTCACGACTGGTAGCCCAATAGGTCTTGGGCACATATGAAAGAAAGGAGGAGAAGATGGTTTGGTATGGAAACCAAATAGAGAATTTGAAAAAGAATTTTTTTAAGATTGAAAATGTATTAACCTACTCTAAGTGAATATTCGCGGAAGCTAAAGGAGAAGACACGAGATATTTTTGCGTAGGTTATATAAATTAATAACCTACACGGAAGCCTTACGGCCAAAAAGAATAATCAAAACAAGTGTTGAGCTATTACAATGTTGAGCAACACTATTACTAAAATACTAAATGTGTGTTCTTACGAGCTAAGAAACACAAAGAATTACAACTACAAAATTAATCTGCAAAAAACGTCTATCTAACATCTATCTACTGAATGAATGACTCTAGTATTTAGATAGTCAACATGGGCTTGGATCCATGAATATAACAACTGTTCGGCCCATGACTCCACAATTCTCGCAGTTCAGTTGTTGTGCTCCGCAATTCTGCCTGGAATTGTGGAACTACTTCAATATGTTGTTGACTCCGAGATTTGTGGAACAGAATTCCACTTAGAATGAAACTCTCAACTGCCTAGTACGACTTGGTCTTCTCTCTAGTCTTTGTGCGTCTTTCAAGTCTTCGTGCGTCTTTCAAGAATGCCGTGTCAGCCTTCCACGTGGCTGTGGAGTTGGATACTATGTCAACAGCAGTTGTTATGTTGAGTCAGGAGCTAAGTCAACATTTCCTGTGAAGAACACAAAAACACACATGTTAGGTCAATATTATGAATAACAATAGACTTTAAATACCTAACAAACTACCCCTGTTTTTGTGCCTTTTTCACAACACCCTTTTCTTCACTAGAGCTCCCCCTTTGTTTATGCCTGAAAAATTGTGTCACTAATAGCAACAACATTGGCAGAATAACAATACAGGCATTTAACAATATCTTAAGTAGCACAAAGACATCCATCCCATTAAAAAGTATGCTGCATAAAAAAATATCATCCAACATCCACCATACAAAAATTAAACGACATAAAAACATAAAATTGTGTTTGGTGCTCCCCACAACACATGGAATAAATGTTTTTGACCACATACGGTCATCCTTACAGACGCTCATTTTCATCGTCTTCTTCATCCTCAATGTCTTCGCCCTCCTCATCTGGTTCGCCTCCTGCTGCTGCTGTTTGTGCTGGTTGTCCCCCTTGTTGTGAAGACAGGCAGGCTTGGAGAGAAGGAGCGAGCGCAGCCAGCGTATTTAGAGCACAAATTAACTGTTGGACAGTCTGTGGTGGAGACTGAATACCTGAGGTACCCGGCAAGGGTGTATCAGGGTTCCGCCAGGGTAGATCAGCCACTTTGCTTTTTCTAAATAAGGAGATGTGAATGGAATATTCAGGAACCGGGACCGCCTCATGTGTTCAGGCGTTCGCCGGAAACCCTTGATGTTCCATAACTCTGCAGATAAGAGATGGAAACAGGAGAGAGCTGATTTGTGTTTTAGCAGACAGAGCGACCAACTGATCAAAAACAATCCGCCCAAGGTTGAAAGACTTGTTGAGCCCAACAAGATAAAGTAACACCCCATGTTGCTGTGTGACAACAGTAACATTGGATGAAATTATCCAGTTGTATGTGAGAACCTTGTGGAGGACAGAGTAGAGGTGGGTCAAGCAGGAGGATTTCATGGGTTGAACCCATTTGGACCTCTTGCCGCTGGTTATGAGTTTGGCAACATCGTCAAGTTGGAGACATTGTCGCCCTCCACATTGGGTAGGCCGAGGGCAGAGTTGATGCCTTCCGCAGAAAAATCAAACATAGTATTGTAAAAATAGACTTTGGCAAATTATTGGGAGGAGCGATTGCCAAACTCGCGATGCAGGTTGCAGTAAAAATGACGAACAATGGATTTAACAAATGGAGGGAGTTCAAAAACGGTATCCAGCAGTCCACGCGAGGGAAAGAAAGAGAGCAAGTTGTTCTCGTCGAACGTCGTCTCCTCCACGGTGCGCTCATTGATGCAGGGAGCATTGCGGAGGCGCTTCCACTTAACCGCCGTTATCTCATTGTAGAACTGTAGATTGAGGGCGAGAGCGGGGTCTCAGGGACCGTCTGGAGCATCAGACGGCTTAGTAACAGGAACCGGAGTCTGGACAGCCTGTTTTCCTTTCACTGTAGTGGCAGCGGAGGAAGTGGGCTCGGTTTTGACTTCGGCGGGAGCGGTGAAACAAGGACGCTTGGGGGCAGAAGATACTTCATCCTCACTGTCATCGGGAACGACGACAGTGGGAGCCAGATTCTTTGATTTCTTGGACAGACTTGTGTGTGTGGAAAGTCAGGAACCCCGGGTGGCTGGCTTTCGCGGTGGAATAGCCGGCGGAGACGATGACCAGGATTGTGGTGATTCTGGTACGGGCTTAACTAGGGCAACAGTGGTAACCGTAGGGGCAGATTCTTCAATAGCCGGAACCACAGGTGTTTCGGCCGTGGTTGGAACGAGGGGAGTAGCAGTGGTGTCTGCAACCGGCGAGGGTGCGATAGAGACTTGAATGGACTGAGTCTCCACTACTGCAACGGGTGGAGTCTCGACGGCGGGCAGTGCCGGAACTGGTTGGAGGGCCTGGAGTAGGTGAGGGTTGGCTGCTAGAAGTGCTTGAAGGAGGGCAGTAACGTCGGAATTTGGAGGAGTAGCCATGTCAGGAGGATTTTTGAAAGAAGCCTGAGAGTGAAAAAATGGAGGGTTTTTGGATGAGGGAGGACGACGACTAATGTTTTGTTTTATCTATTGTTCAAAAAACCGTATCAGTCTAGGGATATGTGCAGATTTGGAAGAGAGAGGGAATAGATGTGGTTTCTAGGGTTTCGTGTGACAGAAAAAGCAATGACAGAAAAAGCAATGATGCCGTTTCATTTTCATCCTGACAAACCCAAGAACACGCTACCCGACAGTTATAACCCACTATCAAATAGAGAAATAAGCGATGTGGAGGACAACGCTAGAGTATGTGGTACAGAAAACACACATGGCCGATGTTGATAGAAACATTTTTATAGAATAACATTTTGATAAAACAGTCTAACTTGCTTTGTTGTGTCAACATTTCTACAACATTCACCCGGTTCATATAGTTAAAATAGGTGCGGAACTATAAGAATCCAAGGGTTAATGAGCGTAGAGTGCATCGTCGCAGCGAACGCCGTGCCCCTAGCCTTTCACCCTCGTAAGCAGTCGAAGTTGCAATCCTTTTGTAAGGTAGCATCGTCGCAGCAAACGCCGTGCCCCCTAAACTACTTGGATTGTTTACCACATAGTTACATAAAACATATATAAAAGAGCACCAGGCGTCCGTAGACAGATCATGTTGACTAAAATGTTATACTAACAAGTTAGACATACAAGCTACACCCTTTGATATAGATTACAATGATATGAATATGGGTGTAGCACAACACAATTTATTAATGACAAAAACAAAGACCAAGAGACTTTCATAAATATACGAATTTCTCATGATCCAAGGGTTTAGTAAAAATGTCAGCAATTTGGTTTTCCGTTTTCACATACTCAAGCTTGATCACCTCTTGTTCCACTAAATCTCTAATGAAATGGTGTCTTATGTTAATATGCTTTGTCCTTGAATGTTGAACAGGATTTTTAGAAATGTTTATAGCACTCATATTGTCACAGTACACAACTAGGTCATTGTTTTCTAGGCCATAATCACTAAGCATTTGTTTAAGCCACAACAGTTGTGTGCAACAGCTGCCTGCTGCAACATACTCGGATTCAGCAGTGGATAAGGAAACACAGTTTTGCTTACGACTATGCCATGACACAATGTTGTTACCTAGATAAAAACACCCTCCAATAGTACTCTTCCTATCATCCACATCTCCAGCCCAATCAGAATCACTAAACCCTATCAAACTCATATTCACGTTTTTAGAAAAAAAGATTCCTAAATCTAAAGTTCCAGCAACATACCTAATGATTCTTTTAACAACTTTAATATGGGATACCTTGGTTTAGCTTGATACTTGGCACATACACATACACTAAACATCAGATCTGGACGAGTGGATGTTAGGTACAGTAGACTCCCTATCATTGATCTGTAGAGTGTTGGCTCAACATCCTCTCCGGCATCATCTTTAATCAACTTTTCCGTAGAGCCCATGGGGGTCTTCATGTGTTTGGCTCCTTCAAGATTAAAACGTTTTATCATCTCTTTGGCATACTTGCTTTGAGAGATGAAGATGCCATCTTGTCCTTGCTTTACTTGAAGTCCAAGGAAGTATGTGAGTTCTCCCACCATGCTCATCTCGAATTTTGTAGACATTGCACCTGAAAAATCATTAAGCATGTTACGTGAAGTGGAATCGACAATCATGTCATCAACATAGATTTGAGTAATAAGAATGTGTTGATCTTCCCTTTTGATAAATAATGTTCGGTCAGCCGCACCTCTCACAAACCCGTATTTAAAAAGGAAGTTTGTGAGATGTTCATACCAAGCACATGGTGCTTGTTTAAGACCGTATAGTGCTTTCTTCAGTCGAAAGACATAGTCAGGCCTGTGAGGATCCTCGAATCCTTTGGGTTGTTCAACATAGACTTCCTCTTTGAGTTCACCGTTGAGAAATGTTGCCTTCACATCCATCTGGTATAGATTGATGTTGAGATGGCATGCAACAACAAGCAACAACCGAATGGACTCAAGTCTTGCTACTGGGGCAAATGTGTCATCAAAGTCAACCCCTTCGACTTGAGTATACCCTTAAGCCACCAATCGTGCTTTGTTTCGCATTATTGTTCCCTTCTCATCAGATTTGTTTTTGAAGATCCACTTTGTGCCAATAACATTTCTGTTGGCCGGTCTGGGAACAAGGTACCAAACATCACTACGCACAAACTGATTTAGTTCGTCATGCATAGCATTTATCCAGAACTCATCAGTTAGTGCTTCCTTGACATTTTTTGGTTCAAACTTAGAGACAAAGCATGTTACGCCTTCAATTGTAGAGCACACAGATTACAAGCATGCCATGTCTCCATAGTTAATCAGCTGTTTACGTCTGGTCTGAACACCATCCTCAATATTTCCTATGACTTGAGATAATGGATGGTTTTCTCTAACTCTTCCCGGAGGTTCTCTGCGGTGAGTAACATCTTGAACCTCAACTTGTTCATCTTCTGGTTCCTGTCGTGTAACATTGTTTTCCTCATCAGTGCTGGATGTTGTGTTAGGTGGAGCAGTTTGGACTTCAACAGGAGGTAGAACAACTCCCCCTTGATATACGTCATCTTCTGCTTCCACCTCCCTATTCACATCACCTGCGTCATCAAAGAGAACATTAACAGATTCTTGTATTGTCTTAATGCGAAGGTTAAATATCCTATAAGCTACGCTGTTTGTTGAGTACCAAACGAATACACCTTTGTCGCTCTTATCATCAAACTTTGTTAGATACTCACGATCATTTAGGATAAAACATACACACCCGAAAACACGAAAATGTTTTAAGTTAGGTTTTCTTCCATTAAGTAGCTCATATGGTGTTTTGAATGAGCCTGATCGAATGTTGACTCGATTATTGATGTAACATGCGGTGTTCACTACCTCAGCCCAAAAATGTTTCGCCATTTGTTTTGAGCTCAGCATAACCCTAGCCATCTCAATCAAGGTCCTATTCTTGCGTTCGACCACCCCATTCTGCTGTGGAGTTTTTGGTGCTGCAAACTCCTGACACACTCCCTTTTCATTGCAAAAACTTGTAAATTGTGAATTTTCAAACTCACGGCCATGATCAGATCTTATACGAGATATTCTAGCATCAAATACGTTAGCAACGCGAGCAAACATATTTCTAAACATCTCAAATGTTTCAGATTTGTCTCGTAAAAAATATGTCCATGTGAAACGGGAAAAATCATCTACCACAACTAGTACATACCTTTTGCCACCAATACTTTCCACTTCCATGGGTCCTACCAGATCCATATGCAGAAGTTCAAAGCATCGGTTGGTTCCAAAGTGTTTCTCATGGTGCTGTAGAGCAGGGTGTGACGCATGCAATTATTTTCCTCTTCGACAGTCTCCGCAGACAATCTGGTCTGCCTTCCCAAGTTTGGGTAGACCTCTAACTGCATCCATCTTGACTAACCTGCCAAGATTTCGAAAGTTAGTATGACCTAATCGTTTATGCCATAGTATAACATCATCAACTTGAGCCTTATTGCATTTTAGGTTATCAGTCATATAACAATTATCTGACGACCTTTGACCTGTCATGATACACAAGTTTCTGTTATTGTATACTTCACATGCATCTTTAGTGAATTTTACAAGCATGTTACCATCGCATAATTGACATATGCTAATTAAGTTTTCCATAAGTCCTTGCACATGATACACATTTGTTAAAGCAGGCAAACCAGGAACATGAAGTGTACCTCTCCCTATGATTTTACCTTTTGAACCTCCACCGAAGGAAATATTCCCTCCGTCATAAGTCTCATAGTTGGAAAGAAATGTTTTGTTACCTGTCATGTGGCGTAAACATCCGCTGTCAAAGTATTAAGAACCTGAAATGTTAGTTTCCAATGCTGTGTACACAACATTACATGTTAGATCAGTTTTCTTTACCCATATCATTTTAGATTGTTGTGGTAGCACAGAGTATGACTTGTCATCCCTTTTCTTTTGATAACAAAAAGGTTTTATGTGGCCTGGTTTGAGACAGTAATGACATATATATTTCCTTCTACGTCTCTTACTATTTCTCTTACCTTTTTTTACCTTTTCCTGCTTGAGAGGTGCTTTGCTTTGTCTGTGTTGGTGGGTCTGTGAGCACAACATTTGCTTTGGTATTGGATGTTTCTCCTGCCGATGTGGACCCACGACAGAACACAGTTGGTGCAGCATATCCGAGGCCCCTTTTGCTTGGGTTTGCGCTGTCCATGATCTCTTGAAGCGAATAAGTGCCAGTATTCCACTTGCGGATGGTCAGCTGTGCTTCTTCAAGTTGGGTTTTCACCTTGGTGAGCTCTATATCGCGTTGTGTGATCAGCACTTCCTGTTTTGCTTGTGCTTCCTTGAGTCGTGTTATCTCAGCTGTGGCGGTCACCAGATCTCGTGCTTGTTGTTTCCATTTTCCCAACAGCTCATCATACAACCTTTTTAATCCTTGTATTATATTGAGAGCATTGTCATCACATTCTTCACCATATGAAGAGTCTATGTCATCCTCAACACTTCCTGCATCATTAACAGAGGCATTTAAACAAAATAATTTAGAATAATAGTTAGGATCATACCTATCTGAGAAAGTTTCAGCATCCGCGTTTTGGCCTGATCTGTCCTGTGGTGCTATTGTCACATGCAGTGCTATGCTCTCAAACAATCCTTCATCAACATCTTCAAAGAACTCGTGCTCATCATCATTTCAAGACACCCAATAGGACTTACCCCTTTTTCGAAGTGTGTTGGCACACTGATTTGCAAAGTGCCCAAAACCTCTACATTCATGGCATTGTACGCTATCGAGTTTAGAGGAGCTGAACTTGAACACTTCGTTGTGAGGTGTTTTCCTAACAGGAGGTCTTTTCTGATTGTTATCGTTCTTTGGGGGTTGATAGTACTCCAAACGTGGTACATCTCGCTCCTTGGTCCTTTCTTTGTTCTTGTCTCGATTGAATCCTCTCACCATCCGATTAAACTTTCTGGTGATCATGGCAACATCATCTCCTTCATGGATCTCTTCTACTTCTTCGGATTCACTGGACTCCATTATGTCAGCTAACTTACTGCACGAAGGTGACGAGATTGTGTTTGCTATGAGAGCCACCGTTTTCTTCTTCGTGAATGTCCCTCTTGCCTCTAGATTCATCTCATAGGTCTTGAAAAAGTTCATGAGGTCCGTGAACTCAATCGTATTCACAGCTTGTGATGTTTCAATGGTTGTTACCTTCATATCGAACCTAGGTGGCAAAGTGCGGAGTACTTTGGAGACCAGAACTTTGTTACTTAACGTATCTCCCAGATCTTGACACTCATTTGAAATGTCAAGAATCTTCTTTGTGTAGCTGGATATGTCTTCATCTTCCTCCATCTTCATATTCTCAAATTGAGAAGTGAGAATACGTAGACGTGATTGTTTATCGTTGGTGTCGCCTTCACAGTGCCTTCGCAAGATGTCCCAAGCATCTTTAGCACACGTACAGTTCTTGACCAGTTTAAACATATTAATGTCAACTGCCGAGAGAATTGCGTTGAGTGCGCGATCATCGAGCGTAGCAGCCTCAACTTGATCACGTGACCATGCAATTTGTGGTATTGGGACCACATCACCTTCTGCGTCAGTTTGTTTTGGTGGTGACCACCCATTTTCCACAAAAATCCACGCTCTTCTATCTAGTGATTTAATGTATGAGCGGGTACGTGTCTTCAAGTACGAGTAATTCGAGCCATCCAAGACTGGAGGCCGAAATACTCTTAGATTGTTTGGATCCATTGATGTGTTAGAGTCGTGATACTGTCAGGACCACACTCAGTGTGTCGAGTGATGGCTCTGATACCACTTGAAAGTGTATCAACCTACTCTAAGTGAATATTCGCGGAAGCTAAAGGAGAAGACACGAGATATTTTTGCGTAGGTTATATAAATTAATAACCTACACGGAAGCCTTACGGCCAAAAAGAATAATCAAAATAAGTGTTGAGCTATTACAATGTTGAGCAACACAATAACTGCAACACTATTACTAAAATACTAAATGTGTGTTCTTACGAGCTAAGAAACACACAGAATTAAAACTACGAAATTAATCTGCAAAAAACGTCTATCTAACATCTATCTACTGAATGAATGACTCTAGTATTTAGAGACTACATGGGCTTGGATCCATGAATATAGCAACTGTTCGGCCCATGACTCTACAATTCTCGCACTTCAGTTGTTGTGCTCCGCAATTCTACCTGGAATTATGGAACTACTTCAATCTGTTGTTGACTCCGAGATTTGTGGAACAGAATTCCACTTAGCATGAAACCCTCAACTGCCTAGTACGACTTGGTCTTCTTTCTAGTCTTTGTGCGTCCTTCAAGTCTTCGTGTGTCTTTCAAGAATACCGTGTCAGGCTTCCACGTGGCTGTGGAGCTAGACGTTGAGTCAACATCAGTTGTTATGTTGAGTCAGGAGCTAAGTCAACATTTCTTGTGAAGAACACAAAAACACACATGTTAGGTCAATATTACGAATAACAATAGACTTTAAATACCTAACAAAGATTTTAAATGAAGCAAATTCCTCAAGAGGAAAATACTGAGGCAGTTCATCTAGCAAGAATAGCTAGCTCAACCGACCACGTATGGCAGGGAGACATCACTCTCCTCTGTGCCGACTAGAGAACTTTAGCTCTAGAGGTGTGCCCAGTGGAAGGTGGAAACGATTGGCGTTTACCCATCGTATGATTTATCATAACTGGTCAAATGCCAGAGGGCACATGTGCTCATAAACGAACGGCTTTGTCCCATTTTTGTTTGATTGGAGACTATCTCTACAAAAGTTCATGCACACCCTTTACTCATGTGTATTTCAGAGCAAGAGGGGGAATACATTGTCAGATAAATTCACGAGGGCTATGCAGGCAGCCATACCGGCTATAAGGACCTAACCTGGAAAGTGTTAAGGGCTGGTTTTTTCTAGCCAACCATCGAGAAGGATGCGAATGAAAGAGTTAAGAGATGTGAAAACTGCTAGAGGTATTCTAGGTTAATTCACTTGCCAGTAGAAGAGTTGGATAGTATGTTTGCTCCATGTCCATTCGATAAATGGGGATTAATATTGTGGGAAAATTTCCTGTGGCATCTGGAGGCAGAGCTTTCCTGACCGTCGCGGTGGGTTAATTTAGAAAATAGGTAGAAGCCGAGGCAATCGCTAAAATAGATGAGAAAACCATACGAAAGGTTGTATGGAAAAACATCTGTTGTAGATATGGAATACCTAGAGTTCTCATTTCATACAATGGCGCACAATTAACCGGTTCGCTTATGCAGAGCTGGTGCAAAGAAATGAAGATAGAACAAAGGTTTGTTACTGTCGCTCATCCCCTGGCTAATGGTCAAGTGGAAGTAACAAATAGAACTCTGCTAGATGGAATTAAAGCACGGCTTCAGGGGACTAAGATAAAATGGGTAGACAAGGTTGATTCAATTCTGTAGTCATACAGAACCAGCCCTAAAACCTCCACAAGAGAAAGACCTTTTAATTTGGTGTATAGGTCGTTAGCAGTAATACCCGCAGAGGTAGATATGAACTCCCCCCGAATCTTGAATTGCGACGAGTTCGAGAATATAGGCAAGCTCAGAGATAACCTAGATCTGGTTAAGGAAAGGAGAGAAAAGGCTCAGCAAGAAATTGAGTCACTACAACAAAAACACTCTATAGTGGCGAATTTTTTTGTCACCATAAGTGTCCAAATTGTCACTATAAAATATTGTGATAGTTTTTCTATTCGTCGCTGGTTCGCAGCTGTATAAGCCGTTGCTAAAAGCTTTAGTGACAACGCTTGCAACATCATCACTGTATACCAACTTTGTTGTGACGCATCAACTTGCCACTAAAACTATTTCATTTGTGACAATTTTTTCTACTCACTATAGACCAATTTTTGTTGTCACGACGTTTGCTCGTCACTGTAATTCGTAATTTTAGTGACACACATTTTTCTTCACTATAACTCTTTCATTTAGTGACATAATAGAGTCATCACTATATACATTACCATGTAGTGACAATTGTGTAGCATCACTAAATTATTATGTATTAGTCAGAGTTTCATAATCATCACTACAATAAACATTATGTAGTCTCATCCGTTTGTCGTCATTAAATCATCTTAATTTAGTGACATGTTATATTCGTCCCTAAATTATGCACCATGTAGCTACAATTAATTTTCGCCACTAAAAATTATTTTGCAGTGACGAACGATTGTTGTCGCAAGTAAATTTATATTATTGTGGCTGCAAATATAATTTTTAGTGACACATCTAATGCATCACAAATAAAAAAAATCATGTTGTCTCTAAAGTGTTGATATTTAGCGACATAAATTATTGTCAATATAATTGTTATGACAATTTTTTTTTTATTAATTTAATAATAAAAAATAATTCAAAAGTCATCACAATTATAGCATAAAATATCATGATTAATTTGTCGATAATGCTACATTTTGGGTCATTATATATATATATATATATATATATATATTATGAAAAATATATAATTATGTCAACCATCAAAAATATCAAAAAATATTAATGTAAAATTAAAAAATGTATTAAATGCAATACCAAATAATAATATATCCAACAAATTTAAACCACAATGTATCATTCTAAAAGTAAATAAATTCAACAAAGTTGGAGTTCCAATAAGAAATTACTTAAAGCTATTCAATTTTCTAACTATCATGACTTAAACCTTGAATGATATCGGGAAGACGCTCTCTTAGAAGAGTTTCCAATCGAGATTCAATATTCACTTCATGACGGCTGATTTGATCTTTTAATGATTGAAATTGTTGAGATATATCTTCATTCTGCCTCTTCAATAGTTCATTCTCTTTTTGCAACTCCAAATTTTCGCCTCTCTTACTTGGTGGCTTCAAACCATCTCCACATCCACGAAGTCGGGTGGACTTTTCTTCACCTAGAACCTTGATAAAAGCTTCATCCTCGGACATAGGATCTTCTCCATCCTCATTTTCTTGGCTCTGCAACTTAATTAGTTCATCCTGAAAATTACAATTTGTTAAACTATCTAATTATTTTACGGTAGCATATACATATAAATTAAATTTTACACTTACATAAACTTCCTTTGAGCGTGTGTCAACCCATTCTTTTTTTCCATTACTATACCGACTTTGTCACGCCCCCAAATTCCGAAGGACAGTTCAATTGGGGCGTGACTGCGGGGTGTGATAAAAGCAACTAGAACGAAAGGAATAATTTTGGAAGACAACCAAACCTGAACCGAAACTTGAAGTTACATGAGTAAAAATACTGATTTTAAAAGCTCTGGTTCATGAAGTCAAGCTATAAAAATTTAACACTATCAATGAGTGTTGCAGCGGAAGACTTAAATTGGAAACACATATATGAAGATATGTGTTCGTACTCTGAATAAAACATCTGACAGCCAAGCAACTCTTCTCAGCACCGCCGCCAAAGCCACCTGTCTCAACCTGCAAGTTTTTGGAAACACAAGCAGGGCTGAGTATTGGAATACTCAATGGGTTATGCCAAAAACCGTCATAATTATCTTTTTGTCATGCATCACAGTATAACACAAGGGTTTTCCGTGAAATAACTTGTGTAAACTAAACATTCTTTTCTTTCATCAACATTTGGGTGCACCCCCATTTTCTTTCATTTCTGTATTATCCATATCTGTAACTACGCTGGGGAAGATGGCCACCTTACGCAAACGCATCCCTTCACCGGAACCGGCCCAAAGGGCTCATAGTCCACGGCTTCTCTGTACACTACCCTTAACCAACACATGGCTCAAGATCCGATCGATTACATACGTTGGCAAGCC
>JAPKLX010000195.1:262620-294112 GCA_026898415.1 Leonotis leonurus | reverse complement strand
AATTAAGAAAGAGGTATATGACCTAGTTAGCCATGTAGGATGGAAATATTTCTTTGAAATTGATTGTCCAACGTTCTTTGAGTTAACAAGGGAGTTTTACACGACTTTCCAATTTGATAACTCTGATGAACTTACTTTGGAAACCCCTCGTGTAATTACATATAGGTTGATGGGGCATGATTTTGCAGAATCTATAAATGAGTTTAATCTATCTTTGGGTGTCATATCAATAAATGACGTGCATGATGGCATGTATATAAATTCGAGGGTGGGATATGGAGAATTTATTGGTCATGATATTTGGAGAGAGTATTCTATCGATGAAAACCCATATGATCCTAGTTAATCGCCCAACACATATTTAAAAAAACTTGAGTGGCAGTATATCCATCGTTTGTTGTCTTTCAATATTGTTGGTAGAAATTTAGGTTCATGTACTTGTTCAAAAATGGAGCTATATTTTCTTTGGGCTATGATTAATAGGAAAGAGGTTAATTTATGTTATTGGCTAGCGGAACAATTTAGGAAAGTCGTAGAAACAAATAAGGGTTTGGTGCTTGGTAACGTGATTACTCACTTAGCTATTAGACATGGATTGTTTAATCTTGATAGCCACTCTTTACATAAAGCTCATGATGTCAAACCTTTAGACTTGAATAGTCTTAAAAGGATGGGTATTATTGAAAAGAAGAACGAGACTTACACATTTGTTAACCCATCAATGCATCTACCAACTCATATGTCACGTCACACGGCAAAGAGGCCGTGTATACGCGAGGTTAACCGCCATGAAGATTGTTGGGAACCTTTTTGATGCTTGTAGAAATCATTATTTATATGTTTTGATGATGCGAAACCATATCATATATGCATGATATTAAACTGTGCTTACGCTTTAATGTTTATTGATGCTTATGTATTTATGCTTTATTTGTGTCTAGAATAGATAGACTCAACAGATGGTTAAGTGTAAGGACAGATCGATGAAAGACAGATCGTGTCCATAGGAACCATCTGTGTTCTCAATAGTAGATCAGCTAACATGTAAGATCAGGTTAAGTTTACAACCTGTGTCATAGAGCTTGATCTTATTTAGTTTATCTAGTAGAAGGGACATCAACCTGTAAGGCCAGACTAAATTAACGATCTGTGCTAAAAAGATCGACCTTGTTGTGTAGCAGGTTAAGTCAAAATGTGAGAACAGATTGATATAACGATCTGTTCATAGGACTAACCTGATCCATCTAGACTTAGTTTTGATAGCATCTTATTTATAGCACAGCATGCAAGCATTCTTACCAAGGACAGATCGATAGAAGATCGATAGCAGATCGATGGACAGCCAGCTGTTTAAGTTGAATGTACACAGCAGATCGTTCAAAGAAGAAAACGACCTGCTGTCTATCAACGAAAGCAGCGAGCTGCTATCATCAACAAAAGCAGCGAACAGCGAGCTGCATGAAAGAAAAGGCAACCAAATGATGTTATTAAGAACAGCAGATCGTTCAAAAGATGAAAACGATCTGCTCCTCCACTTCAAATAGCAGTCAACAGCAGATCGTTCAAAAGATGAAAACGATCTGCTTACCACAACAGATAGCTGTGTATCAACAGCTAGTCTTCAAGATGACAAGCGAGCTACATAGCGAGATGGACAGCGAGCTGCTCATCCCAGTTGGAGGAAGCTTTAATCTACCTAAATTGATAGAGCCTACCTGTCCTATGCCACGTCAACATCCACGTAGGACAAACTCCAACGGCTAGAAGTACAGTCAGCAGTCAACGGTCAAAAGAGCATTTAATGCTTACTGCAAAAGCTGCAAAGACTTCCAATGGCTATAATTCAAATATGCCTATAAATACTTCAAGCCTTCTTCAGAAATGAAGTTCGTAAGTTCGGGATATTGCCCAGAAAAAGCTTCAACGCTAAAAGATTCTCTCCAGTTTTCCATTGATTTATTCAACACTAGATATAGATTATATACATCCTTGAGTGTTGTAAATTAGAGAGAAATCACCATTATTCTGAAGATAACCCCGCTAGAACTTATCTTAGATTTGAGCCTTCAAAGCCTATAGTTCTAGTTTCCTCCATAGCCAAAAGCTCGGAGGAAGAACCACTATAAACCAAACCCAGATCTCGTACTCGACGAGTTTAAATAAGAGAGTTGTAATCTTGTACTCAACGAGAATAAATAAGCGAGTTTTGGCTCGTACTCAACGAGGATAAATAAGCAAGGGATCCAAGGTTAAGGGATTCATCGATCTAGCTTTGATCGATCGTGGACGTAGGGGGTTTCCCGAACCACGTTAAATATTGTGTGTTCCTTTATATTTTGCATTGCATTAGTTTGATTCTTTGTTTATCACTTCACCAACGAGCTGTTACCAACAGCGAGCTGTGCATTTGAATCAACCTCATAAAGAACACTCGGTATAAACAAAACATATTTTCTAAGTGTAAGAGCAACCAACATACTCACAGCTTCCGCACATGATCTGTGTTTGGACAGATCGTCTGGTAAGCTCCAGCTAGCTGCCAGTCTATCTGCTCAGATCGCTCACGCTCTGTGTTGAGAACTTACTTGAGCAGCTAGAAGTCTCTCTACAACAGAGGAGATCGACTGCTATTAACAGCGAGCTGTTCTGGTATCAACAGCGAGCTGATTCTCAACCTACTGTTCAAACAGCCAAACGCGAAATGTTGGATTGTGGTGTATTCCCCCCCCCCCCCATACACCACACCTGCTCTCCCGAGACCCAACAAAGTCGATCAAGTTGCTGCTAATCAAGCAAATTTACAATCTGATATCAATTGCTTAACCTTTTAATGAAACACAAGGTAAGGCCTATTATTTTATGACTCGTGATTCTTTTGTTTAATTGTCATTTAAGATTTTCGTGATTCTTTTATTTAATTATCATTTAATATTTGTATATTTTTGTAGTTTGTTGCATTGGCGTGAATGAAGTGAAAGAAGATCAAAAGGTTGAAGTGATAAATTCAAAGTCCATCTTGTATTATGAACAAAGTTTTAGAGCTCTATTATTGACGTTGAAACTGTTGTTTCCATAAAGAAATTTAGAATATCATTTTTTTAGATTATGTATTTTAGAATATCATTTCTTGGTTTGGTGCGTATGTTAATCAATTTCTCCATGATAATATTTGTTATTTTTCTTTTAAATATATACACAATGATCATTTATTTGTAACTAGTAACATGTTATTATGTAGAGGATTGCAAAATGTTTTAAAAAAGATTGTATCAAATGTTCTAATACAAAAAATAAATATTATTGATTCCAAAAAAGTCTCTAGCTTTACCACAAAAAATATAAAAAGTTCTATGATTTATATCTAATAGTGATTTTGCACTCCTTGAATTTTTTTCTTTCATATTTGATCCATTATAAAATTAAAAAAATATTATATATATAATTATATATTATACATACATACATATATATATATATATTATTTTAAGAACTAGAATGTCACTATTTTCATATTATATAGAAATAACAATAGACTAAGTTAGTCTAATTTTATTTTAATAGAATATCAGTATACTAATAAAAATAAATACTTATGGTTTATTATAACCGTGCATTTATATTATAGAATATAATATATATTATTTTAAGAATAGAATGTGACCATTTTCATATTATATAGAAATAGAATTGGATTAATAATTATATTTCAGGAATTAGAACATGACCATTTTTCTTTTTCTTTTTTTTAATTTAAATTTACATGTAATCCATTTATTTTTTGATTTAATTTAATTTTTGTTTGTGACTTTCCTTTTTTTTAATTTATTTATGGATCTTCTTTTAATCATTTCATATCAAACCCTTTGCCTAATTTCTCTGCGTTCTCTCACCGATTCCTCTTCATTTTTCATCTTTTTTTTCTTCTACAGCTAAAATCTACCGTGCAATAATCATTATTCTCTCCGTTCGCCTCATCATACCACTCATTTAAAGTCAACCATCTTCTTTTTCATACCTTGCCCTCGATTATTAGAGTGTTTTTTTTTCAGGAATTCGACTAAGTCAAAGAGTCTATTTATCTCTCGCCTACATAAGCATTTGCACCCATCTCCATTGCGACGACAGTGTAACAGGTGATTACCAACAAATCTTATTAATCTTTACCTTAATTCTAATCTAGTTTATAAACAATTTACCAATGTTTATTAAAATTTATGTGATCACGCTAAATCTATGTGAAGTACAACTAAATGATTTAAAGATTAGAAGATTAAAATTGTTTTCTTGATTTGCTTATAATTAATCTTTCATGTGTTATCATTTGACAAGCTTCCCATAAAAGTGTTCATCGTATATTTATTAGGATTATAAAGATTAATGTTATGTGATAACGCTAGATGATTAAGTGTATATTCTATTATCAAAGTGAGCATATATAATTATTAAATTTTAAATTTTAACTCATTTTGTATGTTTTATCAAAACTGTTTTGCATGGTGTAGCGGGTAAATTTTCTAAATGGATAAGAGTTGGATTACTCTCAACAACAGAAGGTTGCCGCAATATCAAGAAGGTGTTACTCAATTCTTAAATTTTGCATATTCTTTGAAAGATCCACAAGAAAAGATTAGATGTCCTTGCAAGAGATGCATTAACGTTATATTCAATAGTCGAGATGATGTTGAGGCTGATTTGTTACAATACGGTATAATTAAGGATTACACGATATGGATGCTGCATGGTGAAGAAGTTACTCTTTTTGATCATGATGAGGAAATAATTGGTGAAGAAGAACACGATATAAGTGAGAATTCAAATATTATTTTGGATACACAGAGTATGCTTGAAGATGTTTCTGTTCAAGCGAGAATGCATTATGATGGAGGGTCGACAATTAATGAATATATGTTGCCGAAATTTGGATCAAAAACATTCAATAGATTACTGAAAGATGCTGATGATGAGTTATATCCAGGTTGCAAATATTTTAGTAAGCTATCGTTTGTCGTGATGTTGATGCATATCAAAATAATTTGCAGATGGAGCAACAAATTTTTCTCTATGTTGTTGAATATTTTAAAGAAGGCATTTCCTGAAGGTGTGTTGCTACCTAGCACATATTATGAAGCTAAAACAATGATTCAAGCTCTAGGATTGAATTATGACAAGGTTGTGCTTTTTCGGAAGAATTATGAGAAAGAGGAAGAGTGCCCAAATTGTAAAGCTCCTCGGTACAAATCTCCTGAAGGCGTTGTTAAGGATACAAAGAAGGATGGAAAGAAACGTAAAAAGGTTCCTCAGAAGATTTTACGTTATTTTCCTCTAAAGCCTAGACTGCAGAAGTTATATATGTTTAAAAAGAATGCAGAGGATATGAGATGGCATGCGGAAAAGCGTACAGATGATGGTGTATTAAGACATCCTGCTGATGGTCAAGAGTGGAAAATTTTTGATAAAAGATACGAAATTTTTGGGAAGGAACCTCGCAATGTTAGACTTGATTTAGCAAGTGATGGGTTTAATCCATTTTCAAATATGAGTTTAACCCATAGCACTTGGCCAGTTATACTTTTGCCATACAACCTTCCTCCTTGGAAGTGTTTGAAAGCTCCGTTCTTTATTTTATCAATGATTATTCCAGGACCAAAATTGCCTGGCAATGAAATTGATGTCTACCTGGAACCATTGATTGATGAATTAAAGGAGTTATGGGATCACGGGATTGACACGTATGATGCATCTTCAAATGAAATTTTCAAATTGCATGCAGCCTTATTATGGACTATAAATGACTTTCCGGCATATGGAAATTTATCAGGATGGAGTACAAAAAGGTTATCTAGCATGTCCAGTGTGCAATAAAGACACATGTAGCAGATGGTTGTCAAATGGAAGAAAAATGTGCTATATGGGTCACCGACGTTACTTATCATGTGATCACAAATGGCGTGACAACAAAAGTGCTTTTGATGGAGAAAAAGAAAAAAGAGATAAACCAACTCCTTTAAGTGGAGATGATGTTCTGCAACAATTAGCTAGTGTCTCCCACTTTAAATTTGGAAAGTTCGGATCTCAGCAGAAAAAACGGAAGCATACGGTGGAGTTGAATTGGACAAAGCATAGTATTTTCTTTAATTTGC
This sequence comes from Leonotis leonurus, assembly GCA_026898415.1. Lineage (NCBI taxonomy): Eukaryota > Viridiplantae > Streptophyta > Magnoliopsida > Lamiales > Lamiaceae > Leonotis > Leonotis leonurus. Next base: position 287,972 of record JAPKLX010000195.1, on the reverse strand, counting down.
CATATTGGAAAAGTCTAAGCTTACGACATAACCTTGATGTTATGCACATTGAGAAAAATGTGTGTGATAATATTCTAGGCACACTGTTAGACATAAGTGGGAAGACGAAGGATAATATTAATGCTAGACTTGACTTGCAAGAGATGGGTATAAGGCATAAGTTGCATCCAAAGGCTCATGAAAATTCTTATTTGGTGCCTTCAGCGTCCTATACATTAACTAACGCCGAGAAGCAAAAGATGTGCACATTCTTAGCCTCAGTAAAGTATCCAGATGCATATGCTTCACGTTTGTCAAAACGTGTGAACGTGAGAACATGCAACATTACTGGATTGAAGACTCATGATTGTCATATTATTCTGCAACAATTATTGCCGATATCTATTCGTGGATTATTAGCTCACAATGTACATGAGCCGTTACACGAAATGAGCAATTTTTTCAGACACATATGTTCGAGAGCATTGAAAGGAGAGGATTTGGTACGTCTTGAAAATCAAATTGCTTTAACATTATGCAAGTTGGAAATGATTTTCCCACCTCAATTTTTTGACATCATGGTGCATTTACCAATTCATCTTGTTCGTGAAATACTACTGGGAGGACCCGTACATTATTATATATGAGTTTGTAATATTTTCTTTTCAGGTACTTATATCGATTGAAACAATATGTTACTAACAAAGCACATCCAGAAGGCTCGATAGCAGATGGTTATATTGCTGAAGAATGCATGACATTCTGCTCAATGTATATGAATGATATTGAGACACACTTTACTAGGGAAGAACGTAAATCTGGAAGGAGCAAATATATAGCAATAGACAAGTTGTCTATTTTCTCTGAGAAAATACGTTTTCTACGTAAAGGTGTATATTCAAGTCTTGATGATATTGCATTTATACAAATGAAGGCTTTCATTTTGAAGAATTGTGACGAGGTGTTGAAATTTATCAGGTAAATATTTTTTTAAATAACTACTTATTTTGTTAAATTTACTATGCTTAAAAACTTTAATGTTAATTTATACTGTCATCTTGATTGTACTATATTTATGCAGAGAGCACAAGGAAGAACTGGTAAAGAAGGGATGTGTTAATGTAGAACAAGAGCATGATCGATCATTTGTTAAATGGTTTGAAGAACGAGTAAGTAATTTAAAGTTTTAAATTTTTAATTTCCAATTTCATTATATATGTAAAATGAGTATCTTTTTCATTAAGAAAGTGTTATAGTATAAATTTAGCATGCCGAAAATAATTTAGCAAAAAATTAGTACTAAGTGAAAATTCATTCTAGCTTGATCACTCGAAGTTTATGGAAGCGGTGAATAAGATTGATAGTAACGAATTCTTTGAAATTACAAGTTTGATTATATTAAGGGCACAATTTTATAGTATGTGGCGATAAAATACAATTCTATTTTATATGTGATCACGTTAAATAAATTAACTTATTTTAGAATATGATTTTCTTTACAAAAACGTGATCATGCAAAGTACACAATCATCTTTTTAGTTATATTACCCTGTAATATATAAATTAAAGCATGATCACATTAATTTTTTATAGGTCGATTCATAAGTTAGCACATCATGATAATTTACATTTTTCATAACTTTCTTACTTTCTTCTCTATTAGATGAAATATCTGTCAGCGAAAGAAAGAAAACAAATCCATGACAATCTAATATACTTATCATATGGTCCTGATCAAAGAGGAACCCATTATGAGGGTTGTATAGTGAATGGATTACGATTTCATACAAAACGTCATGATTCGGATAAAAAGACTCAGAATTCTAGGATAGTTGTGAAAGTTGAAGGCTCTGAATGTGAATTCCAAGAATACTATGGCGTATTGGTGGATATAATTCAGTTGGACTATTTAGATAATCTTCAAGTTACATTATTTAAGTGTGATTGGTATGAAGGAAAGGCAGTGCAGAAAGACAAATATGGTTATACAAGTCTTAACATGTCAAAACCATGGAAGACTAGTGAACCGTATGTTTTGGCGACTCAAGTAGAACAAGTGTATTATGTTGACGACATCAGACTAGGCAAAAATTGGAAGGTCATTGTCCCAACATATGCTCGAAGTTTATGGAATGTGGGTGTGGATAAAGATGATGAATGTTTGATGACCGGTGAGTCTTATCAACAAAATGAAGTACAATTTGTAAATGACGTGACTCCACGATCTGATGATTTTCATGAGTGGAGTCGAGATGATATACCGCCATTGACTATCTCTAAATCAATAGTCACACCGAGGCATGATTCGCATGAAGTAAATGTAGTGCAGGAAGAAGAAGATGATGATGACGAGGACCATGAGGAAGAAGAGAGAGAAGAAGATTATGATGACAATGATGATGACGACGACGACGACGACCAACACATCGGCGACAATTTGTATGAAAGTGAAGATGATTTTGATATTTATTGATTATATTTATTTAATTGTATTTTTGTTTAAATTATTAATTTTTTTCAAATGAACTCATTCATTTTGAATAACAAATAATGCTTTTATTTATATTTATTTAAAATTGAGTTATTATACTATACTACTCATTACCATCCATAATCGTCTGTCTATATAGAAAAATTATATATAAACTAGCTATACTAATTTTTATAGTGACAATAAATTGCGACAACAATTAAATATCACATACATATTTATCTTGTGCCAATTGAAAATAATATCACTATATATATATATATATTTTATAGTGTTTATATTATAATTGTTACTATCATCTAGTGAGCATTCATTGTTGCAACAATAACATTTGTCACTGATGCATTTTCTTGTGACGAAAATATTTTTTATCATTAAATATGAGATTAGTGTGACACCAACTAAAATCGACACTAACATACAGTGATAATAAATAATGACAATACTGAATCTTTTCACTATTAAATTTTTTGGTGATGATTGAAAATATTGTCAATATAGATATACTAGCAGTCACAAAAACGTGATCGTCACTAATATATAGTGACAACAACTAGTCACAAGAATTATATATATCACTATTTTATTATGTAGTGATGACATAGATTATTATCACAATAAATATATTTATAATGATAACACGAAAGATGTCACTAATATATAGTGATAAGAAATATTGACAATACTAAATTTTGTAACTATAAAAATAGTTTGTGATGATAAATATTATTGTCACAATAAGTGCATTTATTGTGATAAAATGATTATCATCACCGATATTATTATCACTACAGAGTGTTTTTGTTGTAGTGAGTTATACAAAAGGCAAATTCAAAATATTTACAATATGGTTCGGAGGAGAAACTTTGTTGAGGGATATTTGGTTATGAGTCGGGCAGATGCCCTAAAACTAACAGGAAAATTAGACCCCAATGGGAAGGGTCCATACATTGTCAAAGAAGTCATCAGAGGGGGAGCATACAAATTAGTAGACGAAGAGGGCACGGAATTAGCCAGACCCTGATGTATAGCTAATCTGAGAATCTTTTATGTTTGAAAGTGGAAGGCATGTTAGCCAAATGTTTAAGTTCATTTGAAAAGCTTTTTGTTCCCAAAGCATGAAGATATTAAGACAATGCTTTAATTCAGAGGTTATACAAAGATTTTTATTTTTTTGTTAATTTGAACAATTATTTCACGCACATTATTCAAAGAAACACACGCTTGCAAATAAGATAATAGCATATTAAAGGCCTCAAAAAAGTAAAATTCGTAAGATTAATAGGCGCTATAAGAGGCAATATCAACATTAAGTATATCAAGCGTTAACTTGATCGTTAGTAGGAGACTCCTGATCCATAGGTGGACTGTCATCCGATATGCTTGTTGAGGTAGGGTTCATTTGTAAATCCGCCTCCTCTTGTTGTGAGGACGCAAAATTCTTTTCGACTCCTGGTCCTACCATGGAAACAGAGCCAACAATTTCCTTTTCAACCTATGGTTCCACAATTGGTCAAGAAGTGACGACTTCTTTCTCTGCCCTGGTTCTGCAATGAACTTGGGATATGAAACTTTTTTCTCAGTTTCTGGCCTAGTACCGGCTCCAGAATCCACAACATCCTTGTTCGTTTCTGGTTCTACTATCTGTCCAGATGGATTTTGACCTCCTTCTGTGGTCGTGGCTAACACATCTAGGAGATTGGTTATTGATTCACCCCTTTGTGAGGCTGCAGAGTACGAAAATGCCAAATTAGCTGCTGATTCCTCCGCTTTGTGGGGTTTGCGATCGCCATTGAAGAGGAATCTCTCACTTTATGAAAATTGAGCGGTTCCTAACACAACGAAAGAAATTTGGACCACAAAAGTTAGGCCCAAAATTGTAAGAAGAGAGGGTGTAAGAATATACGGAAAATATTAGTTTAACCCTTCTAGCAATGTCAATAATTTTTTGATATGGTTTTGGGAGAAAGAAAGTGCAGGGTAGCAAATAGCACCCCATAGATGGTTAGAATCAGGCAGTGTCATCTCTGGCTTGAGAAAAACTTGGACAGTTGGACTTAGTACGTCCATGATATGGCCTTAGAGGCACGTAAATCTTTACGAGATTCATCAAAGAGCTGAGCCTTGCTGCTTAGCGCAACACGACAAACTCGTGCATGTAAAATAATTCAAGGTAAATTAATGAATAATGATTCGAGAATTGCAACTCAAAAATGGAAAAAAAACAAGAAAATGGGAAATGAATAATGAATTAACAACTAGTTCATGCTCAACAACAAGATTGTCCCGAGAAGAACTGGTCAAAGACATAGTCTTGATCCAATCTTCCTCGTGAAGGAGGCCATTCCGTAATCGGGCTCCAACAAGCCCTAGCAAACCTAGAAGCGTCCCAGTGAAGTCCAATGCAGAGCCACTGTTAGAGGCAAAAGCTCTGGCAAGATAGGGAAGGCTTATGGACTTAGTCAACGTCCTAACCCTTTGGGTGTCCTTCTCCACGTCCCTAGCCCAAAGGGGGGGGGGAGAGCAATAGGATGGAGACTAGGGGATGGTGAAGCAGAGACACTAATGATCTCTCTATCAAAGGTTTCAGAGCTCTTAGTTGATTTAGACCTTTTAGAAACCAGTCCATAAGGGCTATGCAGAGTGTGTCTTTTGGAAGGTATCTTGATAACAGTGAGTCGGTCATCAGGCTCAAAAGTAGTAGGGCCTAGCAGAATAGGTCCAGCAGAAGTGGTTACAAGGTCAACGATGAATTGAGGAGAAGTTTGTTCCGTGTTTGGGGCCGGGGAAGCAAAAACATTAGCAACAGGAGCATGGACCTCATCTGAAGTTTTACAAGAACTAGTAGCAATGGGAATTTTAGTGGCAGACCCGGAGAGAGGTGGGGAACTGACAGAAGATGCGCTCTTACCAGAGCCTCCTTCGCCAGATTCAAGAACCCTACACTTTGCTGCTAATTTCTCTGACAAAAGGGCCGTAGTCCTATCGCGAACCTTTTGGTTTAGGAGATCGGTGAAGTTCATGCCTGAAAAGAAGGAGCCATAAAAATATCAAAGCAGTTATAATCATAGAATTTAATGATGGTTAACAATGCAGACTAATTATAAAAACATACCCATGGATAATTTCAAAGGTCTGCTATGATGCAAGTCAAAGTAAGAAAGAGCACTCTCATTTTTGGAAAAGGGGATAACTAAAGAGTGACCAGTGGAAAGTTGGATGATTTCATCCAAATGCTCAAAGAGTGCCGGGGGAATCCTTGATCCTCCAGTGAAGAGTTTTGCTATTTTATCGATAATCAACGGAAAGACATGACAATCTCATGAAAAATAAGGATTTGGGATCACAATATAATATTCCAAGTGTCAGGATTTATCTACACTATAGTATTTACCGTAAAGATCAAGCAAAGTGGTAGGAGAAAAGTATATAAAAGGATGAGAGCCATTGACCTTGTTTGTATTAAAAAAGATACTCGCAGTATCGAAGTTACCAAAAGGGGAAAAATACATGTGCAAGAACAAAGCCTTCCTAATTGACATGGGATTAAGTTGATTGAAAGGGATGGAGTAGCGGACAATTAGATCGCAAAAGTAGTTAGGAAAGGGCAAGCGTAAGCCTGCCTCAAATTGGCTACGCCACATAACAACAGAAAGGGGCTTAACGTTTAGGGGCCTCTCATCAATGACAGGAATTCTAAAGGAGTAGGGACCAATATCGTAAAGCAGTTTCATCGGAGACCTAAGATCTTTATCTTTTTCATTCCAACGAGGAAAAGAGGCAAAATCGAGAAGACCCATGAAAGGATTAAAAGAGTAAGAGGAGATATACCTAGAAATATGGAAAGCTTGGGGGAAGAACTTGAGCAAACTAGTGCAAGAAATCAAGAAAATAGAGGAGGGGAGACGATGAATAAATGCAACGAGCAACGTTAAAGTTGAAGAGTTAGTAAAAAAGTGATATACGCGCTTATTTATAATTAAGAGAGCAATGAAAGGTAGAATGAATTTGGCGTCCGCGTGGTACTGAAAGGAAAACGGGTTTTTTCAATCCAATGGTTGAGATCAAAGGACGGATGAAGTCCCCGATGATAAGACTGTGAAAGGAAGGGCTTAATAACCCAACAGTCAAAAGGGTAATTATAAATTCTTAAACGCTATGTCAGCTAATAATTAGGATAGAGCGCAGTACCTGAGGGTACATGTTTCAAAATTACAAAAAGTCCTCGAAAAAGGCGGGATTTTATCAGAGCTTGATAGCACGGTCTAACTCATAAGTTAACAGAGGTCACTTCTGAGACTAGGGGGAGAAACTGATAGAGAATAGTATCATCACCATTTTTATAATGATGAAAAGAAACTCACCATAGAAGAAAATACTCTTTTGGGATTAGTTAAGTTCTGATATACCTAGAAGCGCAGAAGGATCAAAGAACCTTTATGTAGTATATCAATTAAAACATAACAGGATTATTCAAAATAAAATGTATTAGAAACCAAGACACTTCATAAAAGAAAATACAATAATAGCAAAAGAAAATATGTAAGTCTATAAAGCTACTCTATAAAGATGTGCACAAATCTTATGTCCTTCCTATTTCTGGTGTCAAATTTCCAGCCACACTCCTTCACCTCAAAAACATGTCCACTCCTTTAATCTGTCACACCTTATCTTTTCACTTCATAATCATGCTTCTACCTTTTGTATAGAAAAACCAAACATTAAACAAAAAGAAATGGAAATGCAACGAATAGGAGCCCAAATGAATAAGCAACAACAACAACAAAACATTCTCCTAATTTTTATCAATTTCTATCAAGTAAGTGAATTTCATACTTACTTAACAACTGTGTAATAATCTCTCTTTTAAGTAGTGAAATTGTCTACCCCATGCTAAGTTGTGCACGAGACAGTTAGTAAGATAGGGTGCACAAATTAACACACTCACACAAAGAACACAGGAGTCGGTAATCCAATTCGGTGCAACCACCTACGTCTGGGGGCCCTCACCTAATAATAAGATCCACTATTAAGAACCTCGAGTTACAAAGGAATATTACCTTCTAAGGACTACCCACGCCTTAAGAACCCTCTTCATTCTTCAACGCTCTTCTCAAGTGTATTGAAGTTAATCTCTCCCAAGACTAGCCAACCCTAGAACCCGCAAGCCCTTAGAATTATCCCTTTGAGTTTATAGAATACTCAATTACAGAGATCACACGCCCCAACTACCTAACTCATGTAGAAGTTAAAGCAAACGCGTCTACACACATATGTATGTAGGATTAAAATAATAAAAGTTATCAATAAAAAGCTTACACTCTTCGCTCAATATGCTCTCACTATCTTTTGCTTGAGTGCTTAAGCGTCTCGGACTAAACAGCCTTGCATATATAGGGTGTCGTCAAACCTTAGCATTGTCGCTTGCCTTGTATATCTGTTTCCTTGAATAGAAGATCTTGCATGGTATCTAGGATATATTTCATTGATCTTCAAAGAGAATAAATCATGAAATAGCTCCTATACATGGCGCATCCAAATGTCCATAATACTCAACAAGGAAATTACCATAAATAAAAGATTCTGGTACAACGGTCATATTTGGATCCTTGAGAGACAGATCTTGAGACAGATAACTGAAACTGTCTTACATAAATTTGTCAACTTCTCCATGCACTCACAAGTAGTACTCCCTCCGTCCCGCTAAATGCGGCCATAAGGGAATCGACATGGAGTTTAAGAAAGTAAAGTGTTGTGTTTTGAAAATGTAGTAGTGAGGTATTTTAATGGTAATTTTTTTTCATTTTTAGGAATGTGACTACTTTTAATAGGACGACTTAATAAGGAAACGTGGCCATATTTAGCAGGACGGAGGGAGTATGTGTTATCAGTTGCAAGCCATACCTGAATCTATGCCTAGGAATTTAATCCGTAGCATGATATTATAGATATCATTAATTAAACCTTTAATCATTATAAAGATTGAAGCTTGCATAAATGTTAAAGAAACAAAACCATTAAAACATAATATAGAAAAATCTAGTCGTGCCTAGAAAAATCTAGTCGTGCCTAGAAAAATAAAGAATGCTAAAGCATAATGTTATGCAAAATTCATAAAAACAAACGAAAACAAAATGGACAAAATGCCAAATTTCATAATTGAATATATATGACTAAATCCTAATCTTTAAGTATAAGTATAAAGAAAAAAAGAACAAACTATATCTGCTCCAATAGCAACATGGTGATGTAGGTGTAGACGACAAGCTCGAGTCTACACATGGTGGTTGTAGATTTGACGATGGTGGAAGCAGGGCAACATGAACAACAAGGCATGTTGGCTCATGGGAGTTGTCGCTGAGATAAATTTGGACAAAAGGGAGAATTTCAAAAACTGATATTCTCATATTTCAAAATTTGGCAGTTAAATTTGTCCAAACAAAGTCATATGTTCCTATTAGAGAGAAGAGGAGGCGATTGTTGGAAAATTTTGTCCGAAATCAAAGAAGGTCCATCGAGAAATCAAAGGACAAGAAACAAATGGAGTCTTGAATTTCAACTCATGGTTGATCGAGAAGGGAAAAGAAAATAAAGAAATGAGGAGAAAAGAAGGCAACTTCGGCTTAATCGATAGGCGGTGTGCAAGACAATGAAGAAGACGAATTGGCATGGGAGGAGAAAATTGTTTCCCCATGTATTATGATTTTTCATTTCTCATATAAATATAATCCTATATGTATTATAGTTAAATTTGAAAAAAAAAATAACTTTTTATTTAGTAAAAAATATTTTTGAGATATATTTTCATTTTTCAAGTAAAGATTATTTTTATATAAATCTTAATATCTAGAATAATACTATTAATTGTATAGTAAGACCATAATTTATTAAGATCAACTACCAGTTTTAGTAATAATTTATTCATCAACATATGTATTGTGGATAAAACTATCATAACTGGTCTGACTCAACCTATCTGCTCAGGGCAATCGGGATTTAGGAGGGATTGAGCTTCAAATATTGAGATCCAAAAATAATCGGTGCGAAAAATTCATAAAATAAAATTATGAAATTTGGGTCTTAAAATAATAGTCCATTATAAAAAATATATATATATATATATTAATTAAAATATTTAAAATTCAACCTTGAATCATTAAAATTGAAATATTTTATTTTCAACATTTTCTATAAGTAAAATTATTTATTTTACAAAGAGTTATTAACTTTTTTTAAAAAAACATTACTCTTTTTGTCACGCTAAAAGTGGTCAAGTTTCTTTATTGAGTCGTTTTTTTATCTAATGGGTCAAAAATCAAGCCCATTTGAGTAAAATTAAATTCATACTTCTATTTATAGAGTTCTTATATTGATGAAGTTCACTAAATTTTTAATGTAGGATAACTAATTTGTTAGTTTATTTATATTTAAAATTTTCTATTGATGTAATATTATACAAAAATAGATGTGAGATTTGTTGGGAACCCACAAATTTAATTAAGTTTTGAAGATGTTTATCTAAACAACACGTAGAAATTATATGTTCTTTAAAAAACCAAATGATCAATATCATCTATTAAACAACAGCTCGATTTATATAAGGAGCAGGTTAATTTTTAAACGATCTGTATTATTCTTATGAGCTATCTTGGACATATTGATTGCTATAACAACAGGTATAAGTTTATTCTAACAGTTAGCTAAAATTGTAAAGGAACAGATCGATGATAACGATTTGTCCCTATTTAGCAGCTAGTTGTATTCCTTCTTTAAAACTACCTGTTATGGTTTTAGACATAATTTATTTTCTGAGTTTAGTTTTTATTTTAGACATAATTTATACAGATCGATGTTGTAAAAGGAAGTTTGAATTTTCAAACTTACTTATAGGAACGATCTATTTATCTAACACTAGAAGGAGCATCTCGATAATTTTTAAAGAACAGATTGATGTCAAACTTCATGTCCTATAGAAAACGAGCTACTTCCTTAGGATAGTATCTCAGAATATAAGGAGTCATCTGTGGTAACGATCTGTTATCAAACAGATTGTTACTCAAGTTAACAGGGGCTGTTGGGAACCCCGGGTGGTAGTTTTGATGATGGATATCGAAACACCCACTTAGAATTCACTTAAGTGTTTTACCTATACAGAACGTAGCGTGTTATGTCTATGAAGTTGATATGTACTATAAAGAGATTAAAATTTGTATTAAGATCTGTCTATAAGAGATGAACATAGACTTAGTTTTTAATTCTTAGTTTGTATACAGATCACAATGTAAAGAAACAAAACGTGAGTCACATTCTGGTCCTATCTTAATCTGTACTAAACTTAGAATAGATAAGATGTTGAACTGTAAAGAAGCAGAACATGAGTCATGTTTTGTATCTATAAATCATCTATTTTAGACTAGTTCTGGAAGACATTCAAGACCAAATGAAGGTGTCATTCTGTATATGACACAGAACGTAGAAAACGTTCTGTCCAGATACTGTCTATCAATGATGTATCAAATCACATAAGATGATTTAACAGATCTTGGAATGATCTATTCAGTACACAGAACTTGAGGCATTCTGTGAGATGCTTAAGAACAAATGATATACCTAAATGGGTCATCTGTTTCTTAGTACACTTTGGTGCCACATAGGCTTTATTCTCATATACTTATTTTGGTAAAAGAATTTGAATACTGGGAACTGCAGTCATACTATAAAAGGTAACAAAGGACGCATAGCTGATAAGGAATATGATTTCAACGGCTAGTTCGTGAGATAAAGCTTTCCAACGACTAGTTCGAGGAATTGAACACTATAAATACTCCACAAGGCATTCTACAACTACTACTGATTCTTAAGCGATTAAACTCTGCAAAATTTCAAGCTCTCAAGTGTTCAAAGCATTCAACGCTCTCATACACATCACTTAGCTATTTTCTGCTATCTAGAATCTCATATCTTAGCAACACTTATATTTATCTAAAGCTAGATCTCACACCTCACTTAGAACTAAACTGTATCTAGGATACAAGAATTGTAATTTTAGTTCTATCTTCCTATAACCTTCAAGATTAAGGAAGAATTCTCATCTTTATAAAACCCAGTAAGTGAAAAGTCACGACTTACTTCGTGCACTACACAATTCAAGTTAGGACTTTGTTGTAGTGACTGGTTCTCTACCAATCTAAATAAGCGAGGAGTTATTTTCACAAGTTAGTGAATTACTATCGAGTTGATAGTCGTGGACGTAGGGGTGTTTCCCGAACCACGTTAAACCTTGTGTTCCTATTTACAGCATTTACATTCTATCATTTATCTACATCATTTTATCTGTGATATTGCATCTTCTGTAAACTAACTCTTAAAGAACACTTGACTTAATCAAAAGGTTTTCATAATTTGAGCAACAAAGTTAACCACCACATTCCGCACAATCTGTATCTCCTTTTGTGAGAACAGATCACGTTAACAGAACTAGATTATCTGCATCATCTTCTGTGTTTCTAAAACACAGAACCTAAAATACAGATCGTCAGTCATTCTGTGTTGTATGATCTTTTGTTCTATTTCTGATAATTTAACAAAAATTTGAAAAAGTATATGCTCATCAAGACCAACGTATCTGTTTCAGAGCAATGTATCTAATTTGATCATTGTATCTGTTTCACCATAATTCACAATATGTGGTCATTCTTGATAGATCTTGTGAGAACCTTTCATGCATATCATCTCATTCACTAACCTTCTGCTTACTATGGATTTCAACATAGCGAGAGCTTGTGAGGGTTTTTCTATCCAGGGTTACAGGGAGTGGAGTTTCAAAATTAGAATGTGTCTTGAAGCACATCACATTCTGATGTGGGATGATATTGAGAATAAACCAACTCTCATCTATGACACGGCCAAAACCACTATCGAAGGTGCTAAAGGGTTAGAAGTTGTTGTAGTCTATGAAAAGGTTCTCAAGAACACTAGAGACTATACATTAGAAGAGAGGAAAGAAGCTGACCTGGACAACAATGCAAAGGGAATCATCTCTAGCACAGTCAAAGGAATCTACTTTGCCACCATCCGAGATCTCAAAACAACAAAGGAGATGTGGGATGCTCTAGAGGACTTGTGTGTGGGATCAGAAGAAATGCTTGAGAACAAACTATCTCAAGCATGCACAAATTTTGAACATTTCAACATACTGCCGTCTGAAACCATTGAACAGATGAAGATAAGAATCTCCAAGATTACCTTGGATATCTTCACGATCAACTAAACTAAGTACAACCAAAGGGACTTAAACCTTAGGGTTATTCGTTCATTGCCACCTAGTTGGCATGTATATTATGCTGTTTATTATATGCGCCCACAGCAAAAACAAACAAACATCAGAAATTCTACAAAGACAGAAGGAATTTCAGCCGACAACAAAAAGACAAACCTGACCAGTCAAAGCATGTAAAGTCAACGACTATTCCTAGAGCAATCTTGATGATGTCACCTATTTTGGTTGTAACATGAAAGGTCACTTCAAGACTGACTGTCTAGAACTGAGACGGACAGAACGTGAAGAGCTCAGAGCATAAAGGGACAAAAAGCTCAAGGAACAAAGGAAAACTATGATTACTGAAGAGAATGAAGCTTGTTCCAGTGGGAACTTCTCAGATTCTTCATCAGATAATGACGAGGCTCTCTTTGCTCAAGAAGTCATTGTAGAAGTAGATGGAGAATGGTATGTAGGGATGGACATCAGATTAAACCAATCCGAGGTAAACCTACTTACTTCTGAATCATCTAACTTACCTATATATGACTCTGCTAGCGAAGAAGCTTTAAATCAACAAAGTGAAGTTGAAGAAATTGATGATGGAGAACCCCCAAAAAGAATCTCTTGGAAAGAGTTTATACAGACTCTCGAAGATTGCAAGAAGCTTCATGAAATGGTTGAGATTCTGCAGAAACAGAATGAGCATCTGGAAACTACATTCTCCCAGATGAAAGAAGTCAGCAAAGCATTTACAATGCGTGAAACTAACATGTTCAAGCAGATCCCAGCTAAGGATGAGGAGATCACTACTCTCAATGCAAAGATCAATGATCTCCTTGCCAGATATGATGCACTGCAAAGAAAACTGAGGAGGAAAAGAAGTACATAAACAGATTCCACAGAAACGGAAATATGATGAGAGAATATATCGAAGAAAGATACAGAAAGGCTGACATGAAGGGTGTAGGTTGCATAGAAGATAAGCCAGCCAAGAACACAAAATTTGTTAAAGCTCAAGGGAAAGGAAAAGGTAAAAAGATAAAACAGAACCGGAAGGCCTTACCCAATCAGAACGTGAGGTTACAAAATCCAGCCAAACAGCCCCAAGCTATCCTAATCAAACAGAATAGCAGAAGACAGCCAGAACCTATTGTGATCTTCAATGGGATGCAAGGTGTTGGGTACATAAAGGTAACTCACACACATGAATATTCAACCTCCAGGACAACAGCTATACAGATGAAGCCAGTTGCACAGAAAGTCAATCCAAGACAGCAGACCGTCAGAAGAACAGAATTGCCCAAGCAGTGATAACAACAGAAGGGAACTCCACCCAAACAAAACATAGCACAAAACATAACAGAGAAGGAACAGATCTTTGTTGACTTCAGGGGTTGACAAATTAAATCTAACTCTAACTCTTTCTTTTCTCGTTATTTATGGGTTCCAATTGGAACTTATGCTACTAACAAAGCACCCATTTTCACAATGAGTTGCTAAGTTTAGTTATCTATAGGAAGGGAGAAGCCAAAGGAGAAGCATCGCTGTAAGAGATGTTGTCTAGATCATCGATAGCGGATGCTCGATGCATATAACATGCGATCGAGAGAAGATGTCCAACTATATCGAACGAAATGGTCCAACTGTGACTTTTGAAGGAAAGACCAAAGGTTACACGAAAGTTTATGGAGACCACATAGTTGATAAGACCTCTGTATGCAACGTTTCATTCGTATATGGTCTTAAACACAATTTGTTTTCTGTAAGCCAATATTGTGCTTTTGAAAAACAAGTTGGTTTTACAACTAACATGTGTGTGGTTAAAGATGAGGAAGGAGCAACACTCCTTACCGGAATTTTGCAGGACAAGCTGTATATTATTCAGTGGAATACAAAACAAAAAACATGTTTGGTGACAAAGACCACCACAAAACTGAGCTGGCTGTAGCGCAAGAGACTCGACCACCTGAACTTAAAAACCATAAACAAACTTGAAGAGAAAAGTTAGTTGAGGGACTACTAGATCAAGTATTCGACAGAAATCACATTTGCCATGCATGCCAACCAGGGAAACAAACAAGAGCTTCATTTCCCAACAAAGCTACACATTCAACAAGTCCAACACTGGTGCTGCTCCATATATATTTATTTGGTCCTGTAACTCCCCTGAGTATAAATGGTAGTGTAGGGGCCAGAATTGCAGAGAGCACAGTCCAGCGACCTCTGGGATCCCAGCAGCCACTGGGCATGAGCAAGCGACGTGGTCAGACAGAGGAAGCTACAGCGGCCGCTAGGCACGCAAAGTTGGCGGTTTCCTGACGGGTTTTTAAAGAAAAACAGCCCATTTGAGAAGCCATCTCTCAGAACTCAACTTAAAATAGAACTCTCTTAAGAACAAACACTTATGCCTGTAATTTTACTTTGGAAAGAAGGATTTAAGGTGGAGATCGACTGCTCCATCCACGTAGTGTAATCGTTAGTAGGTATCTTATGTTGATATCTTATTGATGATTATGTGAGGTGATTGAGAAGTTGGATCTCCACTAGGGTTGAATTTCTAATGGATTGTTGATGTTAGTTTATTCATGCTTGTTGATTATATTATGCTTGTTTATTTGAATCGATTGATCTCCGTTCCAATTCCTTATATGCTAGGTGAGGTCATGAGATAATTCTTGTGTCGGATCAAGGTCTAATCAATATCGGTTTGAATTAAAAAAGTATAAACTGAGTGTTTGTTTATTTATCTTGGAATTCCTAACTGTGTGGCTTAAATACGAGAGTTGTAGTCACAATCTAATTATAAATACGAAAGTTAGTAATTAGATAGCTTTTGAGAATTCTAGATTAGTAAATAAATGCATGAATTAATTGTGGCATGAGGTGTTCGACGTAGATGTTCAAATCTTATAGCCTTATTCTGAGTTCCCTGGTTCTTTAATTTTAGCTAATCTCATATACTGAATTTTGGTAGAATGTTTAGGACTTTACATTGTTTGATCTCTAACACTTGAATTAAGAAGCTCTACTAAGCTTTCCATGTGATTCGACTAGGGTCAGCTTACTGTGTACTATCTATCTCATCCAATTGCGAGAACTTAGGCACACGCTTTAGGTTGAACATATTTTTGCGCTGTTCCCGGGGAAGGCTTTAGGCTTTCTTGGTTTAAGTGTTATTGTTATTTGTACTTATCCTTTTATGTACTTGTGATTTTTATTTTTTCGTGTTTAGTTGCTTTCGTGTTTCCTCTTGTTGTGTAGAGTTCATTTGTAATTGTTCCTATTTTTCTTTATTTTAGGGTATCTCCCTCCCACAAGTTGCGTTTGACGTGTCTATTACTGTGGTGATAGGTTGTGTATGCACGATCACCGAAGCTTGTATAGAAGATTGGCACCCGTGTTGTATAACGTAAATCACAGGTGGGAGTAGCAAATCGTTAACCTAGACGGCGATAACAGGAATGGATATCTCCTAGAGTTTGGATATCAGTCACATCATTTAGAGGAATCTAACATCGACTGCAGTGAGACGAGCTCAAGGAAAGTCATGGCAACTAGATAGATGAGAGACCTAGCTAGGCCGGTGATTGGGGCCTCAGTATCTCCGATATTTTTAAAGGAAGCAGCTCGGAATTACGAGCTGAAGAATAATCATTTCAGTCAACTACCATCTTTCTACGGCATGTCGGCGGATGATGCATTGAACTTCAACAGGGAGTTCTATGCAATTTTTCAAAACTTTTCTCTTGGAGGTCTGAACGAGGATCAGTTGAAGATACGTTGCTTTCCCTACACGCTGAAAGATTGAGCCAAGACGTGGTTCATGTCACTGACACCTAATTCGCTGCAGAATTAGAATCAAGTATCAGAGAAATTCATGTCAAAGTGGAATCCCAACCAAAAGATTCAAGAAGTGAGATCCCAACTGGTGACCTTCACTCAGATGGAAGGTGAGCCTCTCCACGAGGCATGGGAAAGATTCAAAGGCCTCCAGATGCAGTGCCCCAACCACAACCTTTCTCCGGAGCTGCTTAATCAGTTCTACTACGAGAGCTGTTGGGAACCTTTTTGATGAATGTGGAAATCATTATTCATATGTTTTGATGATGCGAAACCATAATGAGAAACCTTAATATATATGCATGATCTTGAATTGAACTTACGTTTCATTGTATATTGATGCTTAGGTGTTTATGCTTTATTTGTATCTAGATTAGATAGACTAAAACAGATGGTTAAGTGTAAGAACAGATCGATGAAAGACAGATCGTGTCCATAGGAACCATCTGTGTTCTCAATAGTAGATCAGGTTGAGTTGACAACCTGTATCATAGAGCTTGATCTTATTTTGTCTATCTATTAGAAGGGAGATCAACCTGTAAGGCTAGATCAAATAAACGATATGTGCTATAAAGATCGAACTTGATATTTAGTAGGTTAAGTGAAAATGTAAGAATAGATTGTTGTAACGATCAGTTCATAGGACTAACCTAATCTATCTAGACTTAGTTTTTATTGCATCTATTTTATTGAACAGGAGGTCAACATTCTTACCAAGGACAAATCGTTATAACGAGGACAGATCGATACAACGAGGACAAATCATTATAACGAGGATAGATCGTTAGATCAAGGAAAGATCGTTAGATCGATGGATAGATCGATATGAAGATCAAGAAGCAGCGAGATAGAATCAACCTTGTATCAAACAGATTGACATCAAGCTGAATAAGAAGATATACAAGGAACAGATTGTTATAAACGACCTGTGTCTAACAGATCGATCAATAAGTGCACAAACGAGCTACATTGTGAGATGGACAGCTAGATGTGCAAGAAGAAACTTAAGAAAAATAATCTGTGTGTAACAGATCGATCAACAGATAGATAGTAGAACGATCTGTTGTTCATGGGGAGTCAGCTCAATGTTTGTTGAATACAACCTGCTCACCTACAGATTGTGTAATCCACCTGCTCTTATGAGATCCAAACAAGTTGTTCATCCCAGTTGGAGGAAGTTCTAATATACCTAAATTGATAAGCTACCTGTCATATGCCACGTCAATATCCACGTAGGACTAACTCCAACGGCTAGAAGCACAGTCAGCAACCAACAGTCAATACCTAAATTTAATGCTTACTGTAAAAGCTGCAAAAACTTCCAACGGCTACAATTCAAATATGACTATATATACTTCAAACCTCTTCAGAAATGGTGTTGGTTCGTGTGTTCATGACATTACCCAGAAAAACCTTCAACGCCACAAGATTCTCTCTCCAGTTTTCATAGATTTATTCAACACTAGATATAAATTATATACATCCTTGAGTGTTGTAAATTAGAGAGAAATCGCCATTATTCTGAAGATAAACCCGCTAGAACTTATCTTAGATTTGAACCTTCAAAGCCAATAGTTCTAGTTTCATCCATAGCCAAAAGCTTGAAGGAAGAACGTTTATAAAACCGAACCCAGATCTCGTACTCGACGAGTTTAAATAAGAGAGATGTAATCTCGTACTCAACGAGAATAAATAAGCGAGTTATGGCTCGTACTCAATAAGGATAAATAATCATGGGATCCAAGGTTAAGGGATTCATCGTTCTAGCTTTGATCGATCGTGGACGTAGGGGATTTCCCAAACCACGTTAAATATTATGTGTTCTTTTATATTTTGCATTGCATTTTTTTGATTTCTTGTTTATCACTCACCAACCAGCTTATCTAATTATGTGAGATGTGCATCTTGAATCAATCTATTAAAGAACACTCGGTATAACCAAAATATATTTTCTAAGTATAAGAGCAACAGACAAATATGACAGCTTCTGCACACGATCTATGTTTGGACAGATCGTCTGGTAAGCTCCAACTAGCTGTCAGTCTATTTTTCATTGACAGGTTATTCACTGAGTTGAGAACTTACTTGAGCAGCTGGATCTCTCTCTACATCAGAGGAGGTCGATCTGCTACACCCAGCGAGCTGTTATGGAATAAACAGCGAGCTGCATCTCATCCTATTATTCACAGCAAAACGCGAAAAAGTTAGAGTGTGGTGTATTCCTCCCCCCCCCCCATACACCACACCTGCTCTCCCGGGACCTAACAAGTGGTATCAGAGCAATGGTTCAACCGACCACTGTATCTTTTACACGGGTTTCCAACCTGCATGGTCAATTGAATAGATCCTTACTTAGGAAATTATTTTTTTTCATCCCTTACTGCATTTTGTTGCATATGGATTCTCATCTTCTCAGGTCTCTCAAAGTCTTCTCCATCGAAGGCTACAATGAATGGAGTTACCGAATTAAAATGTGCCTACGAGCTCATCATGTTCAAATGTGGGACATTATCCAAAATGGACCAGTCATTATCTATGAAGATGGAGAGGAGCAAACAGAAGGAGACCAAGCTGGAGTGAAAAATTTTAAAGATCCCATGATATTCACAAGACCAGAACGCAGGGTCGCTGAGCTGGAAAATTATGCAAAAGCGCTCAAATCGAGTACCGTACATGGCGTATATGTTGCCAAGATTAGACACCTAGAAACTGCCAAAGAAATGTGGGATACATTAAAGCAATTAAGCTTGGGATCAGAGGCTCCTTCTTCTTTAACTTCTTACTACGAGGGCGTAGTAGGATTTAAGTGTGGGGGAGCGTTGCTTTCTTGCATGCGGTTGTCGTGTCGTGTCTTTATGTTTCTTTTTGTTGGTATCTTATGCTTCCCAGACCTTGAATCATTTGCATGTTAGCTGGTTAGTTCAATTATTTTGTGTTGATGATTATTTATTATTAACATGTGAGCCTCAGTATGAGCATGTATGGTGGTAGACTTAGATTAGTTTTGGTTGTTGATTGGGCTAGGTTGTGTGAATAAGACGTTTAAGTGAGGCATGTTGCTTAGCTAATTGGCGTGTACATGATTCGGATTATGAGTGACTAATCCCTAGTGTTTATGTGTTCGGTTCCCCTTGAATTATAAAAAAAATAGAAAAAAAAATAAAGAGTGTTAACTCTTCAAAAAAAAGAAGTAATAAAACGCTAGAAGGGCGTGAATGAGTAGACGAGTCGAGTTCGTGGGTTCTACTCCACTTATCTTAGATAATGAGTATGAGAAACCACATCTGGGCACTCAATGTGATCCATTGATGCTTATACCCGATGACTATACCCTTATGCGGACTTGCTTGTTTTGCTTAAAAGTTTAGGGGGAATTGGATATGTGAATGATAAGGAGATGTGAGATGTGTGTACATTGTAATCGTGTGCATGTCGATGAACTTAGTAACGGGAAACATTAAGTCTTGATTGAGTGACCGAATATGATTAAGAGTCGAATCTAGTTTAAGTCTTGTATTGAAGGTAAGAATGGAGGTTGGGCTTACGTGTTAATTGTTGGTTTGAATTGATGCATAGTGATTGGAATTTGCTTAAGGACAAGTAAATGATTAAGTGTGGAGAGTTGTTTACCTTGGTTTTGGTTTTTTTTTTAGTCTTTGTTTCATTGTGTCTAGACACTAGTTTGATTTATTTTTCGTTTCTTTATAGCTCGTTTTACGCTGATTTCTTTTACTTTTATGTTGGATCCACGATGATAAGATGAAGAATGGTTTGGAGCCAAATAGATGTCGAACATGCCAAGTATGCTAAGCCAAATGAAGTGGAACGGGTTGAGGAGTGCAATGAAGGGAAGAAAGCATGGAAGAGTCGAGCCTGGGATCCAGCAGGCGCTGGAACCCCAGTGCTCGCTCTGGTGCAGAGGCTAGAATTGCAGAGAGCACAGGCCAGCGACCGCTGGGCCTGCGCAAGCAACGTGGTCAGATAGAGGAAGCCAGTGGTCACTGGGCACGCAAAGTTGGCGGTTTCCTGACGGGTTTTTAAAGAAAAACAGGCCATATGAGAAGCCATCTCTCAGAACTCAACTTAGAATAGAACTCTCTTAAGAACAAACACTTGTGCTTTAATTTTTCTTTGGGAAGAAGGATTTAAGGTGGAGATCGACTGCTCCATCCACGTAGTGTAATCGTTAGTAGGTCTCTTATGTTGATTTCTTATTGATGATTATGTGAGGTGATTGAGTTGTTGAATCTCCACTAGGGTTGAATTTCTAATTGATTGTTAATGTTAGTTTATTCATACTTTTTGATTAGATTCTACTTGTTTATTTGAATCGATTGACCACCGTTTCAATTCCTTAGATTCTAGGTAAGGTCGAGAGATAATCCTAGCGTCGGATCAAGGTCTAATCAATATCGGTTTGAATCGGAAACGTATAAACAGAGTGTTTGTTTATTTATCTTGGAATTCCTAACTGTTTGGCTTAAATACGAGAGTCGTAGTCACAATCTAATTATAAATGCTAAAGTTAGTAATTAGATAGCCTTTGAGAATCCTAGATTAATAAATAAATGCAAGAATTAATCGTGGCATGAGGTAATCGAGGTAGATGTTCAAATCATAGAGCCTTATTTCGAGTTCTCTTATTTAATTACTTATTGGTTCTTTAATATTAGCTAATCTCATATACTGAATTTTGGTAGAATGTTTAGAACTTTACATTGTTTGATCTCTAACACTTGAATTAGGAAGCTAAGCCTCCGCGTGATTCGACTAGGGTCAGCTTACAGCGTACTATCGATCTCGTCCAATTGCGAGAACTTAGGCACACGTTTTAGGTTGAACAGGGTTGGAACCGGGAAATTTCTATGTCCCTATCCCAAATTCTCACACATAACTGCGAGTTTATCATAAACAAATTTTTATAATTAATAGCTTTCATTATACACATTTAATATATGAGAACAGTCAATATATCCTTAACAACGAATAATAATAATTAAAATGTTAATAAATAATTTTATAAGATATTCAATCCCGTCGAAATTCGACGGGTAACCATCTAGTTGATAATATATCGATTTATATGTAATTTCATAGTTCAATGTATAGACCTACATCAATAAATAATTGATCTCATATAATACTAATCGAAAAAAATTCACATTTTTTAAAATAATAATAATTATTTAAATATGTAAAAATCAATTTATCGGTTGACGTGATCATGACCTATGACCTATTTAGTATTAAGATACTACATATATAATTGTCTAACAAATATTGTTACTCATATTACAAATGTACACACTCGTATTTAATATTAACCTTCAACTAATCTAAATTTCAATTTTAATTAGTGTAAATACATTTTCTTTAACAATTTATTTAATTATATTATAATTATTTATTTATTTTGGAACAAATTGCATTCGATTAATTTCATGTTAGAAAATGTCATAGATTAATTATCAGTATCATAAAAAGTGCCTGTTTCCTTGAATTCTTTTTATTAATTGTCAAAATATAGATATCAAATTAACTAATATATAATGAAATATATCTTTATTTATAATTATGGAAATATTAATATCAAAATTCGGAATAATATATAATGTTATATATGATAGATACATGGAAATAAGAATATTTTATAAATATCATATGTATATATGAAATTAAGAATATATAATCTTATATATAATTAATATGATTTTTAAATTTTAAAAATTTGAAACTTTAGATCAGGATGGAGATTTGAGAATGCGCCACATAGAATTCAAATAATAATAACATTAATAGTCTAAATATAACCTGATAGATATATAGATTATATTTTAAAATTTAAAATATCAATGAAATTTTACAAAATTTTAAATGATTGAAAATCAGTCTCGAGATTTTCTAATGATTATTCTTTAATCAAGTAATTGATATCAAATTTTTATTGACATTCATGAATAATTTTCATTAATTATCTATAATAAACATGATGATGTTAAACCAATAATTAAAATTTAATAATCCGACTATTATTATTTTTTTGAAATATGATATGTCCTTTATCACTACCCTATCTTGGTATATTATTTATTGTTTTTCCTCCGGGGATTGGGATGAAATCATGTGTTTTATATTAGCATTTCATGTCTCATAATAAAATTTATCATTTTAATTAATATTTTTTTAAAAATAAAAAATATATTTTGACATGATAGAATCATAATTTAAAATTATAAATTTTAAAAAAAAAAACTTAATTTTTTAAAAACTATTTATCATATTCTTTATTTTTTTGAAGCCTAAAAATTTATTATACTGATAATAAATGTTAAAAATAATTATAAATCTTATTTGTATTGTATGAACCCTAATATTAATATATAAAATTAATAAAACACCTAAAATTAAAATTAAATATTAAATTAAATTAAAAAATAAATTAAAATTTAGTTATGAGACATAAAGTGTATATGGAACCCCTGATCCCAATTGTGATTTGCAATATCATTAATTGAAATCATATTCATATAAATCTGACTCTTATATAGTACTCCCCCGAAAACTAACATATATTTAAGTGGCATTTCCATATGGTTTTTTATTATGAATGAAATTTTACGAGCACAAATTCAAGAGACGTCACAAGTAAATAAGATTAAATACATAAACATACAAAATTCAAATCATTACTATTGAAATCAGCAATAATACATATTTTAGCTATCATTGCAATCAAATTAAATATAAAGATAATATATTACCTTATTGGCATATGTGCATAGGATCTTTAAAACAATAATTCCTATTGATATGTCAGATATGCAATAAATTAATTTAGTATTTTGAGTCAATAATAATAAAGAGTTTAAGTCATTAATATTTAATTGAAACGTGGAATTTCTGTATAAATAGGGGTGATTAGCTTCACTTTGTACCAAGAACAAAGGAACCGAGAAAGACAGTTGATATTTCAAAGTTCAACTAATCCCCCACTCAGAAATGGAACATTTATCTATTAAAACCATTGTAATAGTTTTGATTGTTTTGGGATATTGTTCGAGATTTGGATATGGTGTGACTATTGTAATAAAATGTGAGGAAGCTGAATGTGGAAGAATATGCCAACAAGCCTATGGAGCAAAGCTAATCAGCCACTATTGTAAAGTTTTGCCCTATAATCTTGGGAATCTATGTGTATGCAACCATGCTCAGGCGACGATGAATGGTGTTACTGCAGCAACAGTTGCCACTGAAGAAGTCAACTAGACTATTATTAATTATAAAATTTTGAATTTTATTGGCATGTGTTATATGGATATATAATTAATATATATGGATATATGATTAATATATATGTATCCAATTAATGTCTTTAATTCGAAATGAAATGGCCAAGTTCATTTGCAATAATTCATTTTGCAATTTGAGAATGGTGTTCTGTGTAGTCAATCATATTGGAAATGAAAAGCATAAAATACACTTGATCACGCTTAATGCAGAAAAGGGAGGTAGCGAGCGCTAGGGGGTAGCGCTCGCTGAATGGAGTTTCTATCTGGGGACAGAACTCACACCTAGCAGTTGCTAGGGGGTAGCGACCGCTAGGCATGGTCACGCCAAGAAGACAGAATTCACACCTAGCGAGCGCTAGGGAGCAGCGACCGCTTGGTGTGTGGAACAGAACTCCCACCTAGCGGTCGCTGGCCCTGCGCGAACTTTCCTATGACTCAATCAATTTCTTGTTGCTATATTTTGGGGATCAGTTTCTGCACGTATCTTTCCTTCTTCATATAAATATACTCCTTCCATAAAACCAGATATAGAATTGAATTCCTCATATACGTTCTACAACTCACTTCTCCCACAAAAACAACCATAGCGTAATTCTTCATCTCCCCCATCCGGATTTCGTCTCCAACCCAAAATTCGTAAGGGCACTACGAACTTCGGGACCGTGTTAACTCTTGATAGTATTTTCGGCATTGGAATCGTCCACCTTGGGTTCGCCGGGAATAGCTTTTAGGGCAGTGGCTTCGCCATGACACGGGTCTAACTATTTATTTCTTCCGCTTGTTTTCTGATTTCTACAGGTTCGAAGCTTCGGTTCCAACAATCTAAAAGCTATCTCCATGGCTTCGAATTCTCAGTTAATTCTCTCATCCTGTCTCCCCTCCAATGCGACAAAAATGAATTTTGGAAGACTGCGCTCCACTCCCCTCTGGCGGCGGCGTTCGTGCGTGACATTTCTACGACTCCGAAGCCAGATTCCTCATCGGAGGTAAAGCCCACTCGGTTGGCGCTGGTGAACATCCCGATTCTGCCGAGGAAGTCGAGGAACGAGGTGGAAGCGGTAATCAATGAAGGCGGCAACAAGGAAGTGCTTCCGCCGCGAGAAGTAGTGGTGCATAGGTAGTTGAGGAATCAAGACAAAATCCAATAAGTCATGGCCCCCACCTTTCAATGCAACAGCGGTGCGTGTGTCTCTGTAAGTGATAGAGGAAAGGGAGAGTTAGAGAGAGTGAATATGGTGAGTGAAGAGAATGAAGGAGTGATACGAGTAACATATCGTCCAAGTTGTGTGTCGAAGGGCCTGGGGCTGTGATGGAGCCTGAGCCGGTAATATATGATGCTATTGGTAAAGATGATGAGTGGCGTGAGGATGAAGGAAGAAGTAGTCGTCCGAAGAGGCGAATACGAGAGCCTAAGAAATACGAGGACTTTATTTCTTATCGTTAAGTTTACTTATGTATTTTTTGATTATTTGTTTTGGGCTTAGCCCAATTT
>JAPKLX010000195.1:237958-257620 GCA_026898415.1 Leonotis leonurus | reverse complement strand
TTTACTTATGTATTTTTTGATTATTTGTTTTGGGCTTAGCCCAATTTTATTTAATTGTGTCGAGCAAAATTATAAGCTCCTTTTCGGGTTTTCTTGTTGATTCTTTCCCGAATCGCAGGTCGAATCACCCAGGGTCCTTAGATATAAATAAGGGATTAGTGTTATTTTATAGAGGGGAATAAAAAATAAACCCTAATTTCCTACCGTTTTTCTTTCTTTTTTTCTCTTCAACTCGACGGCGTGAACGACGAGCTTGGCTCGCGTCTGCCGATTACCAATTCCCGTGTGATCTCCACGATCATCAGGGATCGATAAGGGCCCAACCCTTATCAAGGAGATACTGTGTAAGCCATGTATTCGTGGCCATGTTCTTTCTTTGCTTTGATTACTAATCTTGCAAGCTTACTTATCTCCTTCCTCTTCACGCTTGTTTTTAATATGAAAGAGTTTGTTTCATTGTTATATGTAATTGTTTGCTTCCAACATGTTGATGACGTGAATTGTTTTTAATGGATGTTAATGTAATTAAGTTGTAGTTCATGTGAACTCTTTGTCAAACTTGTGGAAGTTCATAATATCTAATAAGTAGCCCATGTACCTGACCTGATAAGTGATAGCATGTAGATTTAAGTAAAGATACTTAAATAGCATGGATGAATAATTGTCAGGAAACTTGGGACATGCACATGCATATCATAAAGTAGCTTCTATAAAAATCCTTGTTCGTGTAAGATGCACCTGTTCTGTGATATGTTGCAAGGGAGCTCTATGTTATCATGGGTGTAATTATTTGGAGAGTATGGAAGAAGCTGTCACCCCATAGCTATTAATATTTCTCTATTTTATTCTTCAATTTATTTTATGTTGGCTTTGAGATGGTCTATTTGTTATTAACGTTACTTCTAAAATTTTGAATGGAAGTGTTTTTTCTTGTTGAGTCATTGAATATTTGACATGTTAGACTTGATCATGTAAATTATGCATCTATCAAGAAGCTACGTGCTATGGATTTAATCCCTGCAATGAATCAAACTGATCATGTTAAATGTGAAATCTGTGTTGAAGCTAAATTTGCTAAGAAATCATTTAAGAACGTGGAACATAGATCATCTGAACTTCTGGATTTAGTTCACACTAACTTAGCAGAATTTAGAAGCACAATTAGTAGAGGAGGGAAGATGTATTACATATCATTTGTTGATGACTGCTCTAGATACACTCGGCTATATCTCTTACGATCTAAAGATGAAGCGACTAATATGTTTCTTAAATATAAGGCTGAGGTAGAGAATCAATTGAATAGGAAGATGAAGAGACTTAGATCTGACAGAGGTGGAGAATATAGTACCCTGTTTCTATAGGATTTTTGTGAAAATAATGGAATAATACATGAATTTACTGCTCCCTATTCCCCTGAACAGAATGGTATTGCTGAAAGGAAAAATAGAACTCTTAAGAGCATGATTAATGCAATATTACTTTATTCTGGATTGCCCAATGGTATGTGGGGTGAAGTTGTACTATCTGAATGCTATATTCTAAATCGCCTCATAAGAAACTTGATAAAACTCCATATGAATTGTGGAAAGACTTTAAGCCTAATCTTAAATATTTGAAAGTGTGGGGGTGTCTTGCTAAAGTGATATTGAATGATTTTAAATGAGTAAATGTACGGGTTGAAAACTTTTGATTGTGTGTCTATTGGTTATGCTCAAAACTCTGCTGCTTATTGATTCCTATGTTTGAGTGATCAATCTATTTGTGAATCTCGTGATGTTGAATTCTTTGAGCATATATTTTCTTGGAAGACTAACGTTTCTTGTGAGAATGTATGTAGCTCTTCACATCCTGCTCATGTTATTGGCGTTGAACGTTCGGCCTAGGAATCGGTGGAGATTTCTGAACCGAGAAGGAGTAAATGACGAAGGACTGAGACTTCGTTCGGTAACGATTTTATTACTGCTTTTGTGGCTAAATATCCTGATTTGATTGATGATTATGTAGTGTCTGCCTTCTTAATTAATGAGGATCCTACTACTTATTTTGTTGCTATGTCTAGTGTAGATGCTCCATTTTGGAGACAAGCTGTGCAAAGTGAATTAGAGTCTATAACTAGTAATCATACGTGGGAACTTGTTGATTTGCTTGTGAATACTACACCTATTAAATTGAAATGGTTTTTTAATAAAAAAAATTGATACCTGATGGATTGATTGATAGGTATAAGGCTAGACTTGTTATGGTCGGATATTCCCAGAAAAAGGATGTAGACTTCTTTAATACTTATTCTCCTGTTGCTTGTATTTCCACAATTAGAACACTCGTTGCTTTAGCTGCTATTCATAATTTAGTGGTACATCAGATGGATGTTAAAACAGCCTTTTTAAACGGTGATCTAAATGAGGAAATCTATATAGAACAACCCGAGGAGTGTGAAGTATTTGATGAATTATACTAGGCCTGACATTGCATATGCGGTGAGTCGTTTGAGTAGGTATACTCATAATCCTAGTAGTCACCATTGGGCTATACTTTATCGCTTGTTGAGATATCTGAAAGGGACAATTGATCATTGTCTACACTATTCTAACTTTCCTGATGTATTAGAAGGTTATTGTGATGCGAACTGGGTTTCAGATAGTGATGAGGTAAGCTCCACGAGTGGATATGTTTTCACTCTTGGAGGTGGTGCTGTTTCCTGGAAATCGGGAAAACAAATCTGCATTGCAGGTTCTACGATGGAGTCTGAGTTTATAGCGTTGGAGATGGCAAGTCACGAAGCAAAGTGGCTTCGAGAGTTAATGGCCAACGTGCCAGTGGGTAAGAGGTCTTTAGCACCTATTTCTTTACATTGTGACTCATAAGCTGCCATTTCTATTGCTAAAAACAGTGTCTACAATGGGAAGAGGAGACACATTCGGTTAAGACATGCAGTGGTGAGGGAAAAGTTGAGTGGAGGGGTGATTTCTCTCGACTCTGTGAAGTCAGAGAAGAATTTGGCAGACCCGTTCACTAAGGCCCTCATCAAAAGACAAGTTGATGAACTCTCTGCCGGAATTGGGATGAAGTCATTTAAATGAATGAGGGCTTATGTGGTGGATACCAAGAGGTCAAACGAAGCCGTGTAAGTCTTGTTTTGTTTAATTGACTTGTATGTATATTGATTTGTGAATCTATACATGGAAACGAATCAAACCTGCGTGATTGTGATTCAATTGTGATGGTTTAGACATAGAGGTTTCATGCCTGACGAGGCAATCTCACTGCGGTGATTTGTATGATTGTACTATGTTTGTGATGGTTGAGCAGCTGTGGCTCTTAATGATTTCTTGCGGTTGTTTCTGTTTAGTAGGTTTTTAGTTATGTTTTTGTGTGTCGTTTTGTCGTATTTCTTTATGTGTATCTTTTGTTTCGTGTCATTTTAGTTCTTGTTTTATGCCGGGTCGTGTGTTCTATGATTTGGATGCAGGAGTTGAAAAAGAGATGGAATTGAGCTAAGATGGCGGTTGGTGAAACCGAGTGAAGAAGGAAGCGTCGAGATGAGGACAAGAAGAGAAGGCAAGCCAATGCTACGGTCAACGGTCGCTGGCACCCAAGCGCCCGCTAGGGTGCCTTTCCTGAAAACTTCAGAGAGCAGGGCCCAGCGACCGCTGGCTTTCCAGCGGCCGCTGGCCCTGCGTTACAAAAAGGGACAGAAGGCCAGAGCCAACGACCGCTGGCTTTCCAGCTACCGCTGGCCTGCAGTTGCAGACTTAGTTGTTTCTTATCTTTGTCGTGAATTTGAAACAAAAACAGTAATTTTTAGTTTTTAGAAGAGTGAGAGAGACTTTTTTACTCGTTACTTGTGGAGTGGAGATTCTCAAGAGATTGAAGGATCATTCTACTCTTTGCTTTTAGATTCTAGTAAGTTTCTCTTTATGAACATTTCTATGGATTTATTTTTCGTTATGGTTGGCTAAATACTTTTCTAGGGTTTAATTGTCTTGATCTTTGGTTTAATGCTTTGATTTGTTCTTGTATGGTTGTTTGATTTGTGCTTCATGAGTCTTATATGTTTGATCACCATATGAACTCAAGATATAGAGTGGATTGCAATGAATTATTCTATATCTCTTTTGTAATTGAACAACCAACCCTATTAATCGGAAACGTAAAATAGGAAATCGTGTTTTGAATTGGAAAGTTCTTAAGTGTGATCTATACACGTGAGTGCTAGACACGGATTAGCTTTAAGAACACGTAGGTGTTTAGTTAATCAACTTAGGAATAATTCGATTAGAGATAGGATTTGTTCAAAGTAGCATTGAACCTTAGGTTTCGGATAATTATTACCCTAGATTGTCTTTCTATTATTATCTAATTTAATTTCCTCGTTAACTTAATATAATTCCATCTCACATTGATCTAGAGTGTTTTAGGATTTCTCTTATCTCATTTTATATTATTGTAGCACTTTTAGTCATTGCCCTGCATAGTCTTCCCTTGAGATACGACATTCGGGTCGGCTATACATTTTTAGTCGAACATAATTGAACATAATAACTGAAAGTATATTGGCTGGAAACATTCCTCATGCCCGATACTGATTCCCTTTATAGGACAATGGGTCTGGACTTAACAACGCCGCGTACTTCAGTTTTAATTTTGACTTAACAAAATTGGCGTCATTGTCGGGGAAGGCTATAGGCATTTTTGATTTTTAGTGCTTGTTTGTTTGTTTTTGCTCTTTTCTTTCTTTGTCTTTCGTATTGTGATTGTTCAGTTTAGTGATTGTTGTGTTTTTATTTTTCGTTTTTGTTTTTGTTTTGGAGTTTTCAACCGCAAGTTACGTTTAATCTCTCTTTTCGTGGTGTTAGTTAGTGCATTCACGGTCGCTGAAGTTTGAATACGAGATTGTCACCTGTTTTGGACAACGTACATCGAAGAAGTGAGTTGCAAATAGTCAACCTGGAAGAGGAGATTGAAAACGGCTACACTTTGGAGTTAGGGTATAGATCGGATCATTCAGAGAATCCACTCTCACGAGACTCCGACACAGATTGGAGTGAGTCGAGTTCTCACACAGTTATGGCAGCCCGTCAGATGAGGGAACTCGCTAGGCCGGTGATAGGAGCTGCAGCATCACCGATTGTGTTGGGACAAGCAGCTCGGAACTACGAGCTCAAGAGTATCCACTTCAACCAGCTTCCGTCTTTCTATGGAATGCCGGCAGAGGACGCATTGAACTTCATCCGGGAGTTCTATGCCATTGTTCAGACCTTTCCACTTGGGGGACTGACTGAGGATCAGCTGAAGATGTGGTACTTTCCGTACACTCTCAAGGACCGAGCTAAGACATGGTTTATGTCTTTAACTCCTAATTCTCTCCAAAATTGGAATCAGGTGTCTGAGAGATTCATGTCGAAGTGGTACCCAAACCAAAAGACGCAAGAGGTTAGGTCACAGTTGGTGACCTTCACACAGTTGGATGGAGAGCCTCTTCACGAGGCTTGGGAGAGATTCAAGACCCTACAGATGCAGTGTCCTCATCACAACCTATCTCCGGAGTTGCTCAACCAGTTCTTCTATGAAAGTCTTCATCAAAACCTTCAGTATATGGTTGATAATGCAGCTGGAGGAGATATTGGAAACCAGACTGCAGAGGAGCTCATAGAGATATTTGAGAACATGGCAATGAATTCTCAACAGAGAAGCTCCAGGGGTCCGAAAAAGAAGGTTAACGAAGCAACCTCTAGTAATGATTTGGTGAGGCAGATAGCAGAGCTTACAAGGCAAGTACAAGCTATCCGAACAGCGGATGAACAACCAAGAAGAGGTGGAGGAGAGACTTGTGGTATTTGTGGAGAGTTTGGGCACGGGGCTAATGTTTGTGCCAATGCATATGAGCAACACCGAGAACAGGAGGAGCAAGTAAATGCTCTTCAAAACTTTCAGCAGCGCCCGAAATTTTATCCATACTCCAACACTTATAATCCGGGGTATAGGTATCATCCCAATTTCTCATGGAGGCAACAAGCACCACAAGGGCAGCAAATACCACCTCAGCATGGTTTCCAACAATTCCAACAACCTCAAAAACACTTCTCACAACAACAGCAACATCAAGCTCCATCTCAAGGTCCTTCCAAATCATCAATGGAGGATAATTTGAATAAATTCATTCAAGCTAGTCATCAGCGATTTGAGACAGTGGAGGCTTCTATGAAGAGGATTGAGACCCAAGTTGGACAGCTTGCAGGGACCGTTGGAGAGCTTGTTCAGATGAACAAAAAGGATAAGCTTCCAAGTCAACCAAAGCAAGCTCAAGCTGTCACTGTTTTGAGAAGTGGTAAAGTTGTGGATAATCAAGTCCGTATGCCGGTTGTTGAGGATGAGAATGAGAAGGAAGAAAAGAATACCACAGTAACTCCTCCTGAAGAGGAGATCATTGGTGTAGCCCCTTATGAGGAAAAAGGGAAGGGAGGAGTGTTGCATAAGGCCTATAATCCTTATAAACCTCCTATTCCTTTCCCGGGGCGATTGAGGAACGAAAAGCAAGATCAACAATTCTTGGACTTCTACAAGATGCTTTCAAAGGTCAATGTCAACCTTCCTCTCTTGGATGTGATTAGGAATGTTCCAGCATATGTTAAGTTCTTTAAAGAGCTTGCATCCAAGAAGAGACGTTTTATGGATGACGAGAAGATTGTTGTTTCTGAAGTAGCAAGTGCAATGTTGAAGCACCAACTTCCTCCAAAGCAAACAGATCCGGGAAGTTTCGTCATCAAAATTTCACTTGGCAATGGTAAGTCCGTTTCAGGTATGTTAGATCTAGGGGCTGGAATTAATTTGATGCCTTATTCTATTTTCTTAAAATTAGGATTAGGTAATTTGAAGCCCACTAGAATGTCTTTACAATTAGCAGACAGGTCAATTAGGTACCCTAAAGGAATCATTGAAGATATGTTAGTTAGGGTTGGAGATTTGATTGTACTGGTTGATTTTGTCGTGCTTGATGTTGGTGAGGTGCAAGAGTCTAGTAATGAACATACTGTGCTTTTAGGTAGACCTTTCATGGCAACAACTAACACGTTAATTGAT
This sequence comes from Leonotis leonurus, assembly GCA_026898415.1. Taxonomy (NCBI): domain Eukaryota; kingdom Viridiplantae; phylum Streptophyta; class Magnoliopsida; order Lamiales; family Lamiaceae; genus Leonotis; species Leonotis leonurus. Next base: position 250,540 of record JAPKLX010000195.1, on the reverse strand, counting down.
GTTAAAAATGGGAAACTTCAAATGACTGTGTTAGGTGAAACTATTTCCTTGTTTGTCAGGGAAAGTTTATCTGATACTTGTTACTATATTGATGCTATTGATACCTTGGTCGAGAAGGTGTTTTTGCAGGAATTAGATGATGAGGAGATAGCAGTTAGTCGAGATGAGGAAGACCTAGACCTCGACTCAAGTGTGGGGGTGATGGAAGTGAAAGAAGAAGAGAAGAATGAGCCGTTGAGTAGTCTTGTTGAACTTAAGGAGCTTCCTAAGCACCTTAAGTATGTGTTTCTTGAAGATGGGGAGACAAAACCGGTGATCATTTTCTCTGAGCTGACTGAGGAGCAAGAAGAAGCATTAGTAGGGGTATTGAAAGAGAACAAGAAGGCCTTTGGTTAGAGCCTTGCAGATATAAAGGGAATTAGTCCATCTATGTGTATGCATCGGATAATACTTGAAGATGGAGCAAAACCATTCAGAGACGGCCAAAGGAGATTGAATCTCAATCTTATGGAGGTGGTAAAGAAGGAAATCCTTAAGCTTTTAGCTGAAGGATTAATCTATCCAGTGGCCAAGAGTGAGTGGGTGAGCCCTGTTCATGTTGTTCCGAAAAAGGGAGGCATCACAGTAACATCTAATGAGAAGGGAGAGTTGGTGTCAACTAGGTTGACCACAGGTTGGCGAATGTGCATAGATTACAGGAAGTTAAATGCGGCCACCCGCAAAGACCATTTCCCTTTACCTTTTATAGATCAAATGCTTGATAAGTTAGCTGGACATGAATTTTATTGTTTTCTTGACGGTTTGTCTGGTTATTATCAGGTGGCAATTGCTCCAGAGGATCAATCAAATACGACGTTCACAAGTCCTTTTGGAACCTACACTTATAGGAGAATGCCTTTCGGATTGTGTAATGCTCCGGGAACTTTTCAAAGGTGCATGCTTTCAATTTTCTCTGAGATGATTGGTGATTTTATTGAAGTATTTATGGATGATTTTTCCATTTTCGGTAATTTATTTCATGATTGCTTAAAGAAAATTGATATAGTTCTAAAACGGTGCATTGAGTGTAACCTTACTCTTAGTTGGGAGAAGAGTCATTTTATGGTTACCAATGGCATTGTGTTAGGCCATGTCGTTTCTAGCAAAGGGATAGCCGTTGATAAGGCTAAGATTGATGTCATTGAGACTCTACCTCCTCCAGTGAATGTTAAAGGGGTGAGGAGTTTTCTTGGGCATGCTGGCTTTTATAGGAGGTTTATTAAGGATTTTTCCAAAATAAGCCAACCTTTATGTAGGTTACTTGCTCAAGATGTTCCCTTTGATTTTGATGAAGAATATATGCATGCTTTTAAAACTTTGAAAATGAAGCTCATTTCTGCCCCCATTGTTGTATCTCCAGATTGGTCAAAACCATTTGAAATAATGTGTGATGCTAGTGATCTTGCTGTTGGGGCTGTCTTAGGGCAACGTGTGGATAATATGCAACGTGTAATTTACTATGCGAGTTTGACTTTAAATGATGCGCAAGTAAATTACACTACTACAGAAAAGGAGATGCTTGCTGTGGTTTTTGCTTTGGATAAATTTAGGTCCTACATCATAGGGTCTAAAGTCATTATACACAGTGATCATGCTGCCCTTAGATACCTGCTCACTAAGACTCAAGCTAAGCCAAGATTGATTAGATGGATTCTATTGCTTCAAGAATTTGACTTAGAGATTAAGGATAGAAAAGGAAGCGATAATCCTGTTGCTGATCATCTGTCTAGGCTAGAAAACATTAAGGACTCATTGATTGTCTTCAAGAATGATAAAATTTCAGATGAGTTTCCTTATGAGCATGCATTTTCTGTATCTTCATTTCCTTGGTATGCCGATATTGTGAATTACTTGGCCGCGGATAAGCTCCGTGATGATCTAACCTCGCAAGAGAAGGCGAGATTTGTTAGATCTTGAGTATTATTACTGGGAAGATCCCTACTTATTCCGATTAGGAAAGGATGAGGTGATCAGGAGATGTGTTCCGGAAGTCGAGCAGCAAAGTGTGTTGTCTTTATGTCATGAAGTCGAATGTGGGGGACATTTTGGAGGCCGTAAAACCGCTTTCAAAGTCCTCCAATCAGGAGAATATCCTAAACAGGTTTGGATTTCCTAAGGCAATAATTAGTGATGGAGGCAAGCATTTTTGTAACAAATTGTTTGAGAAACTCATGAGAAAAAATGGTATTACACATAAGGTGGCAACTCCTTATCATCCTCAAACTTCCGGACAAGCAGAGACAAGTAACAAGTAAGTTAAGGGCATCTTGGAGAAAACTGTGTAGCGAACAAGGAAGGATTGGTCATCAAAGTTGGGGGATGCTTTGTGGGCATACGTAACCGCTTTTAAGACGGTTCTTGGTACGAGTCCTTATAGGCTCGTGTATGGAAAAGCATGCCACCTTCCAGTCGAAGTTGAGCATAAGGCGATGTGGGCCATTAAGGAGACAAACATGGAAATGCTTCGATCAGGAGAAGAGAGATTCTTCGAAATGTCTGAGTTGGAAGAGCTTAAAGATGAAGCATTTGAGAACTCTCGGATTTACAAGGATAGGGTTAAGAAGCTCCATGATCGAAAGATCTTACGAAAGCATTTGGAGACAGGAATGAAAGTGTTACTTTTTAATTCTCGACTCCGAATCTTTTTGGGAAAACTCAAATCCCGTTGGAGTGGCCCTTTTGAGATCACGGAAGTGTTTCCGTATGGAGCATTAGAGCTTTTAAACCCGCAAACTAAGGAGAAGTTTCGGGTTAATGGACAAAGAGTGAGGCAATACCTAGAAGGAGAGGTTTCTAAGAGAGGGATCGAGTCTCTAGTACTCGAAGATGCAAGTAAATGTTTAAGTAATGGAAAGGTGTCGAGCTCATGACATAAAACGAGCGCTTTGTGGGAGGCAACCCATAGTTTTATCTAGTTGTTTTGTTTTTGTTTTTGTTTTCGTTTTGTGTTTATTTTAAGTTTATGATGTTCTTAATCTAGTTTGTGTTGATGTAGGGAAATCCAAGTGGAAAAAGTTTGGGGAGAAATAGGAAAAAGGGCGAAGAAGGACAGAAACACTTAGCCAGCGACCGCTGGCTTTCCAGCGGCCGCTGGTTAAGCTCTGCAGAAAATTTCAGAGAGTCAGGGTCAGCGACCGCTGGCTTCCCAGCGGCCGCTGGCCCAGCGCGTCAGAGAAGTACAGTATGTCATAGCCAGCGACCGCTGGCTACCCAGCGGCCGCTGGCAACTCCACCAGCGGGATTTTAAATCCCTTTTCCTCCCTCTTTTTCTTTCACTTTCCCTTTCTCCTCCTATTTTACTTTCTCCCCAACTCAAACCCTAGCCTCCTTCATCCCTCAATTCTCCCTCCAATATTCACAATCCACACCAAATCCACCAAATTTCTTTTACCCATCACTTCTCCATCCTTTTCATCCATATATTTTTCTTTTTCCTCCATCACATTCTTAAACCACATTTTGGTGTTTTCTCTATTTCTTGCTATTTTATTCTCACTATTTGTATTTATCTCCATGTCTAGGAATATCCGTCGCCGTGTGGAAGAACCCGAGGAAGAAGAAGAGCAACATGAAGCCCCAAGGGAGAACCTTCAACTCACCCGATTCCGTTCTTCATTGTTTCCCATTTATGAACCCGTGGAAGGTCAAATTTTCTTACAATTATTTGCTTTACCATTTAATCATGGGTATGAATTTGATTGGGATTTGTTGAATAGGGTGCATGTTAGTTCTAATTTGCGCAAGTATTTGAAAACATTACGCCTTTTGAAGCTTTCTGATAGTGGTCACCTAGAAGGGTATAGAGAATTGTCCTACGAATTATTTTCTACATTCGAATTTGGAGATGGACACAATTCTTTCCACTGTAGGCTTCTAGGGAATAATGTTGATGTTAATCGATTTACTATGTGCTCTGTATTTGGTTTCTCCTCGTCTAGAGGAGCAGCTACCCGAACCCCAAAAGGGTTTAATCCGGTAGCTGCTTGGTACGACCTTATCGGGCTCCATAATTGGAACCCGAGTGGTACCCCTAGTGGCTTCATTAGGGATGACGCCCTTTCCCTGCTGAATAAATTCATTGCATTTAACGTTTCGGGAAAGGCTGAAGCCAACAAGGTCAGTACCAATGAGTGTTTTCTCCTATCTGCCGCTGTTAAAGGGCAGAAGGTTTGTATTTCTTCCTTCATCTGGACTCAGATTGAAGGAATTAAATATAGGAAAAAGACTCATCCGGTTCTAACATATGTTGCTTTCCGTCTTGCTCTACATTTTGGGTTTCAGGTACCACACAACTACAGATGGATAAAGTGCCTAACCTTGGATGCTACATTTCTTAAGCATGTCGGTCTCCTTGACTCCCACGAAACTTCCTTCGTTCCCTATGAACGAAGAGAATGCGTGAGACGCTTCTGGGAGCGTGAGGCGGCTCTTGAGAGAGCAGGAGGGGCCGGACCATCTACCGAGGCTCCTCCCGAGACTGAAGAATTTCCCAGCGATGCTGATGCCGAGATGGAGGAACGTGCATATGAAGGAGAGCAACAAGGTGGGTATCAGGGAGGATACCAAGGCACCTATGATCAAGGCGGTTTTGCCAGTGGCTCCGGGAGTGGTTTCCCCACTGATTACTTCACCCGGGATGACTTCAGATCCTTCCAAACTGACTTGTTTGGAAGGCTTGACACTCAGACGTCCATTCTTCACTCAATGGATACCCATCTAGACTCCATTGATACACGTGTCTCCTCTTTGGAGACACAGTGGGCTAACTGGACGGGAATCCATCCTCATCCTCCACCTCCATCAGACAATCAGGATCCACATGATCCTCCGGCTTTTTAGTTATTCTTTTACTTTATTTTTCTTTTTATGTTTTATTTTTACTTTTCTTTACTCGTACTATTTTATGTTTTGTGTTATGTTTTTGGTTGTAGGTACAATCTAGGAGCATTCCGTTCCTCAGCTTGTTGCCGGGTTTATGCATTGTCAGGGGAGTCCCTTCTCTTTAATTCTTTACTATGAGGGCGTAGTAAAAATTAAGTGTGGGGGGTGTGCTTCTTGCATGTTTTTCCTTGTTTTTTATGTTTTTATGTTTGCTTGCTTTTGTTTGTTTGTTTTTTTTCCCCAACTTGATCATGGATTGTCTTTTTGCTTATGCAATAGCTTAAGTGTTGATATAGATTGATAGTTGATATGTGAGCCCCGTATGTGGAATGTATAGGTGGAATATTAGCTAAGTTTGATTCCTGACGGGCTAGGTTGCGTGCTTAAGATGACATGTGGGGCATGTTGCTTTTATTAGTCGGTATGCATAGTGATCATGATTCGGTTTATTAGTGACTACTCCCTTTTGTTCATGTGTCCAGTTTTCCCTAAATAAAAAAAATAAAAAAAAAGAGAAAAAGCTCGAATGGCTTTAATAAAGGGGAATTTGACATATGAATGAGAGGGGGATGTGAGATGTGTGTATATCATGATCATGTGCATATTGATGAACTTAGTAACAGGCAACATTACTTCTTATTCGAGTGACCGAATACGTTGGAAATTGAGCTTAGTTTAATGTTGGTTTGAAGGTATGAATGGTGGTTGGGCTTATATGTTGATTATTAGTATATTTTAATGCTTAGTTGTGGTATTTTGCTTGAGGACAAGCAAATGATTAAGTGTGGGGGAGTTGTTTAGTGAGTTTTTAGTTATGTTTTTGTGTGTCGTTTTGTCGTATTTCTTTATGTTTATCTTTTGTTTTGTGTCATTTTAGTTCTTGTTTTATGCCGGGTTGTGTGTTCTATGATTTGGATGTAGGAGTTGAAAAGGAGATGGAATTGAGCTAAGATGGTGGTTGGCGAAACCGAGTGAAGAAGGAAGCGTCGAGACGAGGACAAGAAGAGAAGGCAGGCCAATGCTACGGTCAACGGTCGCTGGCACCCCAGTGCCCGCTAGGGTGCCTTTCCTGAAAACTTCAGAGAGCAGGGCCCAACGACCGCTGGCTTTCCAGCGGCCACTGGCCCTGCGTTACAAAAGGGGACAGAAGGCCAGAGCCAGCGACCGCTGGCCTGCAGTTGCAGACTTAGTTTTTTCTTATCTTTGTCGTGAATTTGAAACAAAAACAGTAATTTTTAGTTTTTAGAAGAGTGAGAGAGACTTTTTTACTCGTTACTTGTGGAGTGGAGATTCTCAAGAGATTGAAGGATCATTCTACTCTTTGCTTTTAGATTCTAGTAAGTTTCTCTTTATGAACATTTCTATGGATTTAGTTTTCGTTATGGTTGGCTAAATACTTTTCTAGGGTTTAATTGTCTTGATCTTTGGTTTAATGCTTTGATTTGTTCTTGTATGGTTGTTTGATTTGTGCTTCATGAGTCTTATATGTTTGATCACCATATGAACTCAAGATATAGAGTGGATTGCAATGAATTATTCTATATCTCTTTTGTAATTGAACAACCAACCCTATTAATCGGAAACGTAAAATAGGAAATCGTATTTTGAATTGGAAAGTTCTTAAGTGTGATCTATACACGTGAGTGCTAGACACGGATTAGCTTTAAGAACACGTAGGTGTTTAGTTAATCAACTTAGGAATAATTCGATTAGAGATAGGATTTGTTCAAAGAAGCATTGAACCTTAGGTTTCGGATAATTATTACCCTAGATTGTCTTTCTATTATTATCTAATTTAATTTCCTCGTTAACTTAATATAATTCCATCTCACATTGATCTAGAGTGTTTTAGGATTTCTCTTATCTCATTTTATATTATTGTAGCACTTTTAGTCATTGCCCTGCATAGTCTTCCCTTGAGATACGACATTCGGGTCGGCTATACGTTTTTAATCGAACATAATTGAACATAATAACTGAAAGTATATTGGCTGGAAACATTCCTCGTGCCCGATACTGATTCCCTTTATAGGACAGTGGGTCTGGACTTAACAACGCCGCGTACTTCAGTTTAAATTTTGACTTAACAGTTTCTGCGTGAGACTTCTGGTATATCATATGAGTATGATATATTAAGTGTCTTGGCGATTACACTATCATAGAAATCACCTAGTGTGTGTGAAGGGTGGCTCCCTTCTATGAAGTTGCGATTTCTAATGCACACATGACGATCGATGGTGTTTATTGAGCCAAAATTGTTTATCGCGGAGAGGAATTTCAACAGGAATGATGCGTGTTGTGGGGGTTAATGTGCGAGCTCACAAAGTTCAAAGTTTCTTACTACTTTGTGAGTGTTGTGTGTTCTCCTACATCACAAATATGCAAGTTCAAGGTTTTTGGCTACTTGTATTTAAGCGTCAATATTCCTCTAGTTTTTTTTTCCTTGTTATGTTTCCATATGTGGGGGCTTGTTGGAAATGGAAAGCATAAAATACACTTGATCACGCTTAATGCAGAAAAGGGAGGTAGCGAGCGCTAGGGGGTAGCGCTCGCTGAATGGAGTTTCTATTTGGGGACAGAACTCACACCTAGCGGACGCTAGGGGGTAGCGACCGCTAGGCATGGTCACGCCAAGAAGACAGAATTCACACCTAGCGACCGCTAGGTGTGTGGAACAGAACTCCCCTGCGCGAACTTCCCTATGACTCAGTCAATTTCTTGTTGCTATATTTTGGTGATCAGTTTCTGCACGTATCTTTCCTTCTTCATATAAACATACTCCTTCCATAAAACCAGATATAGAATTGAATTCCTCATATACGTTCTACAACTCACTTCTCCCACAAAAACAACCATAGCTTAATTCTTCATCTCCCCCATCCGGATTTCGTCTCCAACCTAAAATTCGTAAGGGCACTACGAACGTCGGGACCATGTTAACCCTTGAGAGTATTTTCGGCATTGGAACCGTGCACCTTGGGTTCGCCGAGAATAGCTTTTAGGGTAGTGGCTTCGCCACGAAACGGGTCTAACTATTTATTTCTTCCGCTTGTTTTTTGATTTCTACAGGTTCGATGCTTCGGTTCCAACAAATCACACTGTGGCTATTTTAAAACGTGGTTAATTAGTTAAGTGTGCTATCAAGCTATTATATATAGTACTAACTAATTTTTTTGTGAGTTCTTATTTTTTGTTCTAAGGTATGTGTAAGTGTTGATGACTTGGGAAACTTAATCGATGCATATATTTAATCTAATTTTCAAAAGTTAACATGTTGCCTCAGTTTCAAAACAAGTCGGACTCGAGAAACAATCCTAAGAACATAACAATGTTATGTAGCGACCTGAAAGTCATCATGCTAGATTATGCATCATGAAGGTTCATAGTGTATGGACCTAAATACGGAATGAAAGTCACCATGCTACAATCCTACCAGCTTACTGTCAAAACGTGTCAGATCTGCAAATTTCCAAGATGTTCCAGACCAGAATAAGCTGCTTGGTGTGTTTGGATAATTGATTGATGAAGAATTCTTTAGCTTACTACTGAAATCCGAGAAAGAGTCTCATTTCTCCCATCATCGATATCGTGTATAACTTAATCATCAACTAGCAAAAATTTTGCATAAATCCTAAGATTTGGATTTGAATATGATTTCATTCACGTAAACTTGAACGATCAAAATGTCTCATTTGAGTTTGGCTGGAAATAGAGTTTTATCAACTAACTCGGGTCTAAAACTCAAATAAAAGAGGAAAATTGAGAGTGTATCGTACGATACTCTTGATGCTTATTTCAGTCTATAAAGAGTATTATGTAATATGCATACCTTGTTGTTGTCAGTTTCAAATCCAGACGGTTGTTCAACGTAAGCTTCATCCTTCAAAAGGCCATAGAGAAATGCACCATTTACATTCATTTGGAATATTTTAAGCTACATATATACGAGCAACCTAGGCTAAAAATAGTCTAATCACCTCAAGTCGTGCTACCAAAGCAAAGGTTTCGTCAAATCGATGCCCTCGGCATTTTTGGAATCAGTTGATGGTAGATTAAGTGGATGAAATGGAATAATATCTCGAACTTGACTTTTAATCATAATGTCACTATTAAGATTTTCAATCACTGAATGCTCTTGTTGATCCTTGATCAATCTCATATTACGAATTTATTCTTCCTTTGAAACAATATCTATATCAAGTGCTCTGGAAGTTGGTGTTTCAGGAGTATGAAGCTAGAAAGGGTTGTCTGAATCATCCTCCATTGCATGTTTTATTTATCCTTAATTATTGGCTCTTATTTATTTAGTTTGTTTGATCTATGCAAGATACGCTTATCTGAACTAGCCAATATGTTAATTGTGGGCTCCAAGATCTGAATGCTGCTTCCTGAAGACTATACTGAGGTTGGATCTTCATGAACTGAGGTGATGATCCTTTCTAGAGTTGATCTTTCAGGACTGCTCTTCCTTGGAGTTAACCTAAAAGGAATAACATGGCGTTATGTGTTCTCTGTAACAACCTTGTCCTCTTCATTCTCCTCTAAATTTCAGAATATTACTTCTTTTGTTTGAGGGTGTAAGAATTTTTACTCAACTTTCACATTAAAGCTTGTTTACATGGTCCAAGTAAACATCTGTCATATATCGAATCGCTGCACATCGCAAGTTAGGAGTTTTGTGCAGATTTTAATCAGATCATCATCGATAATGAGGTTCTATTGAGCCTCACTTTTAAGTGTATTATTAATTCAGTCGAGAGAGAAAGTTTTTACAACACAAATGTCTGCGCATGGATAATTCCGATTGAGTAATATATCAAGCAAGAAGGTTTTTACAAAAATAGAAAAATTAAACATCTTATTTCTTCTACTACATAACCTTTATTTAGCATCTGATGATAATACTTGTGTGATTCACACAAAAAGTAGGCAAAATTGGAATAATTGATTAAAATTCCAAACAATATTTTGGAATAGAAAAATCAATGTTAGTGTCTTATTTAGATAACTAGAAATCAATTTTAGGATTACTTATATGTCATTTATAAATAATTAAAGCCGCAACTAATTAAGTATGATAACAGTTTCTATATATTTAGATTTCTAAACCATATTATTGAACATTTCACCTATATTCGATCAATGAACAATGGCCATCAATCTTAATTTCATCAAAAATAATTCAAATTGAAGATAAGGCCGAAATCTAAGGTTGACTTATATCAACTAAAAATTTTAAAATTTTATATACAGAGAAACTAATTCAAAAAATAAATTCAAAAAAATTAACACATGAAGTTAGGTAAAACATAATTAAAGAAACTCTACCTAATCGTTTTTACAAAAACTAACCGAAAAAAGGGGAGTAAAAAAAACACAATCAAAATCACCAATCCTATATATATTATATCTTTCAAAAATATTAATTGTGCTACTCCAATAGTAATATGAAGAAATTTATTTAAGGTGTATACTTGTACTGATGCAATGCACTCTACTGCATAAAGGACTAAGTAGTACTCAAGAATGCAAAAAAAAAAAAATGGCACAAATGAGAAGGATCAGGCATTCATCTACATAAATCACGAGTAACCTCATGTAAGTGAAAAATGGAATGGCTTCTGCATAGTATGAGGACATAATAAATACGGTGCAACCATCATCAAATGCTTTAGAGCTTGATGTACCATTATCGTCTCAGTAGGTAGAGTATGAAAGGATATAAACTCAGATATTAATAACTGAGTACTCACTACTTGTAATTGTTGGTAATTCTTAACGTCATCTAATGACATGCAGCGGAATTAAACAGTCAAGAATTGAATCTAGATTTACAATTGATTACGTAGTTGAGTTTATACATACGTTGGATAGAAAAACTTACTGATAACACGCTTCCGATGCACACCTGCAGCAAAAATCCACTACTATGGTATCCACGTGTATTCCAACCCGATGCAGGAACGATTCCTCGGTACAGAGGTTCGCAGCGAGAACGCTAGGAATTCTCTCTGTGAACTGATGGCAGTTCTAAATTAGGTTTCTATTCTTTGTTTTTGACTTCTAGAATATATGTATCTATTTATACTAAATAATATTGGCCATAAACCATAGGTTAAATGGGCTCATATTCTTAAGTCTGCTTTATTAATTAATAGTCCAACAATTAATTAACTAAAACTCATATATCAAATATATTATAATCTAATCCACAAGATATAAAATAACTTTCAATCTCCCACTTGGATTAGCATTAGATAACATGCCGTGCACTATGATCTAAAGAAAGTCTGCACAAAACTCCTAGACTGCGTTGTGCAACGAACTCGATATATCACGCACGTTTATGTGGATTCTGTAAATAACCTTTATATGAAGTTTGAGTAATATCCTTTCATTCGCAACACACTTGATTAAGCCTTGGATCTATCACGTGTCTATCCAAATAACTTAATCATTTTTTCTCATCTTTATTATACTACCCATATGATCATATTCAATTATTCTAATTGAATATATCATTACATTGGCCAATGACTTTATGGTCGAATAATATAGAGAAACTGAGTGTTCTTTCAAAATTCTAATCGAGGAATGAATCTCAATCTTGGCTCATCTACCATTTTCAATTCATCTCATGATGCACCCAATCAAAGCCGTGTCTTGCCAATTGCAAGCATTGTCTTGGTCAAAATACTCCACTCAACAAACAAAATGTGTAATGACCTCAAGTCAAAGGACTATTACATACTCCATACACTAATAAATCGTAGACACCGAAACAAACGATTTAATAGTCTAGTATACCAATATTCTCCAAAGTATCCATGTGTCCATCACAGATATCAAATATCTCGTAGTTGTGAGAACCACTACGTTCTTCAAGAACGTGATGCAGACCATGCCAACCTATAACATATCATCAATATCTCATTCTTGATGATCATTAATTGGGGTTATTTTAGAATTTACACTCTATCATTTATGTCTCTCACCATTAATGATAGTGAAAATTCAAGGGAACAAATATGAGAATAATATCAAACATCCAAGACAATAAACTCCATAAATGCACAAAACCCATAGAAAATCAAATTCTCATAAAATGTGATCGAGTAAATATGAACTTTTGTTGCAAATCAAATGGATTATGATGGAGATTTGTGTAAAAGAATGAATGACAGTAGGCAATGTTTTTTTGTATCAGCCATTATAACTGCATGTATAAGCCCAAAAAGCAATCTTACTAATCTAACACGGGTATGACTTCTGCAACCAAGTCTTCAACTTGAGAGTGGTTGATTGTAGTATTCAAACTTTGGCATATCGGCGTGAGCCCTTGGAATTCGAATGTTGACTTGGTAGTCTCAAAATTACACACACCCAACATTGACTTCTACTGCCCTAATGGTGAGGCGTCATTCTTCGATATGACGGTGATGAAGATGGCGTTTGGTTGTTCGCATGCCGTGTTGTACCCCATGGTGGGGAGGCAAGACGAAGGTCGGACTGAGATCGACTGAAATGCCGAGGGAGTCCGATGGCTCTATCGATAATTAAGATGATTTTGCCCCTAATTTGGAGCTCCTCGGCCGCCTCGTTGGGGCGATCAATTATGTAATACCCCACTCTTTTAATCATCGTATTAATCGAGTTTTACTA
>JAPKLX010000195.1:197471-227958 GCA_026898415.1 Leonotis leonurus | reverse complement strand
TATTGACTTGGTTATGTTATTCTATTTGATAGAATTAGGATTGTGAAACTCAACTTCTGACATCGAATAGCTTTTTGCATCAATTTTAATTGCGAGTCTCCTCGCTTATCAATTAATGGTTATGTTTGAAGTATTATTCGGGTTTCTTTCCAAATCAAGCATGCCCCCTTTCTTCCCCGCTTCTTAAATCCCACCCCTAGTCGCACCCCGGCTTACGGGCCTTCCCTCGGGAATTGGGGCGTGACAAATTACTCCCTAGAGAATTGAACAATTTAACGACAATTAATTGCACAAAAATATTTATTTATTATTTTGAAGTATTTATTTAAATAGTTGTATATTATTTGAAGAGGCATGTAAGAATAGCTGTCAAATAAAACTGAAATTTTATTTTTATATATTAGTAGATTAATGAGTCACTATATAAAAGCATTAAATAATGTAATATTAAATTTTTCTAAATTTTTACATAAAAAATTTAAGAAAATAATTAATTTATTCTCTTTCTTAATCTCTTAATTTTTTTTTCAAAATTTTTCAATTTTGATTGCGTAAACATATTCAATATACATCTTAAATTAAAAATCTCGACAAAATCTTTAATTTGATATATAAGTAATACTAATATATAAAAACAAACTAAGACAATTATTTGTATTGTCAGTTTTAAAACCGTCAAATTTAAATTTAAAAAGTAGTGTCCGTAAGCATAAAACGTTTAAGTATCTTTTTCAATTTTTTAAATTAATATTCACAATAATTTATGTCCTTACCATTTTGTCGATTAATTAAAATGTGAAAAAAAATTAAACAGTAATTTGTCTTTTCAGTTTTTAAAAAAAGTTGGTCTTCAATTAATCCACTTATATTTTTTAATTTAACATTCACGACAATTTAAAAGGTGTCACTAATTTGCATGTCATCAATTTTTTAAATAAAATATTAACAATAAATTACAAATTAAATTTACAGATGTCTCTTAGGGACATGACTATTGATAACACCCTCTGTGTGTTTATATAAACATCTATTTGCCACCATTTGCTCACCTTTCAACGATCAAACATTTCACACAGTTATTACAATGTCTCTATTATTTGGAATCATTGATGATCTACATTCAGGAAAATTCAGAATAGCTTTAACACTAAGATTGATTAGAAGCTATCATGTACCAAAATTCAAAACACCAACAAAGTCTACTGTCAAGAATGTATTTTTCGTGACAAACTGGTAAGTTTATTTTATGCTTTCTAAATTATATTTTTAATGAATTATATTTTTACTGAATGTCTATATTTATTTAACATAAAAAATTAAGAATATATTTTTAATCAAAAACTTCTATGCACTGAATAAATGCCTGCATAATTCAGTTTAGGGAAGACAGAGAGTTCTAGGTCATCCTTGAACCCTACAATTACCCATAATTCTAAAATAGAATAAAAAAAAAACCCAAAACAATCAAACTAACAAAATTTAATAACGAAATTACTACTATGGCAAAATAAACACCTGTGTTATTTATAATCAATCGGCGCCTTCCAGTTGCTCTTTGCGGTACTTAATTATCTGGTAACATAACAGAGTTATTTAGACATATTCCTTCATAATCCCTGTTAGTAAGAAATCCTAAAATTGAAATTTCATCAAAGCTTTGCCTTCCATGGTCCCCATGTACTCGGGTTGGGAATAGTTGGTGTAGTACAATAACCATCCTCCTCTACGTCCCAGTAATTGAAGTGCAATGACATATTTTTTTAATATTACTATTAGTTCCAGTATGAACCACCAACAATTAAAATGTGAGTAAGTTATCTTTTTTGGCGTTAGGGTCACCACTTCTTACCTAGCTATGCCTAGGGCCGTCAAAATTTACCGAAAAAACGGTATACCGTACTTACCGTACCGAAAAATACCGTAAAATACCGAATATAAGGTATACCGAAATTTTTGGTAAGGTATCATACCGTACCGAACTTTTAGGTAAGGTAAAGGTATAATTTTTTCAAATACCGAGGTATACCGTCATATACCGTACCGCGGTATATACCGTTATTTTGGTATATATCGATATATATATATACACATATATTTATAATATTACATGTACATATATATTCGATTTGAATTATAAGAAAATTATTTATTCATAAATTATTAATTATAATTAATAAATATGAATGACAAACTACAAAAACATGTGAATTGATTGATAATTAAAAAGATTGAACAATAACTTATATACTACTACGATAAACATGTGAATTTATTATCTTAAATAATAACGATAAACTAATATATATATATATATATATATATATTGTTATTTAACTAAATAATTATGATATAATTAGACGATCTATTAGTTACTAAATATAATATAAGTTGTAATATATAATTAATGAAAATTTATTATTATTTTTATAATATATCATACATAAATGATCAAATTAATTATAATTATATGCCTAAATCTAGTTAATTAGTTATATGAAAATACAATAATATAGTTAGTTAATATATTGTAATTAATTATATGATATTAGTGGTTTATCTCATAAATTATGTTATTAAAAAATAATACTTTATGTTTTTTATATGTTAGACCTTGTTTAAGGTGATTTTCATTATAAATAAATTTTGGTATATCGCAAAAAAAAGGTATATCGAATTAAGGTAAGATATACCGAAAGTAAATAAATTTTGGTATACCGTGTAAGAAAGGTATACCGAAGTAAGGTAAGGTATACCGAAAATAAGGTAAGGTATAGGTATGTAAAAATGTCATACCGAAAGTAAGGTATACCGAACTAAGGTATACCGAAAAGTATGGTAAGGTAACGGTATGAAATTTTTCATACCGAAGGTAAAGGTAAGGTATAAGGTATGACAATTTTAGTAAGGTATACCGTACCGCGACACCCCTAGCTATGCCTACCTTCCGTAAAGTTTTTCACCAAATCAAAGTAGAACTACCTAACAATCCATGCGTTTATATATTATATGTAAAAGTAAACGTAATATATATTACCTTAGAGCATCCGCAGTCGCGGGTAGATATGGGGTTGGTAAAATGGGTTTCGGTGGTATTTTTGTAATTAGATGGAAGTTTTTAAGTTTGGGGTTTGGGAGATTGTTGGTAGGTAGCCGTGGGGGTTTCACACTTTGGGGTTTGGGAAACTCTACTAATCATTATAGAATGATTGAATTTGTATTAATTTAATTTGTTAATTTAATTTGTTAATTTATAATTACAAATTTAAATTAATAAATATGTATTTAAATTTTAATATTTTTTATTTTATTTAATTATAAATTTAATAAAATGAAAAAAAAACTAAAAAAACGAAAATTAAAAAAAAATAAATTACAATACATAATTTAAAACATTGAAAATTACAATACTTAATAATCAAAATCCTAATTTAGAAATTGAAAATTACAATACTTAATAATTAAAATTCTAATTTAGAAATTGAAAATTACAATACTTAATAATTAAAACCTTAATTTAGAAATTGAAAATTACAATACTTCATAATTAAAACCCTAATTTAGAAATTGAAAATTACAATACTTAATAATTTAAATCCTAATTTAGAAATTGAAAATTACAATACATAATTTAAATCCTAAACTTATAAATTGAAATTAAACGTATTCCTAATTTGTGCACACATCTTGTTGTGCATCTCGAGTTGCTCGGGATTCATCCTCGACGTATCTTTCATCAAGATCTTCCAATAAGCAAGTCTTGTTGTTTCGTACGTAAAGGTTGATAGTGCGTTGGAGCTTAATTTCAAAGCATCCAACGCTTCGGAGGCAGGTTCGAGGGCGGGGGCGGAGTCGGAGACGGAGGCTTTACCTTTGGCTTTTCTCTTCGCCGCCTTCGTCCCCATCGGACGTTCCTCGGGTTTGGTTTGGGCTTCACCACCTTGGGTGGAGTCGCTCGTGAAGCCTTCCCCCATATTTTTTTTCTCCCGTTTGTTGGAGGAGGTGTCGGGAACAACTCGTTGGAACTTTTGCGTGTTCCGCAAAATCTCCCAACAATGCCGATATTTGAAGTCGGCGTTCTTCATTTGTTTATACTCCGCCAACGCCTTTTGATAGACGTCGTAGTCGGAGTTGCCGCTTGCCCATCGATCGGAGCACCGGTTGTAAATCGCACAAAACACCCGTGTCAAATTTTGGATACGTTGTCAATGACACTTCAATTGTCGAAGGTTGCGAGGCCTCGACGAGTTTTGGCGGTTGAAAGAGTCGGTGATGTGCTTCCAATAGGCCTCGGCCTTTTGGTTGTTGCCGACGATAGGGTCTTGGCTTGTGATGAGCCAAGTGCGATAAAGTATGATGTCGTCGGCCTCGGTGTAGGCTTGATCACCTTTGGGACGACCCGAACTCTTGCTTTGGGAGAGAGCAAGAGGCTCGTCTGTACCCTCCTCCAAGGAATCATTCAAGTTGATTTCTCCAGCTTCATCGGATTGTTATCGGCCGATTGAGGTGGTTAAGAATATAGGAGACGGTTGTGAACCGAATTGGGGTGCATAAGAAGGAAGTTGAAACCCGGGATAAGTTTGGTCGGGATAATTTTGGCCGGGGTAAGAAGGAGTAGAAAAAAGAAGAGGGTTGAATTGTGAAAGTGAGAAATTAAAGGGAACTTGAGGGGAGTGAATGTAGGGCGAGGGAATGTAGGGTGAATTTTGGCTTGAATAATTACCGGACGAAGTGTTTTCCGAACTTTGGTTGTCGGAGCTTGCACCTTGGTTCCCACTTCGGAATAAGAACGGATTGAATTCGTCATCCATGATATTTTTTTGTAATTGTAAGAAATTTTTAGTGAGTACATATGTTTGAAAGATTGGAGGATAAATGAGATGTGTGAAAATGTGGGATTGAAATGTGGTATTTATAGATGAATTTAAAAAATAAAAAATAAAAAAAACGGAAAAAAAAAATAAAAAGTGGGTGGGGCGCGCGCCTCGAGGAGCTGCAGCGGTGAACCCACGCGGTGTCGCGCGCCCCTGCGCCCCATCTCGCATTAGCCACACCCGGCGCACGCCCGACACTCCCACAGCGCGGGGATCACGCCTGGGCGCAGGCCATTCCCCTTCCTCATGCTGCCCGCAGGCGCGCGCCCCACCTGCGCTGCGGATGCTCTTAGTTGGGCTAGATCTTGAACTTCTTATTGGCCATCAAGGGGGTCCCCTTCCCGGAATTAAAGTACATGACCACTATAAAAAAAATAGCCGATGAATTAGAAGAGACTAAAGAAGAGGATGACAGAGAGATTATTAAAGGAAATCGAGAGAGCGACCAGAACAGAGAGGGCGATGAGAGCAGGAGAGGATCCAGAATTTGAACTTGAATTGGGCTAAAAAATAAAATTTTTAAAATATCATATTTTATACATGCAAAATAATTTCAGTATTTACATAAGTTGTGGCCTACGAGACCTCAACATATAAAATTCATCAATAACAGAATCTATATCTATATCCTTAACAAAATCTCTCTGAATATAGAGCATTAGCGAGTCTTCAAGTAAATCATCTTCCATCTTGTTACGCAGTGCTGTCTTCACATGCTTCATTGCAGAAAATGCTCGTTCAGTTGTAGCAGTAGAAACAGGTAACGTCAAGACCAATTCTCATCCACTTTCTCTCAATTCTTGAAGAATAGTTTTAGTAGTAGAGACAAAAGCAATAGCAGCCAAAATATCTTGAACTTTTCTTTGAAGAATCTGACAAAGAGAATCAGCAACTCTCATAATCTTATGCATTAAGTGTAGAGTGAATACAAATTCAAAGCTTGCCATATTTTTGTAAACCCTTGAACTTCGGCCTTAGATCTTCCAATCGGAGAATGTTCAATAAAACATTCGAACACATTGCAAGTTGCTGCATACATATCTATTGTTGGGAACCTTTTTGATGATTGTGGAAATCATTATTTATATGTTTTGATGATGCGAAACCTTAATATATATGCATGATATTAAACGGTGATTACGTTTTAATGCATATTGATTCTTAGGTATTTATGCTTTATTTGTGTCTAAATTAGATAGACAAAAGATGGTTAAGTGTAAGGACAAATCGATGAAAGATAGATCGTGTCCATATGAACCATATGTGTTCTCAATAGTAGATAAGCTAACTTGTAAGATCAAGTTGAGTTAACAACCTGTGTCATAGAGTTTGATCTTATTTTGTCTATCTATTAGAAGGGAGATCAATCTGTAAGGCCAGATTAAATTAACGATCTGTGTTATAAAGATCGACCTTGTCATGTAGCAGATTAAGTCCAAATGTGAGAACAGATTGATATAACGATCTGTTCATAGGACTAACCTAATCTATCTAAACTTATTTTTTATAGTATTTATTTTATCGAACAGGAGACCAGCATACTTACTAAGGACAGATCATTAGATCGATGACATATCGTTAGATCGAGGTCAGATCATTAGATCGAGGACAAATAGTTAGAACGATGGACATGTCGATAAGAAGACCAATAACCAGTGCGATAAGATCAACCTTGTATCAAACAGGTTGACAGCAAGCTGCATAAGAAGATATACAAGGAACAGATCGTTATAAACGACCTGTGTCTAACAGATCGATCATCAAGTGCACAAACAAGCTACATTGTGAGATGGGCAGCTAGCTGTGCAAGAAGAAACTCAAGAAAAATGATTTGTGTGTAACAGATCGATCTGTTGTTCATGGGGAGTCAGCTCAATGTTTGTTGAATACAACCTGTTCACCTACAGATTGTTTAATCCACCTGTTCTTATGAGATCCAAACGAGCTGCTCATCCCAGTTGGAGGAAGCTATAATCTACCTAAATTGATAAGTTTACCTGTCTTATGCCACGTCAACATCCACGTAGGACAAACTCCAACGGCTAGAAGTACAGTCAACAGCCAACGTTCAAAAGAGCATCTAATGTCTACTACAAAAGCTGCAAAAACTTCCAACGACTATAATTCAAATATGACTATATATACTTCAAGCCTTCTCCAGAAATTGTGTTGGTTTGTGTGTTCATGAAATTACCCAAAAAAAGCTTCAACGCCACAAGATTCTCTCTCCAATTTTCCATAGATTCATTCAACACTAGATATAAATCATATACATTCTTGAGTGTTGTAAATTAGAGAGAAATCATCATATTTCTAAAGATAAACCCACTAGAACTTATCTTAGTGTTGAGCCTTCAAAGCCCAAAGTTCTAGTTTCCTCCATAGTCAAAACCTTGGAGGAAGAACGATTATAAAACCGAACCCCCCCTAGATCTCGTACTCGACGAGTTTAAATAGGAGAGTTGTAATCTTGTACTCAGCGAGAATAAATAAGCGAGTTTTGGCTTGTCCTCAGCGAGGATAAATAAGCGAGTTTTGATCGATCGTGGATGTAGGGGGTTTCTCAAACCACGTTAAATATTGTGTGTTCTTTTATATTTTGCATTGCATTGTTTTGATTCCTTGTTTATCACTCACCAGCAAACTTATCTATTTTAAGCGTGTTGTGCATCTGAATCAACCTCTTAAAGAACACTCGATATAAACAAAATATATTTTCTAAGTATAAGAGCAGCCAACAAAATATATAAAGCTTCCGCACACGATCTGTGTTTGGACAGATCGTCTGGTATGCTTCAGCTAGCTGCTCCTTGACAGATTATTCACACTATGTGTTGAGAATTTACTTGAGTAGCTTGATCTCTCTCTATATCAGAGGAGATCGACTGTTATTCCAAGCGAGCTGTTCTGGTATAAACAGCGAGCTACTTCTCAACCTGCTAGATTCTTCCTGCAAATTTATGTTTTAAAAATGAATAAAAGTAATTTAACTTTATAACATCCTCGCCAAGTGGCCTCATCATGAATTTAGCATGAATTGTCTATTACAATACTGAAATTTACTTATTTTTATTTAATTAATTGGCTGAATAATTGTAATTTTTATTACTTTAAATACGTAAAATAAATAAATAT
Source organism: Leonotis leonurus (assembly GCA_026898415.1). Taxonomy (NCBI): domain Eukaryota; kingdom Viridiplantae; phylum Streptophyta; class Magnoliopsida; order Lamiales; family Lamiaceae; genus Leonotis; species Leonotis leonurus. The sequence continues at coordinate 219,952 of JAPKLX010000195.1, read as the reverse complement.
TTATGAGTAAAAACAAATTTTATGAATGATATTTTTAAATTAAATAATTATATATAATGGATGAATGAAAAAGGGATAAATAACAGTATAAAAGTTGAAAGTTGAAAAGAAACTTGTAATGATTTGCCTACTATAAAAAAGGTTCAATAATAGGATTTACAATGGATGTTTTATTTTTAGTTCAAACTACTTCTTTACACGTAGAAATTTGATGGAATTATAAAATTTATAAAAATTTTAGAATTAATTAATTTATTAAATATATTACATTTAAAATATATAAGTTAAAGAAAAAAAATGATAAGAAAACATTTTTCATAAATTTTATAATATTATTTGATATTAATAAGTTTTGAATTATTTTTCAAGTGAAAATTTATATTTTTTTTGTCAAAAACATTATTTTATGTATCTAAACCCGTTTAATGTATTGACTAAACTTATGATAATATGATATTTTATTTATAGAACTCATTGTGATACTCGCTTCATATACATATAGCGTGTTATATCATCTATTTCGACCATCGAGTAAGAGTTTTTTTTTACATTATCATACATAATATTTAATATTTTAAATCTTACATATATTATATTTAGTGAGTATTTTTCTCAATTAAAAATATATTTTACATTTTTTAAATTCATACCGATTCACTAATAATGTATAATTCTCCGTGTATTGCACGGGAGCATATACTAGTAATTAACTAAACGTGGCTACTATCTCGAAACTCAATGAACTAGTGCACAACATCATTCTTAGAAGGTGTTTATTAAATATGATATAATTGATTAAAATTATTTATTGGGATTAGTTTAATTTTATCATTCTAAATGTGATACTTATTAAATAAATATTTTTTATTTAATTATTAATCAAAAAATTTAGGACGTAGATTAATATATAAGTTTTTATTTCATTATTTATAATACGTTTTATTATTATAATATACTTATTTGAATATAAAATATTTTGAATATAAAATATGTTAAGTTTAAAGGGTATTTTTACGTAGGTCAACTTATCGATGCGTATCCTATTTATTAAACGCTCCCTCGATATATAAATGCGCCACTAAGTTTGTTAGTCTGGACTATGATGCGTGTCAAATAGAGCAAAGAGGATTTATGTTCGCTCACACTTCACAGCTATAAAACAAAATATAATTTTTATGAGTAAAAACGAATTCAATGGATGAGCTTTTTAAATTAAAAAATAATTATATATAAGATGGGTGAATTAAAAAAAAGGTCAAATAACAGTAAAAAATTTTGATTGTGAAAAGAAATTTGTATTGATTTTGCTACTATAAAAAAACTTTAATAATAGAATGTATATGTGGTTTTTTATTTAAATTATATTTTAAAATTTAAATATCTTTTACAGAATTTTATATTATTGAAAATCAATCTTGAGATTTTATAATGATTTATTCATTAATTAAGTGATTGATATCAATTAAGTGATTGATATCATATCAATGTATTATAATTATCACTCATTTTCTATAATAAACATGAGTATGTTAAATAATAAACATGTAATTGATGTCTAGAATTTCTGTATAAATAGAGGTGATAATCCTCACTTTGTACCAAGAGAAAAGGATATCGAGAAAGTGTGTGTCTATACAAACTTTTTATTTCAAATTAAAGGTCAATTATTCTCCGACTCACAATGGAACATTTATCAATTAAAACTCTTGTAATAGTGTTGATTGTTTTGGGGTATTGTTCGAGATCTGGATATAGTGCGACTATTGTAATAAAATGTGAGGAAGCTGAATGTGGAAGAATATGCCAACAAGCCTATGGATCAAAGTTAATCAGCCACTATTGTAAAGTTTTGCCCTATAATCTTGGGAATCTATGTGTATGCAACCATGCTAAAGCTATGATGAATGGTGTTACTGCAACAATAGTTGCCACTGAAGAAGGCAACTAGATTATTATTAATTATAAATTTTTTAATTTTATTGGCATATGATTTATATATTTGTATCCAATTAATGTCTTTAATTCGAAATAAAATTGCCATGTTCGTTTACAATAATTTATTTTGCAACTACAGTGTGCTTAGCAAGCTATTCAAAATACTACTAACTCATTTTTTAGGGAGCTCTTATTTTTCGTTCTATGATTTGTTTTAGTATTGAAGAATTAGAAAACTTAATCAAGACAATCAACTGTGGGTAGGCCCATTCGATAAAGTGGGCCCCTTTCGTGCTGGGTTTAATTGGACTTAGCCAAAGGCCCAATTCTGAGTCCAAGTCTGATTCAATTTCTCTCACGTGCAATGCACGTGGTGCAATTGATTGATCCCTGTCCTTGCCTTCTGTATGTATATTTGACGGATCTGTAATAAGCTGCAACCACTACATTCTGATTTATCTCTTCTATCTCCATTCATTTTAGTTCTGAAAACTTTACATTTTATAAATAATAATAATAATAATAAAAATAACATTATGTTTTTCAAAAGTAAACCACTCAATAAGTTCCGTAAACAATTGCTCCATACAAAGATCATACTCCCTCCGTCCCACTATTTTCATCCTCTTTTATATTGAGATGAGTGTATTATTTTAATAAAAGAAGACGAAAATAGTGGGACGGAGGGAGTACTACTTAGTAATGACAATTATTAATTGATCGATAGTGAATATAATCGAAATAAGTGATAGAGGTAAAAGTATTGAACATAAACAGATATTAGTGTTGTTCCAAATTCTAATATATTATCAAAACCTGACTCGTACTCTCTTGATCTGAATTAAATAAGAAAATCTTAATAAAGTCCATGTAGAAACATAACTCGTACATAACACTTAGTCCAACAATGACTCAATAATACCTTATGATTAAATAGTAAATAGAAAATTATGTAAATAATTCAAAACTACCAATAATTAACTAAACTTGACTAATGTCTTGATACTCAATGAACAATCGCCCAACATCACTCTTAGAAAGTGTTTACTAAATATGATAGGATTGATTAGAAATATTCCTTAAGATTACTTTAATCTCACACTTTTAGATGGTACTTATCAAACAAATACTCTCTTATTAAAACATTAATTAAGGGCTTGAGAATATCTTAGTAAATATTAAATTAACATATATTATTTTTATCTATCCGGACTTATCTCTACTTATCATACTTCATACCTAGGAAAGGCTCCCCTAATATATAAATGCACCACTAATTAAGTTTGCTAGTGTTGGACTATAATGCGTGTCAAATAGAGCCAAGAGGATTTATATTCCCTCACATTCACAGCTACAAATATGTTATGTTACTCGTTTTCTTCGAGTCTAAGTTGAGCAAAAGGTGATTCTTAAGTTTATACTCCTAATTAAGATTCCTTCGTTATAACCAGATTCACAAAAAAATAATGCACTCACACTCGCCAATTAGAAAATCCCTACTAACTCTTTTCATACATCTTTAAATTAACATTATTCAAGATTTGAAATATTCTTAAAGAGGCCAACTATTTTTCTTCTGTTTCACACCAACAATAATGCTCCTACCTACATATAAATCACTCTAGTCCAGTGGGTTGCGTCATATGGCTCGATTTCTTGTTGCCATTCTGGCAGTGCCACTCTCACTTATATTGGTTTTGTTAGTAAGAATGAGTGAATCAAGAATAATGAGTCCAAGTCCAGCCCCATCATCAGATTCAGCTTGTGCAGAAAGTGTGAGAAAACACACTTGGATGCATGATTGGTTTAGTGGTGGAGATGTGATTCTTGGAGGATTTTCAACTGCTTTGTTTGTTGCTATTTTCTGCTACATACGCATCACAAGGAAAAGAAGCTCTAATTCCTTAAAGTAGATTTAACATTTTTCTGTATTTTTCTATGTAAGCATATCTTATTGCTTCTGTTATTGCTGTTTTTATCTAATTATATATGGACTTCTTTGCATTTCTGGATTCAATTTCACAAATAGAGGATCATAACGAGCAAGATAACATTCTTGCCCTCTTAGGCCACCAGTGGTAATGATATTTCTTGCATAGAATATTGAGATATTTTTAGTAATTCCCCATTTTTCTTCTTTATTTTAAAATTTAATGGAGTGAAAAATATAAAAGTGTCAAACAAGAATTTAAAAGAGAAATAATAACTGTCGGTATAATAATAATTTTAATCATTTCCAAGGTCTCACGGTATGGTATACCTTATTAAAATTGTCATACCTTATGTCTTACATTTATTTTCGGTATGGAAAATTTCATACTGTTATCTTACTATATTTTTCGGTATACCTTATTTTCGGTATGACATTTTTACATATATATATCTTACCTTATTTTCGGTATATCTTACCTTACTTCGGTATACCTTTATTTCACGGTATACCAAAACTTATTTATTTTTGGTATATTTTACCTTACTTCGGTATACCTTTATTTCACGGTATACCAAAACTTATTTATTTTTGGTATATCTTAGCTTACTTCGATATACCTTTCTTTCGCGGTATACCAAAACTTATTTATAATAAAAACACCTTAAACAAGGTCTAAAATATACAAAAACATACTAAGTATTATTTTTTAATAACATAAATTTCGAGATAAACCACTAATATCATATAATCAATTGCAAATATGTTAACTAATTGTATTATTGTATTTTAATATAACTAACTAGATTTAAATATATGAGTTATAATTAATTTGATCATTAAAATTTGTTTATTAATTATATATTACTCCCTCCGTCCCACTAAGCATGACACACTTCCCTCATTGGAACGTCCCACTAAGCATGACACACTTCTCTTATTGGGACGTCCCACTAAGCTTGACACATTCCAAAAATAGTAAAAGTTATCCCTTCAAAAAGGTGTGGATCCTACCACATTTATCACTCTTACACTACTTTTTACATTCTTCTTAATAACCTACCGGAAAAAAATGTGTCATGTTTAGTGGGACGGTGGGAGTATAACTTATAGTTGATTCGACTAAAATTGTTCGAGTCGCTCGCAATTTAGAACAAGGTCATCTAGCAATAGTAAGCCAACTCAAGTCGTATTCTAAGGAAGACTTAACAGGGCAATTCGAATCTTTGTTCATAAAACGAAAAGCAATAAAAAAGATTTGATTTGAAATATTATATCTACGTGAAGAATGTAAATAAGAAACGCAATTTAAATCTAATCTAAGAAAGCAAAATAAATTTAATCTAAGAATGTGAATTAAATCTAATTTAGGAAAAGTAATAACTTTGAAATTGAATGCAAAAGAAATACGGAATGAAATCTGGAAATCGAAAAGGGAACAAGAAATTGAAAGCATAAACAATAAAACGAATTAAAGCAATAAACGAAACAAGAATAAGTAAAGGGAAAACGAACGAACTTGAATTAAGAACTGGAAACGGTCTTTGAATCCACAACGAAAAATCTAAAAACGAACTACGAACTACGAATGTTGTAATCGGTTAACTTGAAAGCGAAAAATAATGTAAAGAACTATCTAGGTCTCGACTCTCGGATCGAGGTCGAGACGAGCTAAACTATGAACGAAAAATATATGAAAAAGTGCTGGAAAGTAGTCTAGGGTGTCGTGTGAAACTGGAGTCGAAAGTCCGGTCGAAAGTCATGTCTCTCGAATGAAAATCACACTGAGCATATATAGGCGAGAGGCAGGTCAGCGACCGCGTAGGGGTCAGCAGCCGCTGACCCGGTGGCTCCGTGCTAATCTAGGGCTGGTTGCAACGGCCCCGAGTTAGCCGCAAAGTCAGAGACCGCTGACTTGCTCTGGCGCGCGCTCTTCGGCTGGCTCGGGCGCTGGTGCGTATGGCCTAGTCAGCAGCCGCGGAGTGTCACGCGACCGCTGACTAGTGCCTCAGCACTTGTCTTCGTTTTCTCCTCGTTTCTCGATTCTTTTTCGTTTCTTTTCCAACTTCGACCCTCGTTTAGGCCAATGATCCTGAAACATAAAATGGAACATAAATCGGGCCAAAACATCACGAAATGAGGGAAAATAGTACGAATAAAGACACGAAAATCATAAATTTAGATGAACAAAAGGAGACTAAACAACCCCTCCACACACAAAACTTTGCTTGTCCTCAAGCATAACTTAGTCTAAACTATCGCTAGGGAAAAAAAAATCTAATCACGGCATGCGTTCTTGACAAGACTTCAAATCATTCCAAAATTGATCTTCATATCACCACATCACGTCACATAGAGATCATAGAAGCAAGTAGACCATCTAGACTAGATTATAATCAATTCGAACAAAGGAAAATAATGATGCACAAGATGTTATTGAGATCACATAATCGGCTAGAGTTTTTATCCATCTTAAATAGCGTATCTTTTTCTTTTCTTTACTTTCTTTTCAACATGAGGAATATTAAGGACAATATTCACCGGGTGAGTACTCTGAATGTTCGGGTTTTTCCGGTGTGGATTTCCATACCCATCTCTTTTATAAATTTGTATTTTTGATTTAAGAGAGCGGGGGTAGAATCCTTTTGTATTCTTATTTTTCAAGAACTTTAAGAAAATTACTTAGAACGATGTCAAGTTATATGGTCATTGTCGCGAGGTGTGAACAATTATGAGTTCCTTAATTATCCTCACGCGGTTTCCCGTGCTCATGGTTCCCATAGGAGCACAGACCTCTTGACAAAGTTCATTTAATAAAACACGGATACGCAACAAGTGGTCATAAACAACTAGCCAATTGAGTCAATCAATTTATATCATCATGCATCACTATTTTAATCGTTCTACTAAGATCTACAATCCGATCATAATGTTCTACACCTTCTTAGTTCATCTACGTTTCACAACATAAATCAACTCCAATCAATCAAGGAATTCAAATCATGTCTCATCTCAAACATAAGTCATGCTTTGATTTACCAACACCATATAGTTGCGCAATTTACATTATACACGTATATATTGTACTACCATTTAATTTTTGGTAGTTGGAGAAATTTATGGGATACCATAATCTTCCAAAAATATTTGAAAAATTCCTCCTAATTTCGAATTATGAGAATTTTAATTAGAAACGCAACTGGAAACTACTCCGCCGCATGCAATACCGATTTATGTCATTTGAAACATTACATTCAAACCCAAAATGATAATGAAATTTACATGTATATGTTAATGCAATTTACATGTATGTGTGTTGCAACATAATATTATTAAACGGTACAAAGATGAAATAACATTGCAATTTACACGTATATAACAATGTAATCCATATGTATATGTGGTGCAACATAAAGTGTGTAGCAACAATCAATTTTGCAATAATATTTTGCAACGTATAAACAATGCAAAAATTTAAATATCTAAGTGCAAATATGTAATCTTTTAATGCAAACATATGCAGTGCGCGATGCGAGCAGCCAGGCATGAAAGATGGCCATTGGAGTCGCTGATTCAAGACAAAGATTGACAAAAAAATCAACGCTTCGTGGAGGGTGGTGCGCATGCGCAGCAGCCGCGACGTGAAAGAAGGCGGCTTCCTCGAAATTGTAGGCTGGAACATCACTGTTTCGATTGGACTCCGGCGTGGTTATCTGTTGTTTCTACGCCATAGAAGTGAGAAGAGACGGAGCCCCATGCTGTCAGTGTCGGACAACAGAATGAACGACATCACCATGGACGTCACTGCCACCGGCTAGCCTGAGGGGTCGTGGATTTTGACCGACCACCCCTTCCTCTCTTTTGGAACCTCTCGTTGTTCGTCAGAAAACATCAAACCCAAACACCACACTCTCCTGCCTCACTCCGATGTAAAAATCGATCTGAAAATCCTTTTGTTGTTGTTCATGAAATCAAATTTGCAAGTGAAAATCTGCTGTTTGACGTTGGACTGGAAAACAAATAAATGTATTTTCTCTCTCCTCAAATTGAGAATGAATAAACGTGGAATAAATCAAAATTATATTTCTCTCTCCCCAATTACCTTAATTAGTGGAATTGGTTATTTTCTCTATCATGTTATAATTACATAAATGTTCTTATCATAGTATTTATGGAATATTTTAATGAATTTAAAAATCAATAAATTCGGGTAGATCATAACCGTTGATCTACTAAAATTAACGGTTCAGATCATTTCCTATTTTCTATCAGAAAATCACTTTCTATATGATATACATCTTGTATATATATATATATACCATAATAATGGTATATGCCGTGGTACGGTATATGACGGTATACCTCGGTATTTAGAAAAATTATGCATTTATCTTACTGAAAAGTTCGGTACGGTATGATACCTTACCAAAAATTCTGGTATACCTTATATTCGATATTTTACAATATTTTTCGGTATGGTAAGTACGGTATACCATTTTTTCAGTAAATTTTGACAGTCATTTCTATATTTTTCTTATACTAAAATGCTCTTCTTATTATTTTTTACAATTACATAAATTAAAATCTTGATTTATTTGTATGAATAATATGAATGATATTAAATCATATCATTCATATATAGTATTCAGTTTTGTTAAAATGTATGCATATATGAATGGTATGATTGTAAAAATAATCATATCATTCATACCGTATATGGGCAATTCATATAGAGGTTGCGAAATTAAATTTAAATAAAAGTGTATTTATGATAATTTACATTCAAAATGACTAGAATTTAAATAGTTTTAAATTGTTGACCATTGTTTATCTTTTATAATCTTGTTTAGTTATTTTATATAATTAACACATTTTAATATGTCTTATGGTCATCATTCAATTAAAACACTACAAGAAAAAAGACTTTTAGTGATAAAAGTATTAATAAAAGGACATATACCCTCATTAATTGGAGAAAAATGCTTTTAGTGAAAGTAAAAAGTATAGTTAAATGTTAAAATTTAATCACTAATGACTTTTAATGACAAAATTTTCCAACAATCATCACCTCTCATTGTTGCTTCTCTAACTTAAAATCAATAATGACAAAATAGTGTATTTTTTACTCTCATTAAAAGTATTTTTTCTTGTAGTGAAAGAATCTTGATTCGAGAACTGTACGTGAGATTTTCACCTCATACGACTCCTCCTTTATGTGCAAAAGGAGAATATACATGAAATCAAAAAGATGGAAATATTCTCATTATGGACTAAGCAAGACTAGTGTTTTTACAAGAAATTTCTAGTTAACCTTCCTGCAAGAGATCTTATATTAACATCAAGACTAAATAACTAGATGGAAATGAAATTCACTCCGTTTCTTCGCATTCTTTTCACTTTGCAACTCAAATTCACTGATTACCTCAAACTTTTGGTTGGTTCAAATAGATTATCAATCTTGATTTTTGTTGTAATTGGAAAATAGTCAGTGTTTAAGGGTCTGATTTTAGTAAGAAAAATATTAAAGATGGAAACTCAACTAACAAAGCATAAACGAAAAAGGGGAACCTAACAACGTCTAAGTGAAGCAAAAAGACTAATAATATTCTTCAGTCAGATGGCTCAGATGAGTGTAATTTTCATATTCATCCTTTTGGTTTTAAACCACTATTCATATCTGCCACATAGATATTCTACCTTTTGATTTTATAATTTGTACATGTTGCCCTAGTGTAAATGTGAGACTGACCTACACCTACCTTACTATGATATAACAAAATTATAGAATTTGGTTAATATAAAGAAGAAAGTGGTAAATTGGTAATGGGTAAATATACTCATTTAACAAATGAGACGTGTGTAATATACCTAAAAATAAAGATACATGCATCAAATACTCATTTTTTTTAAAAAGGTGCAAGATCTGCATTGTTTGCCACAAAAGTAAAGTTTTAACATATTAAATGATAACTTCATTAGTTGATTAATTAATATTAGTTGATTAATTCATATTAATTGATTAATCTATATTAGTTGTTTAATTAATATTAGTTGTTTAATTGATATTAGTTGATTAATTAATATTGGTTGATTAATTAATATTAGTTTTTTGATTAATATTAAGTGATTTGGGCCGACGATACCACATACGCTTTAATTTCTTTAAAATTTAAACATTTAATTAGACACGAGATATATTAATTAATTTAAAAATATAAATAACACGAAGAAACAACAACCGCTGGCAAAATCTCAGCAGAACGCATCCACTAGTGAGGATACAGACGTGGTGGATGTTTTCTGCTTAAATTTTGTCGGCGGTTGTCATGATTCTAGGATTGCAAAATTATGATTTCAATATATATAATACAACCGCTGGCTAAATCGTAAGCGTTAACCAAGCCAGCGGTGGTTGTTACTATGCCAACAGTTGTCGTCTAAATCAATATATAACATGATATAATGCTATAATCTATAACCATCGCAGAAAAAAAAAATGAATATATGGTATCCACCGCTCGAAATTTTCAGACGAAAGATGTATTTTTTTGAGCGGTTGTTATGGTGTGAAAAAAGAGAGAATATAATTTAAAATAAGTCAATGCATCGTAATCAACAAAAATAGTTAAAATATGTTAACTTTTTAAAAAATGAAAATTTTATACATATGATTTAAATTTTGGATATATCTCACATTTAACCAAATTACACTATTTTTAATTTTTACCCGAGAAGAAATTAAATAAAGAGTGAAAAGCATAGCAACCAATGGAGTAATTTGGGTCCATGGGGAAGCAGGAAAAGCTAATATAACGTTGCTTTGCAGAAACTTTTGAGTTTGTCTATATATGCATGTTTCTGGACTCGTGAACAATTGTATTGATTGATTATTTTGAGAGAGAGAGAGAGAGAGCAGAGAGCAGCAGCTGCAGCCAATAAACTCCACCTGCAGAAAATGTGCCTTTCTTCAACAAGGAACTTCCTTTTTCCTCCAATTTCAAAATTCCTTAAATTTGTTCCAATTAGTGTCAAGAATAGATTGATGAAAATCTTCATCTTCAATTTTCCATTTCAAACCTAACCCTAATCACCTTTTTCAACCAGTTAAACCCGTGGGCCCAGAGGCAGTCAGTCCTCCTCATCATTAAAACAGATCATATCATAGTATGCAAATGCAACCAAAGCCAATGGTCCGTTGAAAAGCGTAATTATGCCTGGGCCCAATCTCTCAAGACTCACCCCTTTGCTCATTCTATCCCCCACATTTATGAATATGATGCCATTAATTAATTTAATTAATTCGATTTAACCCTGCATGTCTAATGATGAAAACAATTTGCATTGAAATAATTTGAGAAAATATACTTACTACGCCAATGCCAGCAAAGTTATGGCATTTATATCCTAATAATGATTATGCCAATGACTCTTTACATTTATCCACATGCAAAGCAAAGTGATAATTTCAGTCAAATTAGGAAACAAACAGAGGATTGTGAGACTGTTTTTCTAATTGACAGTAGGACTACATCAATTCAAACGTAAAATCTTTAAACAAAAAATCAGAGCATCAGTACTAACAACTCCCACAATCTTTCATTCTCATCTCATTAATTTGTCTCAAAAATCTGCAGTTAGCATTCATCTTTTTACAATTCTTGAAAGAAAACAATCTCCTCAACTCAAACAAACCCAAAACAGAGCAAAGAAACCACACATTCATTCATTCATTCATCTCTCGACTGCCAAGCCAGACAGCTTCTCCTCCAGCATCCCAACTGCACATATTCACAACTCGGAAGTAATTAATAAATGAATAAAAGAGACAGTAAAGAAATTAATATAATCCTGAAAGAAAGAAGAGAAGAGAAGATAGAATAATACATGAAGGGTGATGAGGAGGGTAGCAAAGAGGAGGATCTTCGAAAAGAGAAAGCGACATCTGCTTATGAGCAAGTCCGATGTCGAAGAGAATGAGTCCCGATGAAGGATCATAGACGATGATATCCTTCACCGGAAGCCATAGGAATAGTTCCTCTTGAGACAATCCTTCAACTCCCATTAAACCTCCATAACTAAGATTAGCCCTCACCACCCTCTCGAACGAAACTCTCGTCTCGAACTTAGCCACGCATGGACTCTCCAAGAACACCTCCAGCAATCCATCATCACTCACTTGGTAAGACTTCACTCCATTCTTCGGAAAAAGCCCTCCAGGTAACCCTCTGCTCTTCAGCAACTCATGAATCGAGGCTGTCGAGATTGAGATCCATGTCAAAGATAAAATTATTACACTAAGGAAAACTCTGCATATCGAATCCATGGTGGGTTATGCTGGTGGCCTTCAAATGCCTATGCTGCTGCTACTGCTGCTCTGCAAACAAAAATGAAAACAGTGGGGGATGCCTCTCATCAACTTCTTCCCATATTAGCCTCATCTTTTGGTTGTATTCTAATTTATAATCTAACGTTATTAAGCTAGAGCTGGCATTTTGGACAGGGGAAAATGCGTTTTCTTGCCACGACAATAATTGTTGGATTCATGTCGTACTGTCTATCTATATTGATGTACAAGTTATTCCAATTGTAAGGCTTGAAAATTACTAAATTGTGGATGTAGCCCACATAGTACAGCCTAGCTCATGATTAACACGACAAACCCATTGTTAGTAATTGTGATTAACATGGTTAGTGTACCAAACAGGGAAATGATAATGAAAATACACCAAATATTTTGTAAGCCACCATAATTTGTAAATAAAAAGTATGTTTATAATATGGTAGTAATTGGTAAGAAAATTAAAAAGATGGTGATTCTTGCGGTGTATCAACCACTCCCATGAAGGAAATGACGAGGTTCCTTTCCTATCTTACATACTAACTAAATTTAATTTATTTTATAATTATTTGATAATTTTCATTTTATATGCTTTAATTTAATTTTATAGAAAATATTATCATTCATATCACTCAAATATGATATATAATTATTTTTTAACATTTAATGTAATTTTTAAAGATAAATCCAAAAATAAGATATATGATTTTTATATATTTTTTAAATAATTATTAATTATAATTCATATTATCATAACAAATTTTTTATTTTTAATAATATTAATTAAAATAATATATTTAATTGTGAGACATAAAATGTAAAATACAAATATTATACACTCGTTTCCATCCGGATTTTATGCCCATTTTTGTATCCTTTTCTATTCCTTTATTCTGCTTCGTAACTAACTAAAATTTCCCTTGTTTCTTTGTATAAATTTGGAAAACTCTTTATCATATAAACATTTCATATTTCAATATAATTTTTTTTTGTTTTTTTTTTTATATATATTTCAATATAAGTTAACATCTTGACATTTAATGTGACAATATAGATTGACAATTCTACCAGAATAATTCTTAAATATGTAATTATTATCAAAATAAACCTTTATTGTGATTAAATAAATTTAACTAATATCAATAACTAAATCCTCACTGAAATTTTATTGAGCATTTCAATCTCAACATATTGTTCATTAGAAGATACATAATTAAAAAAAAAAAAACCCTACAAAATATATTAACGCGATTTTCTTTTTTCACCTATTTTTAGAGTGAGCTGAGTACATAGATGCAGACAAATTGAATCAAATCAAATATGACTATATTCGATTCAATTGGTAAAACTAATCGCATTATTCGATTCATATTCGAATATTTCGTATGAATTTTAAATTATTAACTAATGATTAATTAATATTTGATTCCGTTTGAAATTTTACTATTATAAAAATTGAAGATTAAATTGAAAATTATATATTTAATATACAATATTGTCTTTACTTTAAATATCATATAAATTTATACTTTTTATGTATATAAATTAATATTAAAATATAAATATATTATTTATATATTTAGTCGAATTTGTATTTGAATACAAATTAAAATTAAAAAAAAATTTAAATTCTCATTCAAATCACTAAATTTTGAATTTAAATTACCAAATTTCAAAATTGAATATAAATCGAAGTGGAATTATTTAATTCGTTTAGGATCGTAACCCTAAAATAAAAGGAATATGAAATTGATTGCACGCTAATTCCCAAAATTATTTGTATTCCTAATTGCAGCAGCTCAAATTCTCATTTTACGTTATTTTATGCAAATCGCTAAAATGGAAACACTTTTAGACAAACCATTTAATTAATTTATTTATTTAAAACTTGGGGTCAAACCATTTTGCTTACATAAGTTTGTGGTGTTAAAAAGTGTTGGCTCAAAAGAATGGTAAGAATTTGGTATTGCTATTTTAATATATAAATTATTATAATTTTTATTTTTTTATTATTATTTTGTATATATTGAATAATATTAAATTATATTATAATTAATTAATAAAAGAAAATATTATAAATTTAATATTTATATATCTAAAATGCAGGTCATGTCGTTTGTGAACGTATTAATTCTGTCTGCCGCGGGCTAGTGAGCATTTTCCACAAAATTGGAAGGATTTATATTATGAGAGGTATATCCAAAGACTCTTGTTCCATAAAAATTTGAATACTGGCATGTACTCTTTAAGTCTTTGTGGCCGTTTAGTTGGGGATAAGAGAATATTTGAGGGATTGAAGGATCAAATAAGTAAGTCTAAATTAATGAATTTATTAAATTTAAACATTATACAAACATGTACTCTCTCCGTCCCTCAAAGATCTTCCCATTCTTCTATTTTGGGCCGTCCCCCATCTTTCTTCCTACTTTATTTCTATTTTTGGAAACCTTCTATTTTACCCATCTTATTTAATGTGGGTCTCATTATCCACTCACAATATCTTACATATCATACTACTTTTTGTGGGACCCATTCTCCACTAACATCACTTTACACTTTAACAATCAAAGTCAACACATGTTATTAAAACTCGTGTCGGGTCAAAGTGGGAAGATCTTTGAGGGACGGAGGGAGTATTAAATTCATCAATTCATAATATTCCACAAAGGAAACGGCTCGTTCACACATTGATTAAGGACAAGGTGCAATATTATAATTTTCATGAGAGCAACTTACTTTTGCTTTATGACTTTTCTTTTGCTGACAATATTTAATTATTTTTCGTACATGTATTTATTGCATACCTAGTCTCATCTTGACCCCATTCTTCATTTCATCTACAATTCTCTACTCTTCTCCTTTTTCCCTTTTTCATTATATATTAGCAAATATAATGTGCATCGCTAGGTAAAATGAATATTTATGATAAACAAAAAGTATCGAGTAAAAATTAAAATCACCCAACCTAAAAATTCTATAAGTAGAAAATACTTATTACAAAAAGTTAGATAGTGAAATATACCCATTTTAAAAAAAGTAGTCAAACTTTGTTTAAATTTTTGTCGAATTTAATGGATTATTAACGGTTACTATATCCTACTTACCTTTTTTTTTTCCATCTATTCTCTTTCTTACTTTTTCTCTCACTCACTCACCTCACCGCTCGAAAACTCATCCACCTTTGAAGAGACTTGCTTGCCGCTGCTGGACTTATCACTCATCCACCTTTCGCCACCGTCACTCGTCAAATCTTCCACCGTTCGTTGGCTGCCCCTCCACCGTAAGTTTCCACCTATCATTTCGCCGCTAACAACATCTCAACCACCAACCGCTCGTATAGTCCACAACATATTCAGGTATATATTGTGCTTTCATACAATGTTGTGTATCCATAAACATCACAACCGCTGGCAATGCAAACCAGCGTTGGATACTTTTCGGGCAAGGTCATACCAGCGGTTTTCCCTTAGATTATGCCAATATATTAGGTTACTTAGGAAATTATGACAACCGCTGGAAAATGATGAACCACCGCTAGCTAAGAAAACTAGCGGTGGATGCTTTCTGGCCAGGGAATACCACCGGTTGTCAAGTATAATGTTCGAATATATTATGTTACTTATGAAAATAGGACAACCGTTGGCTAAAAGTTAGAGGAATGCATCCACTGCGTGTGGTTCCTCACTGAAGATGGATGCGTTCCGCTTGGCTTTAGCCAGCGGTTGTAGCTTCATGTGCTTATATATATTTTCAAGTTCAATAATGTATCTTGTGTCTAATTAAATGTTTAAATCTTGAAGGAATCGTAGCATTCGTCGTATCGTCAGCCCGAATAACTAAATTGGGTATCATACGTGAATATCTTGTTAGAGTTTGTATACCTCAAAGCATGGTTTATGCTTAGACGATGTATTATACTTGTTTTTAGTTTCATTTTAATGAGAATAAATGTTTCTGTCATTGGTTTGTTATTTATTATCTTTATATATTGAATTGCAAACAAGTCCATATATTGAAATTGTAGACTTTGTGGTGGATCGATGATCACGTAAGGTAACACAGTCGGAACCTTTGTAGTATAAAGCTCACAGTCTAGACAGACTTGGACAGTCTAGTCGGTAAAGGTTGCGGTATCATTTGATGTGAGAGCTGACCTTAGCCCGCATAATGATATCAGTATGTATAAGTTGATACAGATGCTTTGCGTATACATATTGAGAGGTTTCACAGTGAGATAAGTTCTACGTGTTGTTACTTGTAACGAGGTCATAAATTAGTCATTTCTTAATCTGCGAAGATGATTTAGTAAATGCGGCTGATTATACGCTGCTTTGACTCATCGACGTGTTCGACTAAAATTATTTGGAGTCGCTCGCAATCTAACGATGTCGTCTATCAATGATAAGACAACCCAAGTCGTATTCTCAAGGAAGACTTAGCAAGACAATTTAATTTTTTGTTCAACAAAAAAGCAAGTAAAAGATTGTTTGGAGATTTTAAAGCTAAGCGAAAAAAATATAAATTACAAAACAAGATAAATTCTAGACTAAAAAATAAACGAAGACGTAATTGAAAGACATGAATTTGAAGAGAGCATAAAACGAGTTTTGAATTGAGGAAATGAGTTTAGAATTAAAGAAGGCAATTGATTTCAATCTAAATAAGAACAAGATTGAAATCACCACGAAAGAAATATGAAAGTAAAAGTAACATGTAATTTTAAATTGCTAAGAACGTAGAGTAGATAAACAAATAAGAAATACGAAGTATAAACAAATAAATAAACTCAATAAATAAATCGAACCTGGAATCGAAAGCGAAAGCAAACGTAATTCATAAACTTGAATTGAAGAACTTGAATCCACAACGATGAATGAAATTAAGAACAACGAACTTGAATGTTGTAATCGGCTATCCTTCGTAATCAAGTACTAAACTAAACACGAACTTAATTAAATTAACTAACTAAGAATCATAAATCTTGACCCTAGAATGATGAGTCGAGAGGTACTCGTAATATAAGTGTTTAGAATCGGGGAAAGTAAGTCTTAGAATGAGGAAATGTGTTGCCTTTTCATAGACGAGAGAATCAGCGGTCTCCTACATGTCAACGACCGCTGACTTGGCCGGTACCGTGTTCCACGCGCGGCCGTTGCACTAACTCCCCAAGTCAGCCGCTGGAGTCAGCGGCTTCTGAGGAGCCAGTGGTCGCTGACCGTGTTCTTCGTCCCCTCGTGCGCTGGCTTGATCTAGGCCACTGAGAGACCTAGTCAGCGGCCCCCTAAGCTCCGCGGTCGCTGACTTGTACTCTCAGTCCTTATCTTCATTCTCTCGTCATTTCTCGATCTTTTCTCGTCCCTTTTCCAACTTTAGCACTTGTTTTAGCTTGTTGTTTAGTCTCTTTTTGGTCGTCTAAACTTGTATATTTCTTATCTTTAATCTTGTAGTTTTTCCCATTTTGCATGATATTTCGGGCTCGATTTACATGTCATTTGTGTTTCAGGATCACATCCTAAACAAGTGTTAAAGTTGAAAATGGGATGAGAAAAGATCAAGAAATGACGAGAGAATGAAGTTGAGAGCCGAGAGCACTAGTCAGCAGCTGCGGACCACGTATGGACCGCTGACTAGGCGGTGCGTGCCAAGATTGAGCCACAACCGAGCCAGCGCGTGAGAGCTAACGTGAGCTAGGGTCAGTAGTCACTGACCCCGGGACGTGCCTGCGACACGCTCAACCGAACCTCTCAGCGGCCGCTGACCATCCTTCTCACTTATAAATAGTCGACGCGTTTCACACTTTGAAGACATTGTTTTTCCTCTCGACTTATTGATCGTTTTCTAGACGTTTTGCACTTATAATTCGAGCACCTCTCAACCTATTATTCTAGGGTCGAAATCTTTGATTTTTAGTTAGTCGTTTTTAGTTTTAGTATAAGATTTCGAAGGATAGCCGATCACAACATTCTAGTTTCATCGCTCTTTTCAGTTTTTCATTGTGGATTCAAGATCATTCCAGTTATTAATCAAGTTTGTTTCCGTTTATTATTTCGGGTTCATCTTTTTTTTATCAAATTCATTTATTTGTTTATACTTTCGTTTCTTATTTCGTTTATTTATTCTATGCTCTAGACGATCTCAATTTCCAAAGTATTATCTACATTCTTCTTGACTCCAATTTCCAAGTTACTTGCATTATTTTGAATTCGCATCTCGTTTTCTTAGTTAGGAAGTTCGTTCCTCCATTGATTTTCATTAGTTTAGAATTTACATCCTTATTTATATTTCATGCCTAGTTTTAAAACCTTCAAACATCCTTCTACTTGTTTTCGTTTTGAACAAAGAATTAAATTGCCCTGCTAAGTCTTCCTTGAGAATACGACTTGGGTTGACTTATCATTGCTAGACGACCTCGTTAAGATTGCGAGCGACTCGAAATAATTTTAGTCGAAATAAATTTTGGCGCTATTGCCGGAGAAGGCTTTAGGCGAAACAATTTTAATTCACTGTTCCTTTTTCTTTTATTTATTATGTTTACTTCTTTCTTCTATATTATAGTACGCGTAACGTGTTCGTTGAGTGTTGTGTATGCAAGGTCGCCGCAGTGCTAGAAAGCCCTTGACGCCCTTCATCGACAACATAAATTGGAAGCGTGAGATCCTAGCCACTGTAGAAGAAGACATTGAGTACATTGACGAATTCTCACTACCGTGATTATTCGAAGAGATGGCTGATGAGATTATCGACGAGAGACCACGCTACATGGAAAACTTCACTAGGTCCAAGTTCGACGCCACCACTACTTCAGCTATTGTCCTTTCCACTGCAGTTCAAAACTACGAGCTGAAACCACACCACCAATCACTGCTCCTGATCTACCATGGACTCCCAAGTAAGGATGCCTTGACCTTCATCTGAGAATATTGCACGGTGGTGCAAACTTTCCCGCTTCTCTCACTGACAGAGGACCAGCTCAAATTGAAGTGTTTCACTTACACTTTGAAGGATATGGCCAAATCTTGGTTCCTATCTCTTCAACCCGGATCACTTACAAATTGGACATCGGTTTGTGAGAAATTCATGTTGAAGTACTACCCGCATCATAAAACTCAAGCAATACATACTAAGATAATGAAATTTGCGCAAACCCACGAAGAGTCATTCCATGTGACGTGGGAGAGATTACAGGAGCTACTTCAACAGTGCCACCACCATCAGATGACACTGGAGATGCTATGCCAGTTATTTTATGATGGTTTGCTGCAGACCACTCAATTTATGGTGGACAGTTCTGCGGGAGTAAACATTGCAGTCAAGACGGCGGAGGAGATGAATGAGATCTTTGAGACCATAGCAGCGAGTTCACAACAAAAATCCTCTCGACCGCAATGAATGGAGGACATTGCAGTGACAACGAGTCCTGATCTCAAGAAGCAAATGACGGATATGATGAGGGAGCTACAAGAATTGAAGATGAACCGACCCCATCACCATCTGTTCAACAAATTGCACCTGAGTCATGCGGTATTTGTGGCTATTATGGACACGTGGTGGAAGAATGCTAACGAATGGCAGAGATGACTGTCTAAGGTGAGGCGGAAATTCATGCCGCACAAGGATTCATGCCGCAGCCACCCCCTCAGCAAAATACATGGAGAAATCAGCAAAACACAAGGTGGATACCACAATTTCAAGGACAAGGAGCACATAATTTCCAAAATCGACGACCCTAAGCTCCGAATTTCCAGCCTCAGTATCAGCATCAATCGCAGCCCTATTTCCCACCATAGCCACAACAATTTTTTCCACCGCAGCTACAACAGTTCTATCCACCACCGTTGCAGCAACACTCGCAACCACCTATTCATCCCCAAAGATCATCCATTGAAGACAGTTTAGCTGCATTTATGCAATAGAGCAAGAAGGCTCGAGAGGCCCAAGACGCCACAATTAAGCGCCTCGAGACAGCCATGGGACAAATTTCTGGCGTTGTTAACCAGTTGCAACAAAACCAACAGACGGGGAAAATTCCGGGACAAGGTCAGCAGCCCCATCAAGTGCAAGTAGTGTCCGTCCTTAGGAGTGAAAAAGTAGTGGATAACAAGATGAAGATGCATCCCAAAAGTAAAATTGACAAGGAGGACGGACCACCACCTGAAGTGGAAAGAAAGAAATCCAATGAGGAGCTTCATAAGGCGGTCAATACATATACCCCGCTCATTCCTTATCCCAGCAGGTTAAGGAATGACAAAAACAACCAGCAGTTCACAGATCTTTATAAGATGTTATTCAAGGTGACCGTGAACGTCCCCCTCCTCAAGGTGATCAAGAATATTCCTTCCTATGTCAAGTTCTTCAAGGAGTTAATCTCAAAGAAGAAGAAATTCGACGATCAAGAACTAGTCACAGTATCTGAAGTGGCGAGTACTATCATGCAGCAGCCCTTACCTCCTAAACGGCACGATCCAGGTAGTTTCGTTATCGACATCACTTTAGGCAATGGTAAGGTAAAATTTGGCATGCTAGACTTAGGAGTTGGAATTAATCTTATGCCTTATTCTATTTTTAAACAATTAGGATTAGTTAAACTGAAACTCACTCGCATGTGCTTACAATTAACGGATAGATCTATGAGGCATCCTAGATGCATAATCGAAGATGTTCTTGTTAAAATAGGTGGATTAATTGTTCCTGTTGATTTTGTTATCCTTGAGATAGGAGATGTGTGCGAGGATGGATTCAAGCATACACTATTCGTAGGAAGACCTTTTTATGGCTACCATGAATACTATTATTGATGTTAAAAATGGTATCATTATAATTTCTGTCCTTGATGAGGAAGTATCCTTCTCTGCGCACCAAAGTCACACCGCACCTTCTATCGAATTTATTGATATGTGCTATATAGATACTACTAACCCTTTGGTTGAGAAATCTACGTTGCAGGATTTTCATAGTAAGGACGGCGCTAAAAGGAAGGGCTTGGACACAAAGAAGAGGATCGAATAAGTAGAAGTTTTGAAGGATGAGCGAGGCTCGACGAGAGACCAGGTCAGCGAGCGTGGGGACTCAGCGCTCGCAGATAAGTGCGCGAATTTTTTCACGTGAGGCATGGTTAGCAACCGCGGTACACTCAGCGGCCGCTGACCCGGTGCCCATTGCACACCAGCGCCCGCGCCAGCGCCCAGCGCCACCTGCCTCCCGAGCCAGCGATCACTGACCCCTCAGCGGCCACTGACTCCCACTCTCGGCCTACCTTTTCACTTACCTACGCGCAAACCCTCATGCGCTCGAACACCAGACCTCAAGCACGTCTCAGCAAAATCAAATCCCAAAGGATCGGCCCACTCATTATCAGAAAAATTCCACCATCAAAGGGGGACATACCACATGCTAAAAAGGGAAAGATGCTATTTCGAGTAAATTAGTATCGAGTAAAGCCTTACATCGAAAAAGACTCCATGCCCGAAGTTGTGGAGTTAGTCCCCAATTTTGACACTTCCGGTTGATTGAGTTATCTCGTTAAGCTAGTGACGTAAAAGAAGCACTTCGTGGGAAGCAACCCACGTTATTTCCCATTTTATTACTTTATTTCTTTTCGTGTGAGTGTGTGATCGGCTAATCTTCATTTTTCCTTTGTTCTTTGTTATTTTCAAGTTATTTTTCTTCCAGTTTTCGCTCCGAATGCAACACTTCAGGGACGTCTTTCTTATTCCTACTCTATAGTTCTTTACTTTCTGCAATGAGGGCATTACTATCTTTGTAGGGGGAGGGGTGTCTTTTTAGTGCATGCATTCGCCGTCTTATTTTAGTGTCTTGTGTATGCAATCTTGATTGTTTTAGAGCTACCTAATCTTGATATCTTGTGGTTGAATCGAGTCGTGGCATGTGTTTGAGATATGATATGATTTGAAAGCCTTGATTGATTTGACTTGATTCATGTTATGAAACGTAGATGAACTAGGAATGTTATAAAACCTAGATGAACTAGGAATGATTGATTTGACTTGATTCTTAATCTTAGTAGAATGATCGAGATAGTGATGCATGATGGTATAAGTTGATTGATTCGATTGGCTGGTTGTTTATTACCACTTGTTGTGTATCCATGTTTTGTAATGAAAATCGAACTTGTCAAGAGGTCTCTCCTCTTATGAGAACCATGAGCACGGAAAACCGCGTGAGGATACATTAGGTAACCCCTAATTGTTAACACTTTATGACAATGACCTTTCTAAACGTGTTGGTCCCGAAAGAGCAAGGTTTGGTGTATGGGGGGGG
>JAPKLX010000195.1:138728-177471 GCA_026898415.1 Leonotis leonurus | reverse complement strand
TCAGTTCAGAGTGCGAAAATACTACTACGAGGAAGCGGGGTATTACAGGAAAGGGAGGGTAGTGTGTGGAGGGCTAGTGGCTGGCGGCGACAGGGGTTGACAGGATACGGTGCGTGGTTGCAGCGGCGGCGAAACGGGCTACCGGAGGTGGTGGCGAGCTGGGGAAGGCGTGGGTCTAGGGCACGGCAAAGAGAGAGAGAGAGAGTATGAAAAGGGAAAAATAAGAAAAAAGAGAAGAAATTAGAGTGTAAGGAGCATACCTGGACTCCGGTGGTGGAATATCGCTGTTGGTGGTTGGAATCGCCGGAGGTGGGGTTTGGAGGCCCTGAAGTCGACTGATTCAATTTGGGGAAGGAGATGCGTTTTAATTTGACCTAGCGACGGACTTCACGATGGATCATTAGGTAATAAAAATAATTAACAATACTTACGACGGATGGATCTAACAACAGACATGTCCGTCGTCTAGTTCGTCGTCAAGCTATTTCGTTGTGGTCTGTCGCCAGTTCGTCGCCTGTTTCATATTTTTTTGTAGTGATCAAAAGTGAAATCAAATGTAATTCATAAACTTGAATTCAAGAACTTGAATCAACAACGATGAACGGAATTAAGAACAACGAACTTGAATGTTGTAATCGACTATCTTTCGTAATCAAGTAATAAACTAAACACGAACTTAATTAAAATATCTAACTAAGAATCATAAATCTCGACCCTAGAATGATGAGTCGAGAGGTACTCGTAATATAAGTGTTTAGAATCAAGAAAAGTAAGTCTTAGAATGAGGAAACGGGTCGCATTTTTATAGACATCGAGAGAGTCAACAGTCTCCTACATGTCAGCGACCGTTGACTTGGCCAGTACCGTGTTCCACGCGCGGCCGTTGCGCTAACTCTTGAGTTAGTCGCAGGGGTCAGCGGCTGCTGACCGTGGTCTTCGTCCCCTCGCGTGCTAGCTCGGTCTGGGCCACCGAGAGGCCTAGTCAGCTCCCCCCTAAGCTTCGCAGGCGCTGACTTGTACTCTCGGCCCTTGTCTTTATTCTCTCGTCATTTCTCGATCTTTTCTCATCCCCTTTCCAACTTTAGCACTAGTTTTAGCTCATGATTCTGAAACATAAAATGAAACGTAAATCGAGCCCAAAACATCATGCAAAGTTGGAAAAACTAAAAAAATAAAGACGATGAATATACGAGTTTAGACGACCAGAAAGAGGCTAAACACTACGCTTGCGGGTTTTTCGTAACCCTAAATAGTGATGTTTTGGGCGGTAGTGATTGGCTTAACTAGAAGTGCTCGATTATCAGTCGCACAGAATTGCGTCTCGATCAACTCAAGTTGATTAAATATGCGTGAGGTGTTTAGAAAGGTTTATTGCATAAGAAACCCAGCCGGTTGGAATTTATTCCGTATGTAGTAATAATTAAGGTCTGAACCGAATCACTCATGAATAAATATATTAATTTATTGTGAGCTATCAGCGAACTCAATTAATTAATGGATTTAGTAAATCTTAAATGCAGGAAATTATTAATGACAAGAGGGTTACATCCGTAATTTGGATGGATTAAGATGAGTTCAATATTTATCTTATAGTGGAGTCGATAAATATTTATAATGGAATTACACTTTATTACATTTCCATAAAGTAATTATTTTGAAGTTAAATTAAATTGAATTAATTAATTGAAGTCTAAGTTGGACCACAAAATTTATTAAATTTAATTGGGCCCAAAAATGACTTGTAAATTAATTTAATTAAGTTATTGATTTGACTAAGTCAAATTAATTTTAAATTATTTAAATTTGAATCTGAATAATAGATGGAATTGTAGACAGATAAAAGTAGAAATTTAAATTATATTATTTGGGATCTTATCCATTCACCTTAGAAACTCTAACTTAGCCCATAATATCAATAAATATGGGACATTAAAGGGGCCGAAATCTCTTCTCCCCTACCTAGTATTTTCGGCTAGTAGAGAGATAAACTCTCTTGATTTTCGAAAATTTTTCAGCATTCAATCGCTCCAATTTTCGTTCTTGTTCTCCTAAAAATACTTGATATATTATTCTCCCACACGATATTCAAGTAGTATATTGGGAATAGGTTAGGAGCTTAAGGTAGGATTGAAGGAGATCAAGTGAAGATTCCCACAGTGTGGATTGTTGTACGTAGCTAACGATTCAGATCGTTGCGTAGGAGAAAGGTATAATTATTTAAATTCCACAATTATACTCTCCTATGTGGTATTATGTGATTAAGAATTAATTATTTATATGATTAATTAAACATGTGGATCCTGCGCATTTATGAGCCCCTCATACGGGTTCTATCCCAAACTCCAAGAGCGAAAAATAAATGTCTAAATGTAATACCCCGAAATACTATAGCCATAATTAAAGTGTGATTAAAGCTTAATTAGGGCATTGCATCCATAAGAGAAAATATTTATGAGATTAAGAAGAGTTTGAGGGATTTATTCTATAATTTAGAAGAAAGAATTATGACTATTTTGTTAAGAAAGAAAATGGAATTTATTAATTCCATATTAGCGATAAAAGAGAGGGGTTGAGATAGAATAAATTCAGACGAAGCATACCCCTCAAAAGAGAAATTTTTTAGCTATTAGATAATATAGAAAAATGGAATTAGAAATTTCATTAAGCTAGAAAACAGATAAAATAGAGAATAAAAATTTATTATTGCAATTTCGGCAATAATTAAATAAGTTTTCGGTTAAAATTCAGTTTGAGAATTCAACAGCTGTAGTAATACCTACAATTTATGCCCGATTTTATAATATATATAGAAGAGATTATTATGAAGATTTTACTAGAAAATATCGCTTTAGAAAGAATTTATTCAATTAGATTTATTCGGTATTTTAAAACTTGAATAAGTTATTCAAATGAACTCCAAATTACGAACGGTCTGAACCAGTGAATTCTAGATATTGAGATGAATCATCCAGCATTAATATCTCGAATCGCGAAAAACGAAGAATCGGGACGTTCTAGAAGACTCTAGAGACTTGTAGATGATTATTTAATTATTTAATTAAGAAAATATCTTACTTAATGTATAAGAATACTTATCCTTATCATTTTTCATCATCATCCACCTCCTACACCTCCAAATTTCGTCCATCACCTCTCCTCCCCATAACCAAATTTTCTTCTCCCAATTTATCAATATTTCAAGCTAAATTTGTCCAAAATTTCAAGAAAAAGACCATATTAAGGTAAATAATTATCATCTCTACATCTTTAGCTTGTAAAATTGATGAAAATTTCCTCTTTTCATCCATGGTAATCTTATGTTCCATAGCTTATAGTATATGGCTTTAATTTTCAAATATGTTGTAGTAAATAGATAGAATGATATGTTTTAAGTGAGACCATGAAATGAATTTCAAAAGAGGATGGATATTTGGATTTGCCCTAAATCTTCTACATGAACCCTAATTTGAATTAGTATAATTTGTATGAATTTGCTTGATTTGAGCATGGATAAGTATCATTAGACATCAATAAGCATGATTAGAGTAAGAAATTAGAGCAAAAATCCAAACTTCCTAAGTTGTCATAATGACCGAAAATTTCATGATGGTGCTCTATAAGATTTTGATTTTATTTGTTTAATTTGAGATCATATTTGAGTTCAATGGTATGAATAAGGCCTAGAATAATTTATAGAGAATTTTTCAAGCACTAGAAATAGATTTTCAAAAATCTAATGGTTAATGAAGTTTCATAGTTTACATATGTGTTGATGTTAATTTATTTAGATGATGATGTATTAGAGTTATTTAGGTAGTAGTAAGCATAGATAAATCAAGAGATTGAAGATAGAATCATCATTTCATTAAGATTCAAAATTTGCTTGGAGAAGGGGATGATCAAAAGATACATATAGAGGATTTAGTTGTTTGATCTAAGGTGATATTTGAGATAAGGGAAGAATATGATGGCTAATGTAAATTTATTAGATTTAAAGAGCCATGTATGTGAAAGTTAGAAATTGTTAGTTTAGTATGTAAAGAAGGAAGTATTATGATTGTGTAAGTTAAATAAAATTCAATGATAGAAAATGATTTATGAGTATTAGTAAGTGAATAATCAAGCTTGATTGATCTTCATAAGATAAATATGCATAAGTTGATATTTGGTATAAATAAAGAGTATGCATAATTATTAAGTATGAGGTTAAGTATGTAAGTAAGCTTATAAATAAGCTTAGAATACATAATTATGTGTATTTATAAGATTGTAAATAAGGAAATAGATTAAGGATGCAATGACCCGAAAGAAAGTAAAATCTTAGTAATCCGAGTTGAGACGAGGGATTTTCTTTAAGTAAGCAAGTATAATTGAGAAATAGTGGAGTAATATCTTTCTAATGTACTCCAAATTTATATATTTAAGGTGCAAGTGAAGTGAAAAGAAGAGGGACGGAACCCAAGAAAGAAGAAGACGAGCCTTTGACTTATATAGAATAAGTCATTCAGGTGGGCACTTCTTACTCAAGTATGCATGCTATTTATGAAACATTTGATTATGCATGTTATTTTGAAAGATGTGACTTGCATGTTTTAAGTATGAAGTATGATGTATGATGCCTATCTACGAGAGAATTACGATATCGGCCCTATGCTGGACGAGCTGCCAGTAAGGGTTTGTCTACACATATGTGACCGTGAGCCGGTGAGCGGACTGGCCGGTCATAGTGTTGAAGGGGAGGCCTACCTTTCAACACAAGAAGTGCGTAGATATGGTGAATTTGATTGATTTTGTCTGCAGACACAAGTATGATTTGATTATGTTACAGTTTGAGCATGAGAATGTTTTATTTTTAAAAGAAAGCATTTGCAAGTCACAAGAGCATGTTTTAAAAAGTTTTTGGCAACGTGCCCACTGAGTACATATCGTACTCATGCCCTGCATATTCTTTTAAATGTGCAGGTTGAGCAGCGGAGGTGGAGATGGTGTTGAATGCCGGTTTTGGGCTTGTTTTTCCCATGCTTTGTTCATATATGTATCTAGTTGTTCAAGGATGTTGTTGTTATACACCATAATCATCCACCCTTTATGTTAAGAGAGAATTCAGTACACTTTCGTTTCTAATATGAATGTTGAGTACTGTTATGTTGGTTGGTTTATGGAAATCATGTTGATATGTTTCCCTTGGTGAATCATGGTGTTCAACCTATTTCCCTTTGGTTTGAGTTCTTCTCTTGGTGAATTGAGTTCCGAGTTTATAAATTATCCGTATGTTTGCTTTTGCTAAAAACAGGGCAGCCTCTGAAATCCTTTTTCAGCCCATTCCATTTGTCCGAATTTCTGAAAATTTTATACCATTTTAAAGATCTTTTCATTACCTTTCTAACGGTTCTTTCGGATCTAAATTCGGAGTTCGGATGAGAAAGTTATAAGCTTTTGAAGTTTAAGTGTCAAACCTGTCGGAATTTCCTGCGAAAATTTGATATACTTTATCCTGAGTTTAAACCTTGTTTCCAAGAGTACAGTAAGTTAACCGAGTCATGGTCTAATTGCTTAACTAAGAGAGGGTTAAGAAATTGGGCTGTGACACTAAATCTACCATCATGGCCGACGTCAAGATCAGTGATCGTACTTTGATTCATCACTTTCAGCATATGTAGATACCCAGACAATAACTGAAATGATTCATGATACTTGCTGTAAATCATCTCCAAAGCTTGATTCATGTCTCTGAGCGCAACATCGTAACAGAAATCCATGTCGAAACACTTCCTAAGCTCCTCCTAAATAGCTTACGGCCTAATAAGATCATTTGCACTACGCATTTTCTTTTCAAAAAGGCACCTATCACCTTCAAGTGGGCCTTTCTCGGAGCAATATTCATGATGTCATCCGCACAAGTGTGCTGACAGCAAAACTCGACTACAACCCAAATACCCCCTTGACAATGTGCACGCAACAGGAACGAGCAGTCTGAAGACAATTTACATACCCAGTGCAATCGATATGTGTTTGATCTATGACTCGGTATTCAGCTCGTCTCTCCAAGTTCCACAATCGAGCAGAAATACTCAAGTCTTCTTTGTCATTGAAGATCGACCCCTCAGCTAAGTCTTCAAGTATTGAGTTTTCTTTGATCAACACGTCGGATGTTATATCATTAGGAGAGATCATTGGAACAATCCAATTTTTTAAACACCCTTCTGTATTAAGGTTGTACTCGACATCACTATCCACGGTCAGATACATCATTTCAAAGACTCTTCTCATACCTCTTGCCTCGTGCATCCATGCTGCAAATTCGGAGAATGTAGCATTGTTAATAGCAGGAGCTCGTTCTTCTTCGGACTATGATGAAGAACACTCATAACTCCTTTTTGAAGCAACATAATCTTCATCATCATCATCTTCGTCTGGACCTCTATTCAGATCAGACATTCTAGTAGGTTCGATAAACCATTTGGAGGATGTCGCAACCTTTTTGATGTCGTCGAGATCATCCATCCAGTTAGTATTGTGCGTGGTCCCTCCTATATCAGAAGATGACACTACCGAATCGACATACACTGTGGGTGACGAGTGGTTCCTACACAGTATTTGGACTTCTTGATCGATGGTTAGTCGAAATTTGATAAACTGACCATTCATCGATCTCGACAGATAGAAGATCTCGTATTGTGTGCCAAGTGAACTCCACATGTATTCAATGCAACCTCTCAAACAGGATATTGTGATGTTACTCATCGGGAGGGGTGCTATCCTCTCCTCGCCATTCGTGGAAGTACATCTGACCCAAAATCCTCCAGATTTCACGTTCACATTCATGTATTCCTCCATCTGCATCAAAAAATTTATAAGACATGAGTAACTACAAAGATTAAAAGACATGAAAAACATGACAATTGTTCGTTAAAAAGTCAAAATTTGAAAACAACCACTAGCTAGGAGACTAGCGGTGGTTGCTATATTTAAGGCGATTGTCGTTGATTTAGGTTGGAAACATGTTTTAATACCTAAATCAACGACAACCACCCGTTGGACTGCAAAAAATGACAACCACCGCTGGCAGGAGACTATCGGTGGTTGCTCTTTTGCGGGCGGTTGTCATTGCTAATGCTTGGAAATGTGTCGTTCTATCTTAAGAAATGAAAAACTGCTCGTTTAAGGTGACGAATGAGCAACAACCATTGGTTAGGGCAACAACCGTTGGTTAGGACACCAACAGTTTTTGCTCTTTTTCGAGCGGTTGTAAATTTCTACCGAATAAAATGCAGATTAATGTGTGAATACCTAAGTTTATTCTAAAAAGATCTTCAAATAGACGAGTTCGAGCTTAAAACCGAAGGATGTCTTGATATATTTGAGAGAGATTTAGAGTTAGTTGGTAGAGAGAGAATTTGACTTGGTGCCAAAACATAATAATGAATGCATGATTTATTATACAACCTACTTTTTTCAGAAATCAATGCATATGTAAGAGAATCTTACACTTTTTTTTTAAAAAAAAAAGTGAGTAATTTTGACATGTAAGTGAAGTTTTGGTTATATTGCATATGTACCATTTTAAAAATGGGTAGTTTTACCCATTAACACAAACATACTATACTAAATTTAAATTACAATATCAAACCATGAAAGATTCGAATTCAAAACTTATAATTCGGAATATGCTCGTATAAGTGAATAATTTTAATATTTTACTTTAGCCTTATATATATATATATATATAAAATATAATTCAATTAAGACAAAAGTGATATTTCACTTCTATTTCTTATCTTAATATTGTTCAACCAGAATAAAAAGTCTATAGTGACTGACTCAAAGTTAGGTAAAAGATAAATTGTGCAAAACATAAAAACTGACATGGAATTATTCCATTCGTAGCTCTAATGATAAATATTGTGAATATGAATCCTTATTTATAAAGTGAGTTCCATTTAGAAAATTATTAATCTAGATATTATGTTACATGAGAGATATCATTAAAAATTATCGATCTGACATCTTTTTCCGCTAATTAAACTAGTAATTAGTTGAAAATTTTGCATTATATTTTAAGTTTACTTCTTTAATATATTGATATATATTTTATGTTTCATTATTAGTTTTAAGAATAATTTTACATGAAAAATGAAATCAATGAAGTTCGTAACGAGTTAGATATATTTTTGTATGATTTTATTGAAAATGATAGTTAGTTGATATATAGTCATTTTAATTTTCTATAATAATTTTGAATTCATAAATACTCCATCTGTCTCGCTATTTCCGGCTTATTTCTTTTTTGCACGTAAATTAAGGAGTAGTGTAAAAGTTGAAAAGGTGATGGGGTCCACACATTTTAAAGGGTAATTTTTTGTCATTTTAGGAAACAAACCAATATTAGTGGGACAACTCAAAAGGGAAAACAAACCACTTTTAACAGGACGAAAAAAATATTATATTTGAAGTTCATTGTATTTTGGTAATGCAGTTTAAAGTTAGTTAAAATTGTAATGATAAATGCATGATTAGAGAGATGAAAATATAATTTTGTGTTTTATTAAAACAAAGTAGCATTATTATTGTTGTCTATCGAGAAATTTAATTTAAAAAATTGAATTATAATTTAAAGGATTATTAGATGAAATCAATAATGTATAAATGGTATTATTTTTTTTTTACTATTACTTGAAGAAATTTTGCTATATATATGAAAATTTTATTTACATAATATATATTAAATTATTAGGAATTTTATATCTAATAGACTACAAGAATAAATTGGATATTGTTATTACACAACATATGATATTTATAATAAACCACCATTATTTGTTGTGTACTTTCAAATAGACAACAAAATTTCTTTGTTTTATGTGTAAAATAGATAATAGGTGATGACATGTGGTGTTTAATCCAATAAACAAGTGATGATAACATGTCGTTTATAATCCAATAAAGAACAAATAATTTGTATGTGGTTTATAATATAGACAACAGGTGGCCGACTGTGGTCTATAACCGCATTTTAATAGACAATACTTTCATTAACCACAGTCATTTTCGTAGTACACCACAGGTTTCGCCTGTTGTCTATAACCGTTTTTGTTGTAGTGTAAATAAAATTATTAACTTTATATTAAATATGCAGTAGGGACATTATAGGAAGTTCACCTTTTATAAAACAAACCTCTATAATATTATAGATATATAATATATATCTATCTACTTATTTTCATGAACTACTTATGCAGTGGAGTTTTATAAGTATATCAAAGAGTATTGTCTTCATGCAATTGTGAGGATGATTTAGAGGTCAAGATCGGTGAATAGACCTTTACCCACCTCTAGTGAAGAAGATCAACTTCCTACTATCTCATACTGAGGATGAATGAATGAATAGTAGTGAATGTGGAGAGAGTGGAACAATTGCATACTTTGATTGATGCCATATAACCCAATAATCTTTACAAATAATGTTTGTCTACAATCAAATTATTACATTGTGTTAAGAGGTGGGTTATACATCTCTTTAGGAATAAGAAAAGAAACAATATCCATTAATACATAACATGATTTTGCCTTCCACCAATTCCTAACAAAAATACCTCCTCCACTCAAACTATGAATTGCATCGTATGCTGCACTTCTGTCGCCTAATTAATTATACAGCATGCTTATTTTGCATAATTCTACCATCACCAACCACTATAGATACAATACTTCTATTATGTTCAACTTAAAGCATAAATTAGCTAAGTATGAAAATCATACCAAGGATTTTATTCAATTATTGCAGCCAAGAAACTTGATCAAACTGGTTCGGGGACTGATGAAGATGATAATTGTCGTGATCGTAGGGCAGTGCAGTGGACCCCCCAAATATATATTCTGCAGCATTAGTCCATATCTTCCAATCCAGAACCATATGGAATTTGATCTCCTCTTCCTCCTCCTTTCTCGAGTCCATTTTAATGCTCGTAGGATCGATAATTGCCACCGAGGATTACATCCCTTGGCTCGACTTCGATAACCATACCTCCATTTCCCACGTGGCTTTTGGTTTCATTTGAAAGCATAATGGGAAGGAATCATAAGAGAAATTTTAAAGAGATGGGGTGTTTGGTTGGGAAAGTGAGCGAGGATAACAAGTGAGATCCGAAGGAGGAAGAGGTTTACCATAGGTTAATATCCAGATTCACCACATTCACATTGGAACAGAATATTGTGAATTTGGTTTCCGAAGGGAAGTAAACTGCATACTGAGGAGATGTGTCGTACTGGAGATTTGAGCTTCGACGCAGTCATCTGCAACAGATTCGTAGAATCGTCATAGTAATCGTAAGAGCAAGAATAGTTAAGCGGCTCCGTATAAGTAGAGAAAGAGTAATCATGATGACGACGATCATTGTAGTAAGGAGAAAATGTATAGTCGAGGAGATTAGGCTCACCAAGATCATATGGAGAAAAAGGATATTCGGATGGCACTGCTGTAACGTAGCCGTAATAGGCCATTTTGCCGCTGAATCAAACGCACTATTATCAAGATTTGGCGAGAAGCAGCAAAATGGAACTAAGTTTTGATGTGGTATATAAATTAAATTATAGACTAGTGTGCTTAGGCATATATAGATGTGATATTCATAGAAAAGAAACGAATGTGTGATTGAGTGACAAAGTGCATGTTCCCAAGTGGCCACTAGTTTCATTCCAATTTCCAAATAGCAATAACAATAGCGAGGTGGGTTAATTGGGATCTCATAAATTCATAATACACAATAGAGCAAAGAAAATACCATGTTTGAACATTCCTGCATTTTTTACAACTTGAGAGAACTTTAGCTGCTTAATCATATTAAGCCTAGAAATATCCTCAAGCAACTCTGGCATAAACTTCTGTCTCAGGCCTCACCATATTTCTCTAATAAATTAATCGAATTGACAGGATTGAGTACACTACTGCGATTGCTAGCTGGTTGCTACGTGTGGTATCTTACCTAGTTAAGAGCTTAACCTGAACCTTCTCCTCTCATTTATACAAAAAGTATTTGCGGTGTAAAAGTCATAGATAACTAACAGTATCAAGCAAGAAACTCAACACAATTCTTAATAAAATCATGATTGATAAGATTTTGACTACATATTCATAAGATTGGTCACAGTTCCTCCTAATACAGCCGTTGAGCTGGTAACATACTGATAACCTGCAAGCAGCAGCCTCATAACAAGCTTGAGATTTCAAATGTAATGATTGGTAAATTTAAACAAGCTCCCATCTTTCAAATCATAAGCTCCGATCCACGCTATATATGACACAGCAGCATCAATGCATATCACCTTACAACCTAGAGAAGGAAACAAGAACATAATTGAATAGACACTCAGCAGGTAGCAGGCGCAGGATTAAAGGCTTTGAGCACCTAATGAAGCGTGGATTTTAAAGTTTATTAATTATATGTGAGCAGTTGTAACAAAATTACTCAGTTATAAAAGCAGATACATACCTTGTCGTAGTTCATTAGGAAGCAGATTCTGGTTTTGCTTCTTGTTTTGGCTTTTTTTGTTCAGCAGGAGGGCCATCTCTCTTTCTTACATAGGCTTTGCTCTTAAATTTTGAACTCCTAGCCTGTTTAGGTTGATAAGTTGGATACTGGCAAGGAATTATCTCTCCGTTTATGTACTTATCTCCTGATACGATAAAAAACAGTAAGGATGCACGGACAATGTTAAAAATGTGACTTCAGAGTTGTGAATGTTGGAATTTGAATCATAAAAAGATAAAAGAATGACCAACCTCCATAATCCTTGTTCTTAATATCGATATATGAATCAGGCAAGACCCACAAAACGCCAGGTAGGCCTACAAGAAGTGAAAACATGAATGAAACAAATAAACCGAGGATTCATAAGAAGCAACATAGCATAATAATGTTGACGAAAACAGAATATATGCATGCTGGAAGTTGGAGACAACATGAAGATATTGCAACAGTAGCATACCCTTGAATTTCTCAGATGTTTCTTCTGATACGGTGCACTGAAACCCAGTGTACGTCGTGGTACTAAAAGCATACATATTCTTCTTTGCTTCTTCCATGCTGAAACAAAGAATTTTAGATCACCAGTTAGATGTTTGGAATGCTGATGAACTTCAATGGTCAAACAGCACTTGACAACCCTTATTTTTATTTTTTCCCGAAATTCTCACAATGTTATCATTAAGGATTACACAAATGAAATAATTCAATACACCATATGACTCCACATCTCCAGATATAGCCACCAACCTACTGTGTTATCTATTAACTTAGGGTCTTCAACCAAGAATAAAAGTGATTCACTAGTAACCAGTACTCCATATGCTACTCCTCCAGTCCACGAAATTGTTACTCATTTTGTTATTTTGGTTTGTCCATCAAAACTGTTACCTAATTTTTTTTTTCCTTTTTTGGTAACTCTACTCACTACACATGACTCAATTAAAAACGATAAATCAAGTAATTGAATTTCACTCAATACACAACACTTTAAGCCAAACTACATTCTTTAAGATGTGCTTCAGGTCAAAATTAGTAACAAGTTTGTGGATGGAGGGATTATGAGATAACAAACAAATATATCAACTTCTGGAAAAGCACATAACACATTTTCAGTAGAAAGGTATCTCTGGGCAAAGCTCTTTTCAGTTTTCACAATTTGGGCTACTACAAAAACTTCCCTCGGTAGTAGACAAACACTAAGCCCTAATGCCACCCATCAAAAAACAAAAACGGGTATCATCACTAACCCAGTAACCCTATCAGCCTATCTATCAGAACAGATAAGGAACAAGAACATTAGAATCATTAGTACTTGATAATTGGCCAATATATACTAGCGAGAGCAGAGAGCAGTAAAATAAATTACAGAAAATCAAAATCACACTGCGAGTACCTGCCAAGAACAGTAGCGAGGGTGTTGAGGTAAGTGTCAATCATCTGGTCTCGGGTGGGGGGAGGGTCTTTGGGGAATTCCATGACGATAAGCCAGTGATTGTAGTCACATCCTGGTAACAATATTGTTTCCCTTTCCTCACCTCCACTATTCCTCTTGGGGGAGTATTCGCCGTCCTTCAAAGCTCTGACCGCCGGTAAAGCGGTAGTTCTTGATTTGGGTGGGTGCGGGCGAGCGCGGGGAAGGAAGGAAAGGGATGAAGTGGAGGGATATGAAAGAAATGGAGCTACGGTTTTAGAGGTGGGGTTTTGGGTTTTGGGAAGGAGAGAGAGATTCAAAGCTGCCATGTCTTAGGTGGGGAATTTGAACAAAGGAGAGTGTTAGTGAAGTGAAGAAGAAGATGATGATAAGATAATAAATTTGCCTCATGTTTTTTGGTTTTGATCATTGTTTAGTTTATTTGGGCTCTACCTTAGTTATTTCTGGTGGATGATAATTTCCGCCTGAGGCCCATCGAATCATCTTTGACGATTAGGATAGATAGTTTAATTTGGTATATTTAATAATTTTTTATTAAATTTTACTTTTTGTTTTATAATTTATCAAAAGTTGTTATAAATATATATATATATATATATATTTATATAATCACATTTCATCAAAATTAAAGAATGATCTAAAGTTGTAAGAGCACCTGCAGTAAGGTCTCTCGGGCAATAGCCTTCCTGCCCGGGAGATCGAGGCTGAGGTGAGCCTACCGCAGCGGGAGGGATGACTCGGGAGGTGAGACTGCCATTTGAGATTCTAGACTCGGTCTCCGGATCCCGCGGTTATGGGGGTCGATCTCCGGAGACCCACAAATTTTTATTTTTTATTTTTTTCTTTTTCTTTTTTGTTTTTTAATTTCAATTTTTAACTAAAAATACAATTTCACATATATAATATATTTTAATTCTTATTTTCGTTTTTTTAATTGATGTATTTAAATTATAATTTTTAAATTTAAATTAATATAATTAAATCAAAAAATTAAAATTAAACTTAAATTTTCTAAAATCCGTGGAATCCACCAAAAAAGTACTTCCTCCGGCCCACTTTAGTTGACACGTTTTATATTCAATTGAGTGTATTATAATAATAAAACATGTCAAGTAAAAAGGGCTGGAGGGAGTACCATTTTATTATGGAAATGTCACCGAGCGACTCTCTTTGAGAGCCTCCTATTGTGGATGCTCTAAGCGAGTTATTCAAGACTCAATTCGAAAAAAATTCGTTCGAAGTTTGATTCGATACTAATTTCAAGCTTCATAATTTTATCGAGGCAAGCTTGAATCTGAATCGAACTATTTCAAAATATATTCAGGTTCATTTGTTCACAATCATGTTACAGAGCCTTCTATCAAACCTTCAATTGATCATTTAATTGAATCCTCAACCAAACAAGTACTCATTCTGTCCCACTAAATATGTCTTGTTTTGACCAAAAAACTCTCACAGTTTTGGTCAAAATAGGACATATTTAGTGGGACGGAGGGAGTATATTTTTAGTACGTTTTTGTACAATTTGATTTGTTTTTTACAACCTTTTAGATTGCATGTAATAAGAAAAATTATTATGAATTTTTTTTTTATCCATCAAAATGCAAAGTTGGTAAGTAAATAAATTCAAAGGAATAAAAAAACACAGCTCTTAGTAATACTGTCAGCTACTTTAATATTCAACAAACACAAGTATTCAAGAGAATCCTTTTATCTATTAGTTTTATTTGTGAAGGAAAACTTGCTTAAAAACTATCATTCATAATGTTTAAAACTTTATTTAGGGATGTCTACTAAGCGGCATAAGTCGAAATAAGACCAAATAGATAAAATTAATATATGCTAGTTCAATGTTTACTAATTAGAATTAAACTCATAGAATATTACAAACTCATGATTAAATCAGAATAAATGATTATTTACTTGATAAATATCACAATCTAGAATGGTGGGATTCAATTAATCTCAAAGATGTTCGTAGTTCTAATTTATCCTATCATATTTAGTAAACACCTACTAGGAGTGTCAAGATTTTCTTGATGGTATATGTGGCATGTGCTTTTCAATCTTGCTATATGAATGACTAAATTTGATGGAGTAAACATACACAGACAAGCTCATGTTTCTGCTGAAAATAATTGAATTCTCAATGAGCTCAAATTGGAGCATGTTTTACTTTACGATAGAGCATGAGAAAGTAAAGGAAAAGAAAGAATAGTTTAAAGTGAAAGCAATGAGGCGTCTATGTGAAGCAGAAAGCAAAAATAAATAAAAGAAAACAAGGCATGCAAGGTTACAAGTATTTAATTGCTTTAATGCTACTTACATACTTACTTGGCTTGATTGATGCATCAGATGTCTTTGGTAATCTTACATTCATACCACATTATTTGACTTCTTTGTCAAGTTTACAGTGAGGTATCTTGTAGTAATATTGAACACTTCATTGACACTTATTGTTGGACGAATCAACATCAGTGTTGGTTAATTATGTCCTTCAACAAAAATTTCTATTTCATTGAAAAAAATATTTTATGTTCCTTTGGTGCATAAAAAAACTTAATCTATTGATTTCACAACGTTTTGAATAATGTGCTTTGGCCTAGGTGGGCTTGCATAGTGAATCGAATTTAAGTCACACTTAATTTATTATTTTTAATTAAATTATGTATATTTTATAATATTTGAGTTCCAATAAATTTATTATATTTAATTAAATTGTGCGCATTATATATCCTGTAATTTCAAGTGTTGAGTTTCCGGATACAGTAAAATGTTAAATATTTTCGTGGATGAAAGGTATACTTATTTTGGAATACTACATAAGTAACATAACATATTAATCTGCACATATTTTAGCGTATCCTGGTGTATTTATATAAAACTGATAAGAAACATTGGCAAACCCAGAAACGTTATATATTGTCACTTTTATGCAAAGTAATGATCATATAACGATGGGAAACTTGGCATACTAATGAAAATTCACCATATAATAAATAAAAAATTATAATGGTATGATTGTAACTGTTATGAACCTTTTTGATGTTGCTAAAGTTGTTAATTTGGTTTGATGATGCTTGCGAAACCATTATAGTGTTGAGATGTTTGATTCATTCCGTGCGCGTGTTCATTGTTATATGATGCTTAGAATTTACTGTTTTAGTATCTAGAATAGTTAGATTCTATAGAAGACTAAGTGTAAAAGGACCCGATCGATGAAAGACATATCGTGTCCATAGGCATTCTTCTATGTTATTCATAGCAGATCAACTAACATGTAAAGATAGGTTATAGAGCTTGATCTTATTTAGTTTATGTATTAGAGTATATGATCAATTTGTAAGGACAAATCGTGAGTCCCGATCCGTGTCATAAGATCATGATGCTGTTAAAGATTAAGTCAAAATGTTAAGATAGAACGTAAGTAACAATCTGTCTATAAGACTTAATCTGTGTTCTGTCTAGACTTAACTTTAGGAGCATTCACAGCACAGAAGTAAGGATGGAGAGAACATATGATCAACAAAGAACGTGGTGATGCAGAACAACTCACTACCCAGAAGACGAAGCCACTTCACAGAAGATCAGAGGACAGAACGAGGACAGAAGAGCAAGACATGATTTCAACAGAACTCAGATGATCACAGATCGAGAGACGGATCAAGAAGCAGAACGAGAGTATCAATCTGTGTTTAATAGATTGATCAATAGAACGTGAGGAGACAAATCAAGGTTTATCAAGATGTTATGTTTACCAACAGAACATCACATGAGCTGCTCAACACAGATTGAAGGAAGCTACAGATCTACCTAAATAGATCACAACTAACATGTCCATGCCATGTCAGATGACACGTAGGACATACTCCAATGGCTAGAAGTACAGTCAGCAGCCAACGGTCAAAAGAGCACGTAATGCTATCTGCAAAAGCTACAAAGACTTTCAACGACTAGAATTCAAAT
This sequence comes from Leonotis leonurus, assembly GCA_026898415.1. NCBI lineage: Eukaryota > Viridiplantae > Streptophyta > Magnoliopsida > Lamiales > Lamiaceae > Leonotis > Leonotis leonurus. The sequence continues at coordinate 160,548 of JAPKLX010000195.1, read as the reverse complement.
TAGCACATATATACTTCAGCCAACTCTAAGAAGAAGGTGTTCGTGTATTCAAGAGCTTCAGCATTCAACAACTCTCTCCATCATTTACAAAGTTATTCAACACTAGATTAGTCCATATACATATCCATAAGTTTTGTAATTTAGACAGAGTTAAACACCTACCTGGAGTAACCTACTAGAACTTACAATAGACCAAAGCTTTCATAGCCATAGTTCTAGTATCCTTCATAGCCCCAAAGCTTATAAGGAAATCTGAATATTTACCCGAACCTGATCTCGTACTCAACGAGTTTAAATAAGTGAGTTGTAATCTCGTTTGCAACGAGTATAAATAAGCGAGAGTGAGCTCGTACTCAACGAGGATAAATAAGTGAGGAATCCAAGGTTAAGGGATTCATCGATCTAGCTTGATCGATCGTGGACGTAGGGGTGTTTTCCAATCCACGTTAAATATTGTGTGTTTTTTATTTACTGCATTGCATTATTTGATCTGTATTCACATTTTACCAGCGAGTAGATCATAATCTGCGAGCTGTGCACTTAAATCAATCTCTTAAAGAACACTAGGCTTTAATAACAAAATATTTTCTAAGTGTAGAGCAGAATAATACACAGCTTCCACACACAATATGTGTCAAGACAGACGTTCTAGTAAGCTCGAAAAAGCTACCAGTCGTTCTGCTCCTTATACAGATTTTTCACGCTCTGTGTCAAGAACCATACTTGGATAGATTCACTCTCTCTATTTTAGAGGGGCGTTATGTCACTATACACAGCCCTCTGTCCAGCAGAAAAGCTGCCTCGACCTGCTGCTCTAAGCAGAACGCGCGAAAAATTATAGTGTGGTGTATTCCCCACCCCCATACACCACACCTACTCTAACCGGGACCTACAAACAGTAACCAATTCAGAAATATTTGTGAAACTGAATTCTTTATTTATGAAACAAAATTTATATTGTTCTGTTTTTGTCCATTAGTTTCTATTGTCATAGGAAGTTTAACATATTTCATAATGTTAATTTTTCTACTTATCTTTCAAAGTGGCATAAATAATTATATATGAGCAGAAGTATTAAAGGATGTCTTAGATAAATCTGAAGCCAAATTAATAATTATTCAAACAAACTTTACTAATAATCTAAGATCACCTCAACCATAAGGGTAATGTATCAATTTCATTGGTGCAACCATATAGATCTCTGACTAAACAACTAGTAAACATGAAAAAAAGTCGAAGTGTACTCTAAAAACCAACTTTGTTTATGATAATGTAGACATAACATAACCTGAAAGAAGAACATAATGAAGATCAAGTTTTGTATAGGAGGATGCATTAGGCAGTTGATGAGATCAATGAAGAAATATCAAGCAGTTCCCTTGAGCTTCTTGGTGATGGTGGCGATATACTTCCCTTGGTGGAAAGCTTGTCCTAGCTCGATCTCGGAGGGTGGTTGCCTCAACCAATCTCCGGCAAAGGTTCCTGCAGCGTAGGGGCTACCGCCCTTCACGTATTCCATATCAAACATACCGGCTCCAAATGTGTAGCAAATGGGGACAAATATCATACAATGACGAGTCAGCTGAGTAATGGATGTATATTTTGACCTTAATAAGTTATAAATAACCATTTGAGAGTGTTATAAACTGATTTGATCTGTCTTGAGTGAAGATCTCATGCGGTAGTTTCTTGTCCACTTCCTTGACTACCGGTGCAGTAAAAGATGCCTCCAAGCTTCCCGACAAGGGCTTGAGTCGTCTAGAGACCTCTGGTAGCATCGAAGAAGGCTTTGAACTGAGAAACCATCATTCCAAACCTAGTTGGGAAACCAAATATGATGACATCAGCCTCGGGAAGTTCACTTGGCTTGATTATTGGTACATCGCTCTTGGCTGGGGCCCCTCATCGAAGAAAGCTTTGAACTGAGCAACCATCATTCCAAACCTAGTTGGGATCTTCTCGAATTCATTCATCACAACACTCAAATGATCAACAACTTTTCATCATAATTAAACACTCTAGTTTTGAAGTGTTTGCTATTTGACCAACCTGCCACAGTTTAGCCTCCACACCTTCCACTGATTATGTTCCTTTCTTGATCTCTTCCGCGAGTCTCTCCACATGGCCATATATGGAGTAGTAATTGTGCAACCAAATTAATTGGGATGAATAATCACATGATATATCATTTAAATTACTTAAACAACAGACTGTCACTAGATCCATATGTTAAGGAACTTGCAAGGCTATTATCGTTTTCTGATTCTTATGAAATTAGTAAATGCAACTTCAGTGTGACTACATGCATCACCTCACAAAATAACATGGTTTCCTGAAAGTTGTAGAGCAATGCATTGCACAAAAATTTCTAATCTTTATTTTACAGTATATACATCCAAGGCAATCCCTCACTTGCATATACACAACATCAAGAAAAATTAGCATGTTTACAAAGTCAGAAAGTGATATTAACTAACTCTTTCGAATTAGCACAAAAAAGACACTTAGATATATAATGATCAAATGCTAATTCAGTATGTTGGGGATAAAAAATATTAAAATGTGAAATAGTTGATTAATGTAAATCAGAAAAAAAAAAAACAGAAACAAAGATTTAGGAAATAATACAAGAGAAGTATTCATAAGAGTGAGGTGCAGATGCAGAGATACATACACTATCTAGACTTTGACCGCCATTGATATGATTATAAAGGTTCTCTCTCTTTCTCTAGATTGCTGAAATGAGTTATGTTTGATGAATAAATAGAGGAAATGTCACTATATATATAGGATAATTTTTGTACAAAAATGTAATTAGGGATGACAATCGAGTGTGGGGGTACGGATAGTAACTATTCATACTCATACACGCAAAAAAAAAATGGTACCCGCCACCGGTCACGGGTATAAAAAACCACCAAACCTGCCACCCGTGGGTACCTGCCACCTGATAGGTACCCGCAAACTCGCAAGAAAAGAGCAATATTGCATAATAGGTAGCGGAGGCAATCAGATATACATGAATCGCTTAATTACATCAAATTATGTTTGCCTCATTTCAAAGTAATCTGCCACTTCCTTCGCTACTTGCATCAACTAATTTATTACATCCTTCTCCTAATTAAATCCATCCCCCTCATCTTCTTAATCATCATTCATAATTATGCATCAATCAAATCAAATAACTAATAGTTAGTCAACTCGAAACCAAATTGAATTTCAGATATTATTTGTTATTACTCGAATAGAGGCTTAGAGAAAATTATAAGAGGTGTACATTACTATCAAATTTAAGGAAAATTGATATAGGTGGCTGGAAAAGCAAACCAGTACAACAACATTTACTTTATTAATTGCAAGATGAAAAAAAGGATGACAATATAAAATCATAGATATAGTCCTCTCACATCGGATATTCGGGGCCTGGGAGCAACATGCTATTAGACAAGGGAGGGGGCAGGGGGCGGCTAGTGGTGAGCAACGAGCTATTACGGATTAGAGTTTGTTCATGCATGGCATTGGTGTGGGTCATGGATAGCGATGGTGTGGAGGTGCATGGGAGTGCATGGGAGAGTTTGTTCATGCATACCGATGGTGTGGAGGTGCTTGGGTTATTTTGTTTGTTTCTCTTAAAATAAATGTTGTTATGACTCTCTCTTTTCAGCCTATGTGCGTTTGTCACATGGCTAAGTTTTTTATGAGCTTTGGCTCGTTTATACTAAGTTGAACGAGCTTGGATGCTTAGTTTTTACCAGAATTCTTATATCAATCTCTTTGTTTTCGTTGCCTGACGAGCCCGTTTTTCATGCTCTTTTTGTGTCTTGTCTTAGGTCTAGATCGAGTCATTTTTTTTATTGTGTCTTGTTTTGTGTCTGGGAGGACACGAGTTTGGGTTGGTAGGATACAGGTCAAGGTTGCATGTTATCTCAAGAAAGAGACATGTTTATACACGAAGCATTTTGGGCAATCTGAAGCCCAAGACAAGGTACCGCTCGAGATCACACTGCAACCGCTGGGGGCAAGAGGAGCACATTGGCCAAGACGAGGAGGAAGACTGAAGCAGCTGGGAGCGCAGAAGATGATGGGCAAGGCGCTAGGAATTGCAGCAGATTTCTTTCCTTGCGTGAAAAAGGAAAAAGATCTCCCTTTCCTTCCACCGGATATTTGGAGGATTGGGAGTATCTCCTTCACGCGGAAAATCTCATCGGGGAAGGAAAGTCTTGCCATAAACCCTAGCCACCTCTACTACAAAGCCCAAAGCCCACGGAGAACATTTATACCCCATGCTATGAAACAAAGACATACACATTCGAGGGGAGGGAAGATGCCCAACTGCTCTTTCTTTTAGTCTAGGCTTTATTTCAATGAGTGATTGGGAGGAAGAAACAAGTCCTATGGACAAACAATTTATTTAATTTATGTTCATGTTTTCGGCCTTACCCAGGGTTGGTCTTGGCAAGAGGATCTTTTGGTAACACTTTCATTTTGTATTTTAATATAAGTATGCTTTCATTTATTTACTTTGTGTTCTTTACTTTCAGTATGAGTACCTATGTTTATTAACTTGGCTTGAGAAAGATGAATCGAGTAAACCCTTATAACTTCTTGAGAGGTCTAATTGCACACATAGTTGTATCGGCATGTTCCTAAAGCGTTGGATCTGAATCCTATACAACTTGATCAAGTCTTCGGTGTTGTCTGACCAATATCAGTCATGGGCAAGGTCAAGTTACAACTGTGAGTTGGAAACTCCAAGTGTTAGCGACTCCTTACTTGCCAGCCAGAGGGATCAGCGTGGTGATATAGGTGGGAATGCCATGGAACGGGTGTCTGAGATGGTGTGCTCATGGTTGCGCAGTCCCGCTAATGCCTATTTGGGTATGCTGGAGTAGGTTTGGTCCAAGAGCAATCTTGGGCAAGAGGGATAAGGGAGTGAGTAACCCTTACCTTCTAGGTTGAAAAGGTATGCTGGGCTGAAAAGGTATGCTGGGCGAGACTTAGGTGGCTACGTGATGATTAAAAAGGAGGTTGTCTGAGTGATGTGTTTGGGTGGTAGGAGTAAAATCTCATTCTTACTCTCGCCTTTAACCAATGACATGCTAATACAACGAAAAACTTTGCACCGATGATCAAGACATAAGTCAAGACCTAATGATTCTAACCCAAGTCAAGTTGCTTTCTTATTTAACTATCTAGTGTTTTTCTTTTCAGCTATTTATATTTCAGCACTTTACTTTATGCTTGATTACAACTTCTTGTCCGAGGCAAGACCCGACTCAAAACCCAAATTGTGACATCAAGAGAGGAATCCACCAACTCCCTGTGGGATCGACCCTGTGCCTACCACTAGTGGAACCTAGTGAAGAGTGTAGGTATTATAAATTTATCTTGACCGGAGTGATAACGAATAAGCTCGGTCATTTCCATTATTCATTGTCTTTCAATTCATAGTATTTTGAGTGGTGTGAGTTGCGATTGATGATAGATAGTGAGTGTTGTCTAGCAAGTGGTATCTAGACTCTTGCGCACACGTTTCAGTATGCAAATGAAGCCTAAAATGGAAAATCGTTTGGAAAATGTGGAGTCATAACTTGGAGAAGTGCAGCAGCAACTTGTGAAGTTGGGTGAGACCTTGAGTCACTCAATAACGCAATCGGTGTTGGCTACAGTGGAAGGATAGGTCGTGGACGAGCTGAGGAAGGAGTTACGTGGGGGAGGATTTTGACGCGAAGGCAAGGATAACGTTGCGGATGGGGAACGGTACTCAAAGGATGGACGAGAGAAAAGTAATTCCTCGCACTCTAATGGATCCAGTGAATCGGGTAATAAGATGCCTAAGCTCGATTTTCGTAGATTTGATGGTCAAAACCCTATGCAATGGATTAGGAAATGCAATAAGTATTTTGCAGTCAATAATATGGATAATTATGATAGAATATTCATGGCTGCAATGTATATGGAAGTAGTGGTTGATTTGTGGTATGAAGAGTATATTGAGAATGAGGAGGTTTCATGGAGAGAATTTGCTGAGAGGGTGATTGAGAGGTTTTCGGAAGAGGATGGGAAGAGTCTTATTTCTCAATTTAATCACTTGAAACAAACTGGTAGTGTGGTTGCATACAGTAACAAGTTTGAAGAGCTTAAGGCTTTTGTGGCTGTGAGGAAGAGAGGACTAGATGAAGATTATTTTGTAAAGAGCTATGTAGGAGGTTTAAAGGATGAGATAGGCAACTATTGAGATGTTTGATCCGGATAGACTTAGACAATCAATTAAACTAGCCAAAAAACAAGAGTTACAATTGTTGGCTTTGGGTAGAGGACCAAAACAAGTGAGTAGGGGGTTTGATGGAGCTACAAAGAGGGTTGGAATGGAGCAGGGAAGTCGTGCAGGGAGTTAGGATAGTCCACCTTCTTCAAATTTCAAAAAACTAACACATATTGAGATTAAAGAAAGGAGGAAGAAGAAATTATGTTTTAGTTGTGATGAATCCTATCAGTTAGGGCACAAATGCAAGAAACATTTTGTGATTGTCTGTGAAGCAAACGATGAGGAGGATGAATTAGTGTTGAAAGAGAGAAATACTGAGGAGAAGGAGGATGAAGCTCAGATCTCAATCAATGCCTTGGCTAGTCAGCTGACTGTTGATACCATTAAGCTGCAAGGCAAAGTAGGAAATCATGTGACGCCTGTGTTAATTGATACAGGAAGCACTCATAGCTTCTTGGATTCAATGACATCTGAGAAGATTGGATGCGAGGTGGAGTACACTAACCCGTTGTCAGTAACTATTGCTGATAGGAGGAAGATGGAGTGTACAACCAAGTGTCAAAGGTTGGAGTGGAAGATGGGAGGATGTAAGTTCATCTCACCTATAATATTGTTGCAGATGGGAGGTTGTGACATGGTTATAGGAGTTGATATTATGAAACAAATAGAACCAGTGTCATTCAACTTCACAGAAAGGAGCATTAATTTCTTGAAGAATGGTAAGAGAGTTGTGCTGCAGGGGGCTAAGCAAGGTGTTACTCTCACTATGATGACAGGAAGGCAATTTACCAAGACATTGAAGAAAAGCAAGGGTACATGTATGGGGTGTTTGTGCATGATTTATGTGGAACAAGTGATAGTAGAATGCAAACATTATCATGACCTGCAACCTCTTATTTCTAAGTACTTGATGGTGTTTGAAACTCCTACTAAGCTGCCCTCAAGCAGAGAGTATAACCATAAAATCATACTTAAGCAAGAGACCTCAGCTTTTAAGCAAAATGCATATAGATACCCCTATATGCAAAGGCTGGAAATTGAGAAACTAGTACAAGAGATGCTTAGCACATGGGTGATCCAAGCTAGCTCTAGTTCTTTCTCATCTCCAGTCCTTCTTGTGAAGAAAAAGGATGGAACATGGAGATTTTGTGTGGACTACAGACGACTTAACCCTATCACTATGAATGATAACTTTTCAATACCTTAGATTGATGATTTGCTTGATGAACTTGGAGGTGCCACCATATTCTCCAAGATTGATCTCAGGGCTGGTTACCACCAGACTAAGATGCATCCTACAGACATCCACAAGACAACTTTTGTGACTTCTAGTGACCTATATGAGTTCAAGGTTATGCCATTTGGCTTAACCAACGCACCTGCAACTTTTCAGGCCTTAATGAATTCAATCTTCAAGCCATATCTTGGGAGGTTTGTTCTAGTCTTTTTTGATGATATTTTGGTGTTTAGCAACACTATGGAGTTACATGTAATGCATTTAGAGATTGTCTTTCAAACACTTGTTGCTAATTAGTTGTATTCTAAGGCTTCTAAGTGCATATTTGGACAATCTCATGTGGAGTATCTTGGTCTTATTATCAGTGGAGATGAGGTTGTTGTTGACCCTAGTAAAATTCAGGCTATGGTGGATTGGCCACAACCTAAATCTCTTCGAGTTTTTAGATGATTTTTGGGTCTTACAGGGTACTACAGGAAGTTCATACAACACTATGGTGCTATTGCTCGACCCTTAAATGATCTCACCAAGCAATGGTTTCAGCTCCTATTCTCAAACTACCAAACTTTGGTAGGCCATTTGTTTTGGAAACAGATGCCTCTTATGATGAAATAGGTGTTGTTCTCATGCAAGATGGCCATTCTATAGCTTTTCTGAGCAAGGCATTAGCTCCAAAGCATAAAGGTATGTCAACATATGAGAAGGAATTCTTGGCTATTATCATGGCTGCAGAGAAGTGGCGTTCATACCTCTTACACAGTCAACTTGTTATTAGAACTGACCACCAAAGCTTTAGATATTTACTAGAACAAAAGCTTTCTACTCCGGTGCAGCAAAAGTACTTAACCAAACTATTGGGATTTGACTACAGAATTGAATACAAGAAGGGTTTTGACAATAGAGCGACATATGCTTTATCTAGGGTGGAGCATAAGCATGGAGTGGTCCTCACTCTTTCTCTTACAACATGTACTCCTACATGGATTAATGAGATTATAAAGAGCTATAAGGATGATGCTTTGGCTTAGGACGCTTGATTAAATGTTGCACTCTACCCTTTAATATCGCATTCTTCTCTTACCAAGATGGTTTCCTTCGATACAAAAGTAAACTCTATGTTGGATCTGCGCAAGGTTTGAGGCATAAAATTATATCTTATTTGCACAACTCAGGATATGGTGGTCATTTAGGGGTTAATGCCACATTCCAGAGAGTTTGTTCCACCTTTCTTTGGCCAGAACTCTGGAGAGATGTGCAAGAATTGGTTAAGGCTTTGTTGGTCCCGAAAGAGCAAGGTTTTGTGTATGGGAAGGGGGGGGGGGGGGAATACACCAAATGCAAACATTTCAATTTACTTGACTAATTTCTTAGAGAGATTAAGCTTTTTCGAAGTAAGATTGCTTAAGTATGACTGACCAGATCGATACTCAGTCTGTCCAGATTAATTCTCTCTAGTGATGAACACTTAGTAGATAGCAAGAGTGATCTTGTTATCCAACAAAGCGTTGTGTGCAGAATATGGTGGACTTAGTCTGTGCTCTTTATTAGAAAACCTTTTGAAAATTTAATCAAGTATATTACCAGATTGATTAAGAATGCAAGTTGTATGAATGTGCTGGTTAGTGAATAAAACAACTGAAAGTAAAGATGCGTAAAGTAAATAACACAGTTGTTTTACGTGGTTCAGGAAACCCCCTACGTCCATGGTCCAATCCAAACCAGATTAGATATCCACTACTAGGATACTTTCTTCTTTATACTCGCTAAGAACGAGCCACAAATTTCAAACACAATCTGGTTGAAACTTATGCACGAATAAGAGTCGTGTCCCTTTACAACTTACAATATACTACTGCAACAAGATATCTCCACATTAATCCACTAGAAAACTACTAGCTAGCGAAGCTATCTTCCTTCTTCTCGATAAGACAAACTTAAATTGAGTGGTGTGATTTCGATCACGAACGGCTTAGAACACGATCTGGTACGTTGAAATCTCCTCAAATGAATGCCTTCGTTGAATGAGATAATTTTTGAGCAGAGTAACAACTTGATTGTCAATAATAATCTTGAAGTATATGTTCTCTTCCAGTCTTGGTTCCAAACTTTTATAGGTGTAGAATTTTGAAATTCTAACAGTTGGACTTGTTTAATTTGATTACTAATCAAGAGATATGAATCCCAGATTTATCTCTTCTTGCCTTGTGTCAAAAGGTTGGCCAAATCTTTGAATTATGGAAAGCAGATCGTGATTGATACTCCTTTCCTTCTTCACGCAGTGATTGATTCTCCTTCTAAACTTGATCACTATTTGATATACTTTCCATCTTCGAGAGATCTAATTATGTGGCAAGTTGATTTTGGGATTCTCCTAAGTACATCTAGACATTTTAATCGCATGTTAGATGACTAGGTTGATCTGGTCCTGGCTCACTCCATAGGGCATGATCTGGTTGGGCAGATTGACATCGATCTGTTCAAAGTCAAGCTTGTTCCAAAAAATGCTCCAAAGCATGATTATAATCTCAGTGAATGATTTTTTTTTCGGCAACCAGATCGAGTGACCATCGATCAGATCATCTGCTTGCTTGGTAGGCTCCTGCTGATCTCGTTCTTCGAACATAACGTAAGCTAACATAATGACTTCTATAGGATTTAATCTTTTACATTTCAAGTCATCCACTAATCTGGTCTAAAGTCATGTTCTCTATCAGATTCACTTTATGTTATAGTGATCTGGTACAAGTAGAACAAATTACAGCCTAGCAAATATAATTAAATCTAAGTGTGTTTTGAGAGAACATCATCAAAACTAAATTTGTGTGGGGTTCCCAACAATTTCCCTCTTTTTGATGATGTCGAAACTAGACTTTACAAATAACCCTAATAAAGCATTAAAGCATAATCTAGTTTTAAATATCCAGAAAGAGTTAAGAGATTGTTATTAAATTATAACGAACATAATCATTAATTTTGGTTCTGGACAATGAGGTGTTGTCATCAGATAACCCACATGTATATATATATATATATATATATATCAGATTGAAAACAAGGTGGATTACATGAAGTATCCAAAACCATAAAAATAAGAACAACAGATGGAAACAGATAAAAGAAATCTAAGTGAACCATTTGCCAGCCCCTCATTTCTTCATATTCTCGCGCTGTGCATCGGAAGTGAGCTGAACACTCTCATAGATCTCATCCCTTACTCTTGCGTAGTTAGGATCATGGTTATCGATCTTGTAACCTTTGATCTTAGCTAGCTGGTTGATGTAATTTAGGATATACGTCTTGTCATGTATGCTTCTTCCTGGGATCATTGGGCATGCCATAAACTCCTTCGCAGGTGCATTCATTTGGATTTTAGCATTCTTGGCAGCCAATCTAATCCTCTGGACTAAATCCTTATCAACAAAATTTTCAATGTAGTGATGGAAATCTTCATCTGGTGTTGACTCAGAGGAAGTGGGATCTTTTAGGAAGTATATGTTCATTATAAAGCTTTGCTTTATCAATTCCCAGTCCTTCTGATCTGCTTCAGGTACCTAGACATCTTTGGGTGTCTTCTTTTGTAGGGAGAGATTCCAGGTTGTGAAAGTCTTCTTCTTTTTCTTCTTGGATTGAGGGGTGGCTTGAGATGATTGTCGAGACTGATCTGATGTAGGTGGATAGAAGGGTGTTTGGTAAGACTTCTCTCTTGCCTCCCTCTCTGCTAGCCTCTTTGCTTGTTCTGCTTGATCTTTACAAAATTGTGCCCTAAACACTGGGTCACGGACTTGCTCTTGTCTAATCCCAAAGAGTAGTAATTATGCGATTTGGGCGCCTTCATCAGCCATTGGCTCCATTGGTTTCTTCCCTTTGTCAGGTGCTGCTTGCTGCTGCTGTTGATCTGTTTCAATTATTGGATCAGTCCTTGGTGGAGTATTTGTTGGATCAGTCTTTGGTGGAGTATATGATTTCTCCGTGAATGGTTGTTCTGGTTCAATACTTTTATCTCCTTCCCTTCTAACATCTCCTTCTGGACCTTGATCTGGTCCTCCCTCCTTGTTAGCTTCTTTTCTTTTGCCTCCTTTATCAGATCTTTCCCCTTTTCGACATCATCAAAAGTTGTCTTGATGAGTGTACGAAGGGAATCCATCTCTGCCTTCATTTCTTCAAGCTTCAGCTCAGCATTTGCCTTGAAGTTCAGTAAAAATGTGATGTTCTGATCAGAATCGCTGATTTTCTTTTCTAGCTTGCTGTTCATGGTGGAGAGAGTGCCATCATAGGTGTTCTGGAGGTCTTCAACATTTTTGAGCCAGGTGGTCTGATGTTCAAATTCAGTGGTAGAAGGATAAAGCAGATCATCAAAAACCTTTACTTGATTACTCTTCATCAGCTCTACAAATTTTTCTTCTTCAAATTTTGCAAACAGGGCATGAATTTCTGTTGTGGTGGCCTCCTTGAGTTTAGCAGAGATGGATGCAGATTGAGCTTGGACAGCGGCAACATGTCAGTGACCAGAGTGTGAACACTCTGGACCTGCTTTTCCACAGACTCTAGTTTCTGGTATGACTTTTCTCTCGCTGTTTCAGCTGCTTCCCTGTCATCCTCCATCTTTTTGTTGAGTTCCTTGTTCTGGTCTCTCAATTTCGGCGCAAATCTTTGTCCATATCGTTGACGTAGTCCTTCTAATGCTGGTTGAAATCAACAAGGACTTGGGTAGCTTTCTCCTGGATTGCATTGCAGGTAGAGTTTAGCTAGTCTTGGACACGAATTGAAATCAAGTCATCAACTTGCAGATTGTTGAATGACTTGTGCTCTCTTTCCAAAAACTCTTCCAAGCCATAGAAGGCTATGTGTTTCTTCAATTTTTCAGCAGCCCCTGGTTCTTCATCAGTGGGGGTCTTCTTTTTGCGCAGCCCCAAGGTATAGATTTCATCAGTGGGTTCACCTCCAATGACTTGGCCTACTGGTTCTTCATCAACAGGATCCAGATTGATGATGGGGGTCTTCTTTTTGCGCTTCATGGGCTTCTCAGCCTCCTTCTCATGTTGTTCTGTTGTTGGTGGTGGAGTTGTTCCTGTTGGTTGTGCTGTTGCTGTTGACTGGGGTTGATTTGTCGTGCCAGATGTGCTGGGCTGCGTAGTCTGTTTATCTCCTTGACCTCCCATGACCACATCTGGATCAGCTTCTTCATCTGATCCCACAACATTTGCATAGAAATCCATTCTATCATCATAGAAGGATTTCAGGTCGATCTGCAGTAACCTCGCTTCATATTTCATTAAGGCCAGTATCATTTGACGATACTCTGCTCGAATTTCTCCAACTGTGGTAGCTTGGAGTAGACTCAATAGCTTGGCCTCTTCCATCTTGATCTCCTCAATCGATCTGGTTTGGAGTAGGGTGTCAAAAACGTAGTACTCGTTGTCCTTTATCAGCAAGTATAGTTTCACTCTTCTGGCTGCTCCATAACTCTCTAGCAGCAGGTTGATTCCTGGAAAATCTTGAAGCACAGAATGATCTGCTTCATTTCTCAATAGGTAAAGTACTTCTTCTGTCGTCTGCTTCCTCTTCACTTCCTCTTCATCAACCTCCTCTTCTTCTTCCTCCTCCTCACTGATTCGGCATACGATCTGGTGAGGGAGTAGTTGTTCTCGCATGAGAGAAATCTTTGCCCTGGTTAGGGTCAAAGCTGGATTCTGGTTCCACAGATTGTGGAGCTTCTGTGGCCAGCTGGGCTTCTCCTTGTTGTGGAATGGTGCGTTCTGGTTGGTGAGCGTCCTCGGGTTGATGAGTGGCAGTTTCAGGTTGTGAATTGCCGGCTAGTGGTGGGGATTCATGAACTTTCCTCAATCTCCTTCTCTTCTGCTTGGGTTGTTGAGGGGTTGTTGCAGTGTCAGTATCAATTGAGCTTGCCCTCTTGGCAGGTGGTTTTCTCTGGGTTTTCTCCTTTTGCACCTTTTCCTTAGGTGCCTTTTCTTTCTTCTTTTCCTCACCTTTGGAAGGTGGCATCCATATGTGATTAGAACTCCCCATTTCCATCAATGCTTGTAGATGAACTTCATCAGAAACTTTGTTGAATAAGGCAGGTGTGATTCCCAGGGACATCTTGATCTGGTGCTGATCCTTGGGGATATTCAGTCTGGAATTGAATTCAACAACATTCTCCCAGATTTGCTGCTTGAAAAATTTCTCCACCATGAAGCTGATTTTGGTGGAGTGCTTCAAGTTTCTCCTTACCTCAACGGATACAACATTGCCCTTGGCATCCCTGGCCCACTTTACCAGTCTTGCTTCTTTTGCCAGCAAGTCAAACAAAATTCTACTCCAATTTACCTTCAGATTTAGGACCACTGCAGTCAAGATCCTAAACTTTTCGGGTGTAACCTGATCATATGACCCACTGTGTGTCATGAAAATGCGTTGAACAAATTCAAAAACCAGTTTGTAGCCTGGTTGAAGCATTGCTCACTGGAACATCCTTCCAATGTAGTTGATGGGGGTCACCATCACTTCTTCTACAGCCTCCTGCAGCTGTTCTGCAGTTATCTCAGATAGGTCCATGCCTTCATCCTTCAACCTATAGGCTTGGTTGATCATGGCAGACACGTCATAGCTTGTCTTGCTCGTTTTGTCACCGATGGGCATCAGGACATTAGCCTCATGGAAATCTTTCTTATCATGTCAAGTAAGGTAGAATGTGGCAACTTGTTTTGCCAAATACATGTTCGAATGATTAGTAACAATGTTATGAAATCCTACACATAGTAATTTGTTAGTGAATAACATAAAATCACAATACATGAAAGCAAAACATATCCCATATCTCAGTTTTGAAATAAGAACAGGAAGAACACTGAGATTAAGTATCAGTTATCAAAATTAGCATAAACACAGAAAATATCAAAGCATATCCAAATATATTTCCAGAAACTATAATCTCACCATAATAGGTCAGAAGTTACTATCTTAAACATGCTTAGCAAGATATGAAATAAAAACAATGAAAAGACCTTTGCAACGCTTGACAATAGCAAAAATTTCTTCCAACTTCTGGAAGCCGTGGGTTTCATAAACAGCAAACGGTTCTAGTGAAAGATACTTCTGAACCTCAGCAACATGTTGTAGTAACAGATATGATCGTGGTGCCATTTTTGAAAGGTGTTGGAGTTTTGAAAAAAAAAACTTTCGAAAGAAGTTGATAACAGGAAATCGCCTAAGTTCTTAGAAGGTGAAAGAGTGCTCAGTGAAATGAAAGTGTAAGGTGAACAGTTATGAGCACGTACGATGCATATATATAAGAAATAAATGAACGGCTGAGATGTAAGCGATAAGAATTTAAGGTTAGGATGAAAGTCTCCCTTTTTAGATTTTCCCGCTTCAGCCTTTTCTTGTGCCTCCTCTCCTTGCGTTTGATACACGCTCTAGATCCTAGGGTTAAAAGATGCAGCGTGTGAATCCTTCTAACCACTGCAACTTTCCTTTTTCTTATTTTGGTAATGATATTCCTCGATCACAGTTACCAAAGCCTGTACTAATCATCACAATTATGGAAGATTTAGCAAATCCATGTCAGAAAATCACTTTATAGACCATAGTTAGGGCGGTAATTAAGTTTGAAAATGATTCTCATTTCTGAATTCCCCCTTGACTAAGTAAACAACATTGGAAAATTAATTTCCACGTGGCATAGTTTAGTCTTATCCAAATTCTGACACGTGTTAACCACAGACAGTCTGGTCTTCACTTATAATACCATCTGGTCTTCACTTCCTTTTGAGGTATGATATGTTTCTCATAAACATCATATTCTGTTTGATTGTCAATCTGGTTAGCAATCTGATTCTCACGAACTCTATGATTATCTGTTATCACACATTCTGTTCTTCGTAACTTTCCACAGTCTGTGATTTGCAGTTCTTCAATCTGTTATATGATCTGTTTTAACGATCTGGTGTCAATCTGATTCTTTCATCTAGGTTTAGCAATCCTAGCTTTCCACATAGCATCTTGAATCTTTCTTTTAGTAGTGCTTTTGTCAATATGTCAGCTCGTTGAACATCTATGTGTATCTTCTCGATCTGGACGTGCTTCCTTTCTACATGATCTCTTATAAAATGATGTCTCACATCAACATGTTTGCATCTCATGTGTAGAACTGGATTTTGTATTATAGCAATAGCACTCGAGTTGTCACAGAATATAGGTATCTCCTTTACATCGATCTCGTAGTGCTTGAGCTGCTGCTTTAACCAGAATATCTGTGCACAACAGCTTCCAACGGCAAATATATTCTGCTTCGGTTGTTGATGTAGCAACAAATGTTTATTTCTTTGAAAACTATGAGATCAACTTGTTCTCACATGGATACCATAATCCAAAATATGTTGTCCTTTGATATATCTTAATATCTTCTTGGCTGCTTCCATATGTGACTCATTGGGGTTGTCCTGGCATCTAGCACATACTCCAACTGCAAAAGTAATGTCAGGTCGACTAGCAGTTAAGTATAGTAAAGAACCAATAATACCCCTATATTGAGTTATATTTGTTGGTTTTCCTTCTGGGTCTGGATCTATCTTCCCATTTTTTTGCATTGGAATCTTGACAGGTTTACTATCTTCAACTCCAAATTTGGTGATCAGATCATTGATGTATGTTGGGAACCCTAAGATATTTAGTTTTGATGATGGTCTTTCGAAACACACTTAGCTGTTTTTAGAGTTTTAAACTGTTCTACGTGTAAAACAGATCACTAGATATAAAGTGTATCATGTTATAGAACAGATTAGGAGATGACTTGATATGTAAAGGATATAGTCCTATAAAAGTAAATCTCAACTTAGTATAGGATGAAGGTCAAGATTTCACGCCAAAAAGAATCGATCTGCTGTAATAGACAGTGACCAGATCGATGACCAGATCGACATTTACAGCAAGGCACCAGAACGATTGAGTCATCAATTCACCTGCTGACATCATCCTACACATCATATGCTCTTGCCACATCAAGATTGAAGCCTATCCAACAGGGATTGGAAAGAGAATCTTCGGCTAACACATAGAAGGAAAGAGACCGTTAGCAATCTACTTTCCATAAACTCAAAGATTGAGTCAACTTCCCTATATGGCAAGCAGAGATATGATGTACATAATTGATTGGCAATATACCATCAAACTCACACTAATCAGCAAACGGCTAGAATTTAATATTCAATGCCTATATAATCGAAGTTCAAAAATCTGGAGAAAGTATGAGAATACACTCGCGAGCTATACTGTTGTCATACTTTCAAGCAATCAATCTGCAATCCAGACTTAGAGCTTCTATACTTTGTGATTCTACATCACACCAACCACCTCGATTCAAGTCTGTCTTATCGAGAGAAAGGAGATCACCCTGCTAGCTAGTAGTTTTCTAGTGGTAACGTAGAGGTAATACGTTGTAAAGGGACACGACCCTTAATTCGTGCATAAGTATCTCTCTAGTTTTGATTGATACTTGTGACTCGTTCTCCACGAGTATAAAGAAGCAGAGTATCCTAGTAGTGGATAATCTGGTCTAGATTTGACCAGATCGTGGACGTAGGGATTTCCCGAACCACGTTAAACAACTGTGTGCTTTACTTTCCTGCATATTTATTTTCAGTTGTTTATTATTCTAACCCTCTGCACTATCACATACAAATCTGCATCTCAATCAATCTGTATAACTATCTGGATAATCCCTAAGATTTTCTAAACAAGAGCAATCATTATCCACCATTATTCCGCACTCACTCAACACTCAGAAAGTAATGAGATCACTCTTATTATTAGCTAAGTGTTTTCACTAAGAGAGTAATCTGTTTAGACTAAAACTGCTATCGATCTGCACATCGACCTGTCTAGTAATCTACCGAGCAATTTCTTATATAGAATAGCTTGAACTCTCTATTAACTTGTCAAGTAAACTGAAAAGTCTGTATTTCAGGATCAATATGGCACTTAAAGCCCATCACTGCTTGATTTGGAAAGTAATCGAAGAAGGGCCATTGGCAATTACAGAAGAAACTACTCGTATCACTGATACAGGAGTGGTCAAAGAATCTGTGCTAAAGGATCCCATAAAATACACTTCTGAAGAAAGGAGAGAAGCAAATCTTGATGACTTTGCCATAGGGATCATCTCCAGCACGGTCAAAGGCATATATCTGGCTAAAATCCAAGATCTGGATACTGCCAAAGAGATGTGGGAAGCCTTAAGAGACCTAGCCCTAGGATCTGAAGTAATGATTGAGAACAAGCTGTCTTTTGCCTGCAACAAATATGATGAATTTAAAATGAAACCAGGCGAGAAAATAGAGCAGATGAAGATGAGATTCACTGGAATCCTCCTTGAGATATCTGCATTCAAAAGAATTGTCCACTGAAGCCTTATTTGATCACCTTGAAGGTCATGAGTGTGACATTCAAAGAATTCAAGGACCAGATCATCTGTCCAAAAAGGCAGAAAGCAGCTCGAAGAAGGATAAAGAGGTAGCCTTCAAAGCGAAGAGTAGACCTAATGATCTTTCTGAGCCTACTACTCCAGATGAAGAGAAAGGCTACGAAAAACTTTTAAAAGAGTTTGCAATGATAGCCAAAAGATTGGATAAGATGGAGATCAGATAGAAGAAATACAGACGCTTCTACAAAGATAACAAGAAAAACTTCTATAAGAAGCATGACAATGATCGATCTGATGACAAGAATGAATCCAAGCAGCAGACTGCTAAAACAACAAAGACCTCTAGCTCTACAGATTACACGTGCTTTGGATGTGGCAGAACATGTCATTTTAAAACAGATTGTCCTGATCTGTCCAGAAGTCAAAGAGAAGAACTGAGAGCTAAAAGAGATCGAAAGCTCAAATATGAGTGCAAGGCCATGATAGCTGAACAGAACTCAAGCAGCTCGAGTCATTTCTCAGATAGTTCATCAGAAAATGATGAAGCTTTCATTGCTGATGATGAAGAAAGTTGGAATGAATGCTATGTAGGACTAGACAACGGCCTAGATGAAGTTGAGGTAAATTCTTGCTATTCAAATTCCTCAAATAATAACGATCTGGAACAGGAAAATGAAGATGAAGCAGAATACTCATGGGATGAAGTAAAGAGATGTTCAAAAGTTATTCGAGCATCAAAAGGCTGTTTATAGAAGTTGTTGAAGAGAATGATAGACTAAAGAAATCAGAGGAAATTTTGAGCACTGCAAATACACAATTTGTTGCTAAAATCAACGATCTGGAAAAACAGATCAAGAGCAAAGACTGTGAAATCCATTCACTTAATTCAAAAGTGAAGGATCTGGTTATAAGAAACAACGTTGCTGAAGAGAAGATCAAGAAAGGTAAAGAGATGATCAACAAAAGTGATGAACGTGTTAAACTGCTAATCAATATGCAGTAGAAGGGCACATCTAGATTAGGAAATCCAGGTCACTCAGAAAAATCTTCAAGAACCATAAACTTTGTACCAGAAAGGAAGCAAATACCAGATCAAGTAAAAGACTTGAAAAACAAGAAAGGCTATCCTCAAAAGATGATAATAAAAGATGCGAAGAATAGGCAGTATCATCAAGCAAAGGAACAACCAGCCCACTACACAGAAACAGACCATCTTCACAAGGCAAATGTCAACAGGACAAAAATTGTCAACAGGACAATTCACAATAAGAAGAACTTGAAGATTAGTGAAACAGAACGATTTCATCCATCAGAAATTCTCTCACTATCTAAAGTTGACAATAATGGGAATATCATTACCTGCTATATTTCTGTTCCTAACCCTAGAATATTTTGGATTCGTAAAGGAATATTTGCTAATAATCAAGCACCCAAACGATGAAGGGTAGCTAAGTTTAATTAACTGCAGGATCAGAAGACTGCAAGAAGGAACAAGATAGCTAGAGGAGCAATCTGGATAATTGATAGTGGTTGTTCAAAACACATGACCTGTGACAAGAACCTACTATCAGATTATATAGAGAAGCCAGGACCTCAGGTTACTTTTGGATGCAATTCAAAAGGATATACCAGAGGATATGAGAACATAAAATTTGGCAAGACCACTATCTCAAATGTATCATATGTTGAGGGTCTTAGTCACAATCTGTTTTCTGTAAGTCAATTCTGTGCTAATGGTAACCAGATTATTTTTGATACTAATAACTGATTTGTAAAGAACAAGGAAGGAGATGAGATACTCCTTACTGGCAAACTGCAGGATAAATTATACATTGTCCAATGGACAAACCAGATCGAGACTTGTTTAGTCACCAAGACTGTATCAGAAACGAGCTGGTTATGGCATAAGAGATTAAGCCATCTAAACTTCAAGTCAATCAACAGGATTGCCAAAGAGAAGTTAGTGGTTGGACTACCAGATCAAGTATATGATAAAAATCATATATGTGATGCCTGCCAAGCTGGAAAACAGACCAGATCATCCTTTTCAAGCAAAACAGCTTACTCAACATCAAGAATACTAGAGCTTTTGCATCTGGATCTATTTGGACCAGTCAAACCTCTAAGTATAAATGGGAGAAAATACACTCTAGTAATCATAGATCATTACTCAAGATTCACCTGGGTCATCTTTCTGTTGAAGAAGAAAGAGACTCTTGACAAACTCCCTGATTTTCTACACAAGATCACCAAACAGAAGGAAATGAGTATAACCTCTATCAGAACAGATCGAGGGACAGAATTTCTCAACCAAAAGATTGAAGCATACTGCAACAAGATGGGAATCACTCATCAAACCTCAGCTGCCAGAACACCTCAACAAAATGGAGTTGTTGAGAGGAGAAACAGATCACTTAAAGAAGCAGCTCGCACTATGCTTAATGCAACCAATCTACCAAAGAAATTCTGGGCAGAAGCCAAATACACAGCCTGCTATACTCAAAACAGATCATCCATCACACTCAGACATGGAAAAACACCATATGAAATCTGGAACAACAGAAAGCCTAAGATTTCTTACTTTTGCACTTTTGGGTGTTTGTGTTACATACACAATAATGGGAAGTCTCAATTGAGGACTTTTGATAGCAAATCTGACCCTGGAGTATTCTTAGGATATTCTGATGTCAGTAAAGCATATCGAGTCTACAATAAGAATTCTCATATTGTGGAGGTAACACCTCATGTTGTTTTTGATGAGTCTATCGTTGAGTACAGGTCAACAGATGAAAAACAAACAGAAAACCAGATGATTACAAGAAAAATGAATGAGATATTACTTGAAGATATTCTTATCTGGAATTCAAAATATGATGATAAAGAGATCAACAATCCACCTATTGCTGAAGAGATCATACAGCAAGGGGGAACGATACAACATGATTTGGATAAAAACAGATCACCTGCAGAAAGCAATGAAACAATCATTGCAGATGATGATCAATCTGGAAATCAAAGTTCAGAAAAAAGAACAGATGATAATCCATTTCAAGCATCATCTACATTACACACTGAATTTGAGGAACCAACAGATCAACCTGATCATGAGATATCCGATGAAGAGATGACCAGGAGAAGGAGATGGATACAAGATAATCCACCAGAACAGATTGTTGGGAACCCATCAAATCGTGTGAAAACCAGAAGGATGCATGGAGAAAGTGCACTGTTGAGTTGTTATCTATCTCGCATTGAACCATCTGATGCACATGAAGCATTACAAGATGTGTTTAGTCTCATTTTTTTCGTCTAAACTTAGGTTTTTCGTAGTTCTATTCGTATTATTTTCCCTCGTTCCGTGATGTTTTGGCCCGAATTATGTTTCATTTTATGTTTCAGGATTATTGGCCTAAACGAGCATTGAAGTCGGAAAAGGAACGAAGAAGAACCGAAAAACGAGAAGAAAATGAAGACAAGTGCCGAGGCACAAGTCAGCGGTCGCGTGAATCCCAGCGGCCGCTGACTAGGCCATACGCGCCAGCGATCGCGCCAGCCTCAGCACACGAGTCAGCGGCCGCTGACTAGACTAAGCGGTCGCTGACACTGCAATTCTCGCGCGGGCCGTTGCAACCAACCCTCGTGCCACTCGGAACAGATCGAGTCAGCGCACGGTGACTTCCAGGGGCCGCTGACTTGACTCTCGCTATATAAAGACACGTTGCGCCATTCATTCGATATCTCTCAACTCTCCATGCTGCGTCCCGACTTCTTTTGGCACGAATTCCTAGACTAGTTTCCCAGCATATTTTTACTGTTTTTAGTTCGTCTCGATCCCGCATTCAAGGGTTGAGACTTAGCATTCTAGATAGGATCTTTCATTCCGTACTTCGTTTTA
>JAPKLX010000195.1:119869-138718 GCA_026898415.1 Leonotis leonurus | reverse complement strand
TTACATTCTTCGCCTAGTTATAAAAATCCAAATCAATTCCTTTTACTATTTTTCGTTTCATGAACAATGATTTAAATTGCCCTGTTAAGTTGTCCTTGAGAGTACGACTTGAGTTAACTTATTGATCTATAGCGAACTCGTTCTAAATTGCGAGCAATTTAATATAATAAATTGTAAGTATATTGGCTGGAAAAATTCCTCGTGCCCGATACTGAGTCCCTTTATCGGACAGTGGGTCTGGTCTAAACAACGCCACGTACTACAGTTTACAAATAAGTTGAAACAAGATGCAGATTGGATAACAGCAATGCAAGAAGAACTCAATGAGTTCAAAAGGAATGAAGTCTGGTATCTCGTGGACAGGCCCAAACACCAAGGTGTAATTGGTGTAAAATGGGTGTTCAAAAATAAACGAGAAGAAAATGGTGAAGTAGTCAGAAACAAGGCTAGATTGGTAGCTAAAGGCTATAATCAACAAGAAGGCATTGATTTTGATGAAACATTTGCACCCGTAGCCAGATTAGAAACAATAAGGTTGTTTTTAGCATATGCTGCATACAAAAGATTCAAGGTATACCAGATGGATGTCAAAAGTGCATTCCTAAATGGTATCCTTGAAGAAGAAGTATATGTGGAACAGCCACCTGGATTTGAAGAAGCAGATCCAAACCAGAAAGTATACAGACTAGCAAAAGCAGTCTATGGTCTCAAACAAGCCCCTAGAGCTTGGTATGAGACATTATCAACATTCCTACTAGAATCTGGATTCAAAAGAGGATTTGTTGACAAGACTTTGTTTATCATCAAAGTCAAAGAAAACATTCTATTGGTCCAGATCTATGTAGATGATATCATTTTTGGATCTCAATCTACCTATCTGTGTGACAAATTTGCTGAACTTATGAAAAATAAGTACCAAATGTCCATGATGGGAGAAATGAGCTTCTTTTTAGGTTTGCAAGTCAAACAACTACCAGATGGTATCTTCATTAATCAGACAAAATACATCAATGATCTGCTAACCAAATTTGGGTTAAAAGACAGTAACCCAGTGAAAATCCCAATGCAGACCAATGGGAAAATTGATCCAAATCTAGAAGGAAAACCAGCTAATATCACTCAATACAGAGGGATCATAGGCTCATTACTATACCTAACTGCTAGTCGACCTGACATCACATTTGCAGTAGGTGTATGTGCAAGATATCAAGCAAATCCCAAAGAGTCTCACATGGAAGCAGCTAAAAAGATATTAAGATATCTCAAGGGAACAGCCCATGTAGGATTATTGTATCCATGTGAAGACAACTTTGAGCTAACTGGATACACAGATTCAGATTATGCTGGATGTAAACTGGACAGAAAGTCAACATCTGGTACATGTCAGTTTCTAGGAAATAAACTGATTTCTTGGTTCTCAAAGAAACAGATATCTGTTGCCACCTCAACCACAGAGGCAGAATATATGGCAGCTGGAAGTTGTTGTGCACAAATACTATGGTTAAGACAACAACTTAAAGACTATGAAATTGATGTCAAGGACATACCCATCTTCTGTGACAACTCAAGTGCTATAGCAATCACACAGAATCCGGTGCTGCACATCAGATGCAAACATGTAGATGTGAGACATCATTTTATAAGAGATCATGTTGAAAGAAAACATGTACAGATCGAGAAGATACACACTGAAATACAGAGAGCTGATATTCTTACCAAAGCATTACCAGAAGAAAGATTTAAGATGCTTTGTGGTAAACTAGGACTCTTAAATCTTGAAGAAAGAACCAGATTGATCTAAACTAGATCAAGTTAAATATTCCAACAGGGAATCAAAACCAGATTGACTTGGTCCAGATCGATAAAATCAAGATCACGTGAAATTCCAACAGGGAATTAACATCAGATCACTAAGTACATGTCAATAGTCAAACAGATCAATAAAACTCCAACTGGGAATTAGTAAAGAAGCCAACACACCAGATTGGAAAGTGGCACAACTAGATCGATAAAACTCACTATGAAGGAGATCGATTTGAACCAGATTACTTGATGTCACGTGGATATTAAATTAATATTTCTTATTAATTATCCCATTACTCGGTTAAGGGGGAAAAGTCAACTATATACGGCGACTAATTATATCGTATATCTAATTCCTGACATCAGATATCAAATCTTTTATTTTCGTGATGATTGATACTATGTTAGGGAACTGTAATTAAGAGGATATTTACCAAACCAAGAAAAGGGAAGCCCTTCAACTGTGCAAAACAACCACGCGCCATCTCTTGACCCCACGATCAAAAGCGCGTACATCATACGATCAATAAAGGCGGTGACAGACTGTACACCTAGAACATGAAAAGGCGGGAAAAGCTGAAAAAGGGAAGGATTTCTGAATATTTTATTACTTTACTTATCTTCCCTTTCGTGTATATATCTTGATAAGGCGTTTCATCTATCACTTACACTTATATTTCTCGAAACACTTAGCAAAATTTCCCCCTTCCAAAATTCTCTCTACCTTCGAAAATCACTCTATTTTTAGTAAAAATGGCACCCAAATCATCTCAGTTTCTTGATCAAGTGAACTATCTGAAACCATATCTGCACCAAGACCTTTTCGCAGTTCTTGATACCTTCGGGTTTCACAAACTGGAAAAGGCATTTGATCTTGTTCGCCAGTGCAAAGGTTAATTGTTTTGTGAATTTTGTTTCGATTTGTTTTATGTTACCTCTCAAACATGCTTTTGATAAACTGCTTTTACTCATCTGCATATATATATACTTATGGTTACTGTGATATAGATTGCTAGATTGTATAAACTGTTTTGAGCACTTATACTTCACTGATGGAAGGATAGTGCTCACATATACTTTTTCTTGTAGGTTTTTACAACATCATCACCTCACACCCAGTTCACTTACTACCTAAGGATGTTGCCGCCTTCTATCTCTCATGGCAGGGAGAGAGGGGTGGACACGAGGCAACCATCAGGGTTAGCAAAGGGAACACTATTAGTAACACCTCTTATAACGTCATAAACATCATCAACGACGTTTATAAGTTAAAGGATGAAGGTGATAGCCTCGGCGATATAACCGAAGAACAGCTTCAAGAGGCTGTTGAAATGGTGATGATAGTACCCATCCGGTACATGAACAAGATGTTCACTCGAGCTCTTCTCGCTCCAGAATTCAGAATTCTGTTCGAATTCGTACAGCGAATCTTCCTCAACCATAATGGATCTTACGACCAGGTCACTCCTGAGAAATTCAGAATCTTAGCGGCTATGGTGCTCAACTTTTCAGTCAATTGGAGCAGGATTTTATTCGATCTCTTGGCAAAGGAGGCCAAGATGATCTTGTTTGTGAAAGGAGGCTCTCCTGGAATAGAAGTGAAGAGAAGCTGCTTGAGACACTCAACAAAAATCAGCTTCATGCTGGAAACTTTCTTCCCTCACCACCAGTGGGATACAGTTGTTGAGTTTAACACTAGACTTCATTTCCCCAAAGACCAACATCAGATAGAAATGTCAGTGGGCATATCAGCTAACTTACTTGCAAGGGTGACTGACCCTGTAATTGCAAATGGGAAACTCTAATCCCATCTGGATACCACCATTTGCACCAGCTGAAAAATCCTCAAAATCAAAGGTGACAAAGGACAAGCCCATTGAAAAGACTCCTCCCAGAAGAGTCACCAGAAGGGCGACCTCGATTGACACGGATACATCCACAGCAGCCCAACTACCTAAACCAAAGCGCAGACGACTTCAGAAGCTAGCTGATGAAGTCCAGGCTGAAGTACCTGCTGCTGCAGAAACCATTCTCTCTCAACAGGAGGTTGAGGAAGAAGAAGTTCTGATGGGTGGTCCACCAGAGGATGTGGCCCCAATTTCATCCTTGAACCCAGATCACTCTAAGAATTTCTCCCCCGCACATTCTACCAGCCCATCATCTGCTGAACACCTAGAGCAGATTGATGAGGAGGCTGAGGGAGAAGAGGAGTCAACTGATGAGGATGAGGAACTACAGAAAGCAGAAACAGTTGTAAGAATGCTGGAAACAGAGGCAGACCATTCTGTTCTCAAAACTTTCCCTGGGATCCAGCTCACCCCAGAGACATATGATGCAGCCAAACGCCTAAAATTCCTTCTGCTCGTGAAAGATAAAGAATTTTACGTTTTGGATGCCCTTCTTAGAACCAGATCTGTACATGCACTAAAAATCGAAGAAGCCACTCTGCTCAAGATATTCACTGCTTCTTCCATTTCTGAGTTAAGGGAGACCTACAAGCCAGACATACTTGGCATGTCAAAATTTGAAGCTAATGAACTCCAGATCGATCTGCGATCTGTTTATGAAAAAGCCAATATGCTGGACTTTTATAACAGCATTGAAGAAGAAACTGTGGAAGAAGAAGTTGAAGCAGCTCATGCTGATACTCACCAACAGGGTGCAGCCACCACAGAACCTGGAACAGATCAGCTCATGGCTGAGGTTGAAAAACAAAACACTGCACATGCTGAGGGGGAACCAGCCAAGATTAGTCAAATTAAGAGTGCAGTGGTTGATCAAACTCAACCAGACCACGAGCCAGCTGGACAGCGAGTGGGTGGTATACCAACAGATAACAACTATACCCCAGCTGTCGCAACTACACTGGATGAACATGTGGAGATTACAACCCTAGAGGATATATTGATGACCCATCATCAATCCCTATCCAATACTCAGGTCAGGAATTTAATTTCCCACAAAGTCGACCAATACATGTATGGGACTCTCTCCACCGTACAAGATGAAGCCATCCGCATACTCACTGAGTTCAACAATCACTTGAAGACTCACGTCGATCAAGTTGACTCTGATTTGAGGAGGATATGCAGGCTGAAAATCGAAGAGATTAGCAAGAAGATGGACGATGATCGAGCTGCTGCCAAAGAAAGGCAGGCACAGATCGATCACAGTCTGTTTACAACTGAGCTTAAAGTGAAAGAAATATACAAGATTGTCACTGCATTTGCTGAGAAAGAGAAAGACATGGTTCACACCATAGTCAAAGAGCAGACCGATGGCATCACTGCAGATATAGTGAAAGAGGCAAATGCTTACACCAGATCACTGCTTAGGCAATTTGAAGCCAACGGGAAAGATTTTGTGCAAAGAAAACTGAGTGATCTGCGCTACCCAACCAAGCTTATGATTGAAGGATTTTTTGATGAGATTGGGACAATAAAAGAAGACCAAGAGGCATACACTGCCAATCTGGCATCCACAAGCACATCTCTTCAAAAGCAGATTGATGACTCAAATCTCAATATCACATCACTGCTTACACAAAAAGTGGAGACAGATAAAGATATCGCAACAATGAAGGAAGAGATCACTTCCCTACGGGCACTCATCAATATGTTTGTTGATGATGTCGAAAAGGGGGAAGGATCTGTGAAAGGAAAGAAGCCAGCTGTTGCAAAAGGAAAGGAGAAGGAGAAAGTTCAACCTGAGCAACAGATCACACCACAATCAGCCAGCCCTCCATCTGCTCCATCTGCTCACACTCAAAAATCTAAATCATTCAGCAGATCGAGTCAAATCCAAAAGAAGAAGAAGAAAACTAGATCCAGCTGGCCATCTGCTCACATCAGACCAACTAGAGTGACCAACTGGGTCCCAGTTCACTTGAGAGATGGATGGGAAGGACTCAAGAATGCCTTCATCTTGTGCAGATACTTCCTGAAGAAACCTGCATACATTGATGGATCACCCAACGAAGCATTCAATCACTATCTGGACATGAATGAAGCTAGTGATCTGGTAGAAGATATCAGAAAGGCTGCAGCAAAAGCAAACATCCAGATCACAGCGCCGGAGAAAGAATTCAGATCGTGCCCCACCATTCCAGGGACTGATCTACCTGACAAAACCTTCCTGCTTACCTTTATAAACCAATTGGCTGAAAACAGAGGGTACAAGGTGGATGCAGAAGACCCGGACTATATAAGGATTAGAGAAGGCATATACGAGAGTGTCCAACTCATCTCAGATGAAACCAGGGCGAAGATGAAGAGAACACAAGAAGAGAGAAGAAAGAGCAGATAGCTATATTTTTCTTATCATTATGATCTGCATTTCTTATCTTTTGTCATAATTTTCTATAAACTCTATTCTCTTTTATCTATAAAGTCTCTTTCAGTTTCTGATGACAACACTCTATTGTCCAGAACACATATAATATATCATAATCCTTATAAACTTAATAACGAATAATCATCCATCTGGTTATCAGACCAGATCACTCTTAAAGTGCTGATAGGACATTACTGTAAAGTGTGGTTTCGACATCATCAAAAAGGGGAAAATTGTTGGGAACCCTAAGATATTTAGTTTTGATGATGGTCTTTAGAAACACACTTAGCTGTTTTTAGAGTTTTAAACTGTTCTACGTGTAAAACAGATCACTAGATATAAAGTGTATCATGTTATAGAACAGATTAGGAGATGACTTGATATGTAAAGGATATAGTCCTATAAAAGTCAATCTCAACTCAGTATAGGATGAAGGTCAAGATTTCACGCCAAAAAGAATCGATCTGCTGTAACAGACAGTGACCAGATCGATGACCAGATCGACATTTACAGCAAGGCACCAGAACGATTGAGTCATCAATCCACCTGCTGACATCATCCTACACATCATATGCTCTTGCCACATCAAGATTGAAGCCTATCCAACAGGGATTGGAAAGAGAATCTTCGGCTAACACATAGAAGGAAAGAGACCGTTAGCAATCTGCTTTCCATAAACTCAAAGATTGAGTCAACTTCCCTATATGGCAAGCAGAAATATGATGGACATAATTGATTGGCAATATACCATCAAACTCATGCTAATCAGCAAACGGCTAGAATTTAATATTCAATGCCTATATAATCGAAGATCAAAAATCTGGAGAAAGTAAGAGAATACACTCGCGAGCTATACTGTTGTCATACTTTCAAGCAATCAATCTGCAATCCAGACTTAGAGCTTCTATACTTTGTGATTCTTCATCACACCAACCACCTCGATTCAAGTCTGTCTTATCGAGAGAAAGGAGATCACCCTGCTAGCTAGTAGTTTTCTAGTGGTAACGTAGAGGTAATATGTTGTAAAGGGACACGACCCTTAATTCGTGCATAAATATCTCTCTAGTTTTGATTGATACTTGTGACTCGTTCTCCACGAGTATAAAGAAGTAGAGTATCCTAGTAGTGGATAATCTGGTCTAGATTTGACCAGATCGTGGACGTAGGGATTTCCCGAACCACGTTAAACGACTGTGTGCTTTACTTTCCTGCATATTTATTTTCAGTTGTTTATTATTCTAACCCTCTGCACTATCACATACAAATCTGCATCTCAATCAATCTGTATAACTATCTGGATAATCCCTAAGGTTTTCTAAACAAGAGCAATCATTATCCACCATTATTCCGCACTCACTCAACACTCAGAAAGTAATAAGATCACTCTTATTATTAGCTAAGTGTTTTCACTAAGAGAGTAATCTGTTTGGACTAAAACTGCTATCGATCTGCACATCGACCTGTCTAGTCATC
This sequence comes from Leonotis leonurus, assembly GCA_026898415.1. Lineage (NCBI taxonomy): Eukaryota > Viridiplantae > Streptophyta > Magnoliopsida > Lamiales > Lamiaceae > Leonotis > Leonotis leonurus. Next base: position 131,110 of record JAPKLX010000195.1, on the reverse strand, counting down.
TACCTAGCAATTTCTTATATAGAATAGCTTGGACTCTTTATTAACTTGTCAAGTAAACTGAAAAGTCTGTATTTGGTGTATTCCGCCACCCCCCCCCTATACACCAAACCTTGCTCTTTCGGGACCAACAATGTACTTCGCTTGATTAACGGATATACCATCTGGTAGTTGCTTCACCTGCAAACCTAGAAAGAAATTCATCTCTCCCATCATGGACATTTGATACTTATTTTTCATAAGCTCGGCAAATTTATCACATAAATAACCAGATTGAGATCCAAAAATAATATCATCAACGTATATCTGCACTAAAAGGATATGTTCTTTGACTTTGATTATGAACAATGTCTTGTCAACATAACCTCTTCTGAATCCTGATTCCAGTAGAAATATTGATAATGTCTCACACTAAGCTTTAGGTGCTTGTTTTAACCCATAAACTGCTTTGGCTAATCTGTATACTTTCTGGTCTTGATTGCCTTCTTCAAAACCAGGTGGTTGTTCCACATATACTTCTTCTTCAAGAATACCATTTAAGAATGCACTCTTGACATCCATCTGGTACACCTTGAATCTCTTGTATGTTGCATATGCTAGGAACAATCTGATTGCTTCTAATCTGGCAACCGGTGCAAACGTTTCATCAAAATCAATGACTTCTTGTTGACTGTATCCTTTTGCAACTAATCTGGCTTTGTTTCTGACAACTTCACCATTCGCATCTCATTTGTTCTTGAATACCCATTTAACACCTATAACTCCCTGGTGTCTAGGTCTGTCTACAAGATACCAAACTTGGTTTCTCTTAAACTCATTGAGTTCTTCTTACATGACAATTACCCAATCTGCATCTTGTAGTGCTTCATATGCTTCAGATGGTTCTACATGAGATAAATAGCAACTTAGAAGTGCACTCTCTCCATGCATTCTTCTGGTCTTCACACGATCTGATGGGTTCCCAACAATCTATTCTGGTGGATAATGTTCTTGTATCCACTTTCTTCGACTGGACATCTCTTCTTCTGATATCTCAGGTTCTGGTTCTTCTGTTAGTTCTTCACATTCAGGGTGTGTTGTTGACGCTGCTTGGAAAGGATTTTCATCTTCAATCTCTTGATTTTTGTTCCAGTTATTAATGTCTCTGGATTCTTCAGGTTGACTCTGTGTTGGTTCAACATTATCTATTTCCACATGTTCACTATCATCTGGAGTTGATCTGATCTGGTCCAGATCAATAATAGTTGTTCCCCCTTACTGTGAGTTGGTCTCAGCAATAGGTTGAGCATTAGTCTCGTCTTCTACTGTTGAGTTCCAGATCATATCTTCAAGCAATATTCCTCTTGATTTCCTATTGTTGATCTGGTTGTGAACCTGTTCTTCACCTGTTTCACTGTATTCAAGAATAGTTTCATCAAATACAATATGAGGTGTTACCTCCACAACATGGGTTTTCTTATTATAACCCTATAAGCTTTGCTAACATCAGAATATCCTAAAAATATTCTAGGGAGTTTTGCTATCAAATGTTTTCAATTGAGATTTTCCATTATTATGGATGTAACATGTACAACCAAAAGTACGAAGATACTGTATCCTGGGCATTTTGTTGTTCCAGATCTCATATGGTGTCTTCCCATGTCTGAGAGTTATCACCGATTTGTTCTGTGTATAACATGCCGTATAGATGGCTTCTGCCCAAAACTTCTTTGGTAATCTGGTTGCATTAAGCATGGTGCAAGCTGCTTCTTTTAACGATCTATTTCTTCTCTCAACTACTCCATTCTGCTGAGGTGTTCTTGTTGCAGATGTTTGGTGAGTGATACTCATCTGGTTGCAGTATGCCTCAATCTTCTGGTTTAGAAACTCTGTCCCTTGATCTGTTCTGATCGTTACAACAGATTTCCCTTTTTGCTTAGAGATCTTGTTGAGAAAATTTGGCAGCTTCTCCAATGACCCAAGTGAATCTTGAGTAATCATCAATGATAACCAGAATGTACTTTCTTCCATTGATACTTAATGGCTTAACTTGACCAAATAATTCTAAGTGTAGTAACTCCAAAATCCTGGAAAATGAGTGAGCTGCTTTGCTGGTAAATGATGACTTGGTCTGCTTTCCAGTTTGGCAAGCTTCATAAATATGATCTTTGTCATATACTTGATCTGGTAATCCTTCGACTAGTTTTTCTCTTGCAATCTTGTTGATTAACTTGAAATTTAGATGGATAAGTCGTTTGTGCCATAACCAGCTTGATTCAGAGATTGTCTTGGTAACTAGACATGTCTCATTCTGGTTTGTCCACTGCACAATGTACAATCTGTCCTGCAATTTCCCGGTAAGAAGAATCATCTCCTTCCTTGTTCTTCACAAAATTGGCTAACTAAAAACAGATTATGACTAAGACCTTCCACATAAGATACATTTTTATAGCGGTCTTGTCAATCTTAATATTACCATATCCTATTATATAACCTTTTGAGTTACAATTAAAGGTTACATGTGGTCATTGTCTTTCCACATAATTTGATAGAGAGTTCTTGTCACATGTCATATATTTTGAACATCTACTATCAATAATCCATATGGTTCCTTTTGCTACTTGTCCTCTTCTTGAAGCTCTTCAATCCTGCAATTATATAGACTTAGCTACTCTTTCAACGAGTGGGTGCTTGGTTAGTAGCAAATGTTCCTTTAGGAACCCAGATTAACTTAAAGTTAGGAACACATATGTAACAGGTAATCTGTCTTCCTGCGTCATCTGTTCTTGATATAGCTTTGTAAACAGATGGATGGTTTCACTCAATATTATTCTAGTTGATCTTCTTCTTCTTTGTTGATGATGTTTTGGTACAGACCTTCTGTTTTTGGTCTCTATCTGTCTTGACGTAGTGAGCGGGTTGACCCTTCATCTAATAATACTTCTTATCTCCTACTTCCTTCATCATCATCTTCTAGGGTAGATTTTTCTTGTTTTTCAAATCTTTGACTTGATCTGGTATGTTCTTTCTTTCAGCCATGAACATAGTTTCAGTTGTTTTTCCAGTGTAACCTAGTACAGTTGTTCCTCTTCTCTGCATGACAATTATCATACCAGCTCATTCTTGGCTTTTGTTGATCTTGCTCATGTTTTCCATGGTCTTCTTCAACTTTTCTTCAGCTACTTCTTTTCTGCTGATCATATCTTTGACCTTAGAGTTGAGTGAGTAAATTTATACATCCTTGGTCTTGATCTGTTCTCCCAGATCATTTATTTGAGTAGAAAATTTGGTGTTTGCTTCACTCAGTATCTTTACTGTCTCGTTCAACTTGACATTCTCCTTTGTAACTTCAGAGAATAACTTCTTTATACTTGTGTAGCTCTTGAACATCTCATTAATCTCTTCCCTTGAGACTTTTGGTTCATCTTTATTTCCAGAATCATAAACATGTTTATTTGAAAACATAGATACATGAGAGTTTACCTCGATCTGGTCGAGTCCGTAGTCAATTCCCATGTAGCATTCATCACAATCTTCTTCTGTGTCTTGCACATAGAATGCCTCATCAATTTCTAATGAACTATCAAATAGATGACTCGAGCTGCTAGAGTCTTCTTCAGCTAGCATAGCTTTTCATTGAGCTTTAAGCTTTCGATCTCGTTTAGCTATTTGTTCTTCTCTCTGACTTTTGGATAGGTCAGGATAGTCTGTCTTGAAGTGACCTGTCCTGCCACAACCATAACAAGTATAGTCAATAGAGTTAGATGTTTTACCATTACTCTTTGTTTTGCCTTTGCTCTCTGATTGATCTTGTTCTCTATTTTTCTAATATATACTCTTGTTATCTTTGTAGAATCTGCGATATTTCCTCGATCTGACTTCCATTTTGTCCATTCTCTTGGCAATCATAGCAAACTCCTTGAGCAGCTTGTCATTGCCTCCTTCTTCAGCTGCAGCAGGTGCTACTTGTTCATCTGCTACGCACTTCACTTTGAAGGCTACTTCTTTCTCCTTCTTGGAACTGCTCTCGTTCTTCTTGCTTGAACTGACAGATCGTTGAAATCAGATGATCAAATAATTCTTCTAATATCACATTCATGTACAGTCAGATGATCAAATAATGCTTCAACTGACAGATCGTTGAAATCAGCACGTAGTGGTTGCATAGCAGAGTATATCTCCTAGCTTGGTGGCAACGCTCTGAGTATCTTGAGATTCTTCTCTTGTTGAGTGTACTTGTTCTTATTGATGTAGAAACTTCAAGTAACACCTCAATGAACCTGTTCTTCATCTGCTCGATGGTTTCTCCAGGCTTCATCTTGAATTCATCGAACTTGTTGCATGCTAGCGATAACTTGTTCTCGATCATGGCCTCTGAACCTAAGCTGAGTTCTCATAGTGCTTCCCACATCTATTTGGCTGTATCTAGATCTTGAATCTTGGCCAGATGGACTCCTTTGACTGTGCTAGAGATGATCCCCTTTGCAACATCATCCAGATTTGCTTCACGTCGTTCTTCAGATGTATACATTATGGGATCCTTGAACACATTCGCTTTGACTACACCAGTTTTTGTGACGCGAGTCTTCTCTTCGTATATGGCTAATGGTCCTTCTTCTATCACATTCCACATCAGACAGTGATGAGCTTTTAAGCACATCTTGATTCTGAAACTCCATTCTCTGTATCCTTGGATGGAGAATACTTCGCAAGCCCTAATAACAGAAGATTCCATAATAGCAGATAGTATGCACGTGAATGAAAAAGGTTTTTCTAGATCTATTCAAGTTGACCATGCAAGTTTCAACCCTGTGAAACAGAAATAATGGTCTTTTGAACCACTGCTCTGATACCACTTGTTGGTCCCGAAAGAGTAAGGTTTGGTGTATGGGGTTGGGGGGGGGGGGATACACCAAATGCAAAATTTTCAGTTTACTTGACTAATTTCTTAGAGAGATTAAGCTTTCTCGAAGTAAGATTGCTTAAGTATGACTGACCAGATCGATACTCAGTATGTCCAGATTAATTCTCTCTAGTGATGAACACTTAGTAGATTGCAAGAGTGATCTTGTTATCCAACAGAGCATTATCTGTGGAATATAGTGGACTTAGTCTGTGCTCTTTATTAGAAAACTTTTTGAAAATTTAATCAAGTATATTACCAGATTGATTAAGAATGCAAGTTGTATGAACGTGCTGGTTAGTGAATAAAACAACTCACAATAAAGATGCGTAAAGTAAATAATACAGTTGTTTTACGTGGTTTGGGAAACCCCCTACGTCCATGGTCCAATCCAAACCAGATTAGATATCCACTACTAGGATACTTTCTTCTTTATACTCGCTAAGAACGAGCCACAAGTTTCAGACACAATCTGGTTGAAACTTATGCACGAATAAGGGTCGTGTCCCTTTACAACTTATAGTATACTACTGCAACAAGATATCTCCACGTTAATCCACTAGAAAACTACTAGCTAGCGAAGCTATCTTCCTTCTTCTTCTCGATAAGATAGACTTAAATCGAGTGGTGTGATTTCGATCACGAACGACTTAGAACACGATCTGGTACGTTGAAATCTCCTCAAATGAATGCTTCGTTGAGTGAGTTGATTTATGAGCAGAGTAACAACTTGATTATCAATTATAATCTTGAAGTATAAGTGCTCTTCCAGTCTTGGTTCCAAACTTTTATAGTTGTAGAATTTTGAAATTCTAACCGTTAGTCTTGATTGGTTTGATTACCAATCAAGAGATATGAATATCATATTTATCTCTTCTTGCCTTGTGTCAAAAGGTTGGCCAAATCTTTGAATTATGGAAAGCAGATCGTGATTGATACTCATTTCCTTCTTCGCGCAGTGATTGATTCTCCTTCCAAACTTGATCTCTAATTGATATACTTTCCATCTTCGAGAGATCTACTGATGTGGCAAGTTTATTTTGAGATTTTCCTAAGTACATCTAGAAATTTTAATCTAATGTCAGATGGCTAGGTTGATCTGGTCCTGGCTCACTCCATTGGGCATGATCTGGTTGGGCAGATTGACATCGATCTGGTCAATGTCAAGCTTGTTCCAAAAAAAGCTCCAAAGCATGATTACAATCTCAGTGAATGTTTTTATTTCGGCAACCAGATCGAGTGGCCATCGATCAGATCATCTACTTGCTTTGTAGGCTCCTGCTGATCTGGTTCTTCGAACAGAACGTAAGCTAACAAAATGACTTCTATTGGATTTAATCCTTTATATTTTAAGTCATCCACTAATTTGGTCTAAAGTCATGTTCTGTATCAGATTCACTTTATGTTATAGTGATTTGGTACAGGTAGAACAAATTACAGCCTAGCAAACAGAATTAAATTGAAGTGTGTTTCGAGAGAACATCATCAAAACTAAATTTATGTGGGGTTCCCAACATGCTTGTCATGAATGTTTGAGCTGCAAGCATGAGACTGCCAAGCCTGCTGGTTTACTTCAACCTCTCCCTATTCCTTCACAGGCATGGAAACATATAACCATGGATTTCATTGAAGGCTTACCTTCTTCAAGTGGCAAAGACACCATTTGGGTTATTGTCGACAGATTTACAAAGTATTCTCACTTTGTTGCTTTGAAGCATCCCTTTACTGCATCTGATTGTGTTAAACTATTTCTTGATGTTGTCTATAAGCTGCATGGTCTTCCTTGTATCATTTTTTTCAGACCGTGACCGCCTCTTCACGAGTACCTTTTGGAAGGATCTTTTTCACACTATTGGCGTTCATCTTCCTCTTTCTACTGCTTATCATCCGCAGACAGATGGTCAGAGAGAACAATTTAATCAATGCTTGGAGACTTACATTCGTTGCATGTGTAGTCATGCTATAAAGAGGTGGTTGCAGTGGCTTCCGTTGGCGGAGTTTTGGTATATCACCTCATACCACTCCTCGCTCACGTTGACACCTTTTGAGGTTCTTTATGGTTACAATCCTACTCCATTAGCTTTTCAATCTTATGTTACTCCTAAGGTTATTGGTGTTGAGGCCACTCTTCAAGATAAGGTGGAGATTCAGACTCACTTGTGCCGCTTTCTCCAAAAGGCATAATATAGAATGGTGGCTAGTGTGAATGCGCGACGCTGTGATCATGAGTATGCTGTGGGTGATTGGGTTTACCTCAAACTCAAGACTTACAAGCAACACTCCTTGAGGCTGCATCGTGCTTGGAAGTTGAGTCTGAGGTATGCTGGTCCTTTTTTTTTGCTACTAAACGCGTTTGTTTGGCGGCGTATAAGTTGGAGCTACCTCCTTCGGCTAAGATTCACAACATCTTTGACGTTAGCATGCTCAAGAGAAGCATTAAGGTGCCTATTCATGTGGTTGTTGGGCTTCCTGACTTTGATGTTGATGGCAAGTTGTTACTTCACCCGGTTAAGGTACTAGCTCGATGCTTGGTTAAAGTTGGTGTAATGGCCCGCTCTTTGCGCTAGAGCTATTTTGTACCAAAGATATATATTTGTTACCAAAGTTTTAATTGAGAATAGGAAATCAAGTAACATATTGCTATAATTCTTATTATTATAATCTGACTGAAATATTCATTTCTAGTATTTAACAAATCACTAGTCACCTAAATTGGATTTATTATTGTTCTGAATAATCGCTTAGTATGATATAATTTTATTAGTACCTATCATAATCTCCATGATTATTTTTGTTATTATTAATCATAGATAAAGGAAACTCCTATGCTTATTGTTATTTTTATCGTGCACCATACATCTCTATTATATATTATATCTATTATATATTATAGCATGTGGAAATAAGAGATCACAGATGGCACACTACAATAAAGCTTAAAGCCTATTCTCACTCTTGGAATTAACACCGAACAAACTATGTGGAAAAAGGGTGAAGAGCCATCTGATTCACGTTCTGTATAAGTAAGGCATTACAGTAGTAGGATCAAATTTAGTACAAGTATTTGGGGATAAATGCAGCTTTATACAATGGAAATAAGGATATACATGACACCAACTAAGAACCCAACGTGTAAAAGGGGTGGTAATATACATAGTACAATTAAAGTAGAGTTGAACGAGTGATGGAGGTGAAAATGGATTAAGACAAATGGCGGCTGGAATGAAATAGGGCAGTCTGCCCCTTTCACTTCGTTTACCTGCAACACAAAGAGTAAATTTAGCTAATGGTTAAAGCCATGCAAAGTAAAAACAAGCAAAACCCTTGGGATTTAATATCACACCTCTTACCTCTATATATAAGGAGTTAATGTGAGGTTTAAGTACACCCTCATTACTACACTAAATTGCTGCCAAATTGGAGAGGAGAAGGGAAGGAACGACTGTAATTGGAGGGGAACAAGAAGACTTAGAGCAGGAAAAGAAGTTATTGCAAGTTGAGGTAAGAACCCCACCTCTAAGCATTTATGTTCTACCACTCTAAGGTTCAACTTAGGATGCATATATAGACCCTTGACTTCTCTTCATGGAAATAAATACAAAGACTAAAGACGAACATAATGAACCTAGGCGCTGCAACTATGGACTTAGAACAATAGGACAGTAAGATGAACATGTATTATCCCTCTAAAACAATAAGATGACTAGAACAATGGAACAATAAGGACGAACTCATAAATCAGATTGTAGTTCTAATGCTTTAACCATAACATGCGTAGCATCTCTTTTCTTTTAGAAACTGAAATCTCAGCAGGTTGAACGATGTTCATACTCCCATTTACCTCACAACATAGCAAAACACACAAACATAATCCCCAAATTAAATTAAGGAAGAAAGAAACACGAACGGGGAAAACTTAGCTAGTAAAGAAGAACGCGGCAGTGCAACGAGCTACTGCCCAAAAGGGCTCCAGCCGTGAGCCTGCCTCGAATAACTCCAAAACAACCTCGAATCACTTCGAACAGCTCCGAAAGCTCTCGAACCATCTCGAACTAGCTCCGAATCACCCCGAACCAATCCCGAATAGCTGCACCAACCCAGAATCACCCCAACCCAACCTGCATATATAGACTACTCTCCAGATTCACTAAATTCACAAATCAGAGTCTGAAACTAACAATTTCACATCCAGAATAAATAGAACATAAGAATTATTCAACAACACAATTCACTCAATCATATAATTAGAAATTAGTAGTAAAGAGGTGGAAGAAAATAGAGAGCAGAGAGTTAAGGAAATTCTACCTGGGAATGAAACAAGGGCAGTGGCAGTGAGGGCGGTGCAGTGATGGAAATTCTGGGGGAAGAAACCTCCGCTGAGTTCCAGCCGAAGGAGGATGATAGCGCTGGGGAGAAGAGCAGCGGCGGTGCAGAGGGCGACGCAGCACCGGAGAAAGGCTGCTCTATTTCTGGTCGCACTAGACGAGCTGCGAAAGAGGCGACGCGGAGCTGGAGAGAGAGCCGAGAGGAAAGAGAGCGGCGCTGCGCTGAGGAGGAGCGAGACAGATGCAGCGGCGTTGCTGCATGCACTGCTGGGATCGGCTGTTGAACAAGAAGGGGGAGAACGATCGAGATCGGAGAGGCAGAGGATAGCTGAGAGAGAGAGAGAAGCGTGAATCTAATTTGAGTTAGAGTTGGGAAGATAGAGTGTTAAGTTTAGTCCAGGTTAAGAAATTAGAAAGATCTAGAAACTGGACCTGGGTGTTGGGCCGGGTCATACCAATAAATGGACCGGGTTGTGAATTACAACTGGGCCTAGAATTAATTAAGTGTGGGCCGATTTAACTAAATAGCGAGCCCATCTAATTAGATTAAATGGGCTAGTTAGCATCCAAAAGATCAAAGCTTAATTAAATTGGGCTCACTTAAATAGATAAATTAGAGTAATGACATTTTAATAAACTCAATTTAATTGGGCTAGTCCAATAAGAGAATCTTCAAGCAAAAATTTGGAGAGTTAATTAATTAGCAATTAAATTCTAAACTTGAATTTAATTGATTTATTAGAACTAAATTGATTAATTAGAAATTAGTCACCTAAGAAATGAGTTAAAATAATGCTTAGACTATGTTAATCAAATTTAAATTAGCCAAGTAGAAATTTCTTATCTCGATTTAAGGATCGAGATATTAAATTAGAAATACCACTAGTTATATTATCCAATGATTATTATTTGGGTATAGTAAATTCCCGAATTATAAAGTGACTTAGAAATCGTCATACGACTCCTCTAGAAATACAACTCCTAGACTCGTATAATAGTCGAGTTTTACAGACCGAGAATAAACTATCAAATTAGCCTAGGATAGAAATTCCTTACACTTGGAATTGATTGATACACTTGAGTAATATATCTCACTCGAGATTTATATTAAAGGTTTCGACGAGAGGTCGGATCCGCATCTCGAGAACAAAGCAGCCACCAGTCAAGACTATCCAAGTAGGCTTTTCTCACTCTATAAAAATATGTGTGCATGTCTTCAAAAATGAAATGAGATATTTTCAAAGCACTGTCTTGCCATAAATGTCTTCGCTTTATGTATGATGCCTATCTGCTATATTTATAATCGAATTCGGGTTCCAGTGGGTTAGCGTCTCCACTCGAACTAGTGTACACAAGGGACTGTGTGTCAGCGAAAGGTTGACCGGTCAAGTGTCTGTGGGAAGTGGCCACTTCCCCGACACAAAGAACGTTCAAATATGGTTGATTACAAAGAACTAGGACTGATCAGTCAAACTAGAATTTTCTCAAAGAAATGCTTTTGTGAACATAGGTGCTTTAGAGACAAAATCCCTATGTATCACTCAGAATGGCTTGACAGTTATATATGTAAGTGTGCGATTTCGGCACGTGTCTACTGAGTACAATTTGTACTCAGCCCTGCATGTATTTCTAAACGTGCAGGTTAAGAATGAAGAAGACGTGGGTGCTGTGTCGGGCTTTTTGTCAGACTCCTAGTAGCCGACTCTTGGGGGTTCTACGTGTCTTCATACACGTAGGATTTTATTACGCGATCCTATATGTATTCCGCTGCTAGACCTGTATGTAATAAGACCGAGTTTAAACTCTTAATTTAGTGATGTAATGTATCGAGCTAATGACTCTAACTTCCCGAATTCACGGGATGAATCCTTGCTTTATGTTATGAAGGGAATATTCATTGTCTTTCTCTCGTTGTTATTCCTTTCATTAGTCATGTTCCCGACTTCACTAGAGTTAGTAGAAAGCGGGCGTGACAGTTGGCAATAGTCCATGAAAGTGCATCAACTACTCTAAGTAAAGATTTGCGGAAGCTAAAGT